>CM028669.1:18916217-19516217 GCA_016760335.1 Gastrodia elata
TCTCCTCATTAGGAGGTGGGACAAAAGATTCATCTTCTTTACTTGCTGAAGGAAAAGGATTAGTCTTATTAAGATTTATTCTAAGAAAATTAAGAAAGGGAAATCATAAACTTGGAAAAGAAAAGATTCTCATTAGTATTCATTAAAAGTTACAGTATTATGGAAGAGTACTCAGAAATAATGGAAAGAAAATAGGAGCTACAAGTCATAAGCAACTTTGAAAGGAATTATAAATGTATTCTAGTTCGTGCTCTAGATTATTTCATCTTAGAATCAATTATAAAATTCAAATATGATTTAAATCAATTATTGAATTTGAAGTTCATTCACTTTCCTAAGGTGTCAATCTTAAAGTATTTTTACCTTTCTGTATTGTGCCTTGGATGAGTGGATATCTCTTTTTAACTAAACATTCTCAACCTTGGCTCTGATACTAATTGTAACAACACTAATAATTGGATAGGAGATTAATCCAAATATTGGGATGTTACCTTATCACCCAATACTCAATTAGAAGAAAACAATTTAAGTATAAATGCTAAGTGACCAAGTCACTTTAAGAGTAGTTGTTAAGTTAAAAAAATAAAGTTATACAACTGAATGCAATAGAAGATACATGATAAGGAGATACATGTAAATATAATATTGCAAGAATTTTTGATACAAGCCATTAGAATAATCCACTCATTCATCCCAAGTAGTTATAAAATAGTACAACACAGGTTATTTAAGAGTAGGTAAGAGTAACTTAAGCAAACTCAAGCAATTTATAATTTAATTATTACAAGCCTTTTAAAAATAAGAGTGAGAGAAAGTAAGTAGGTCACTCTCTCACTTGTAATAAAATACAAGTAACAATTTAAAATTAAGCCGAAGCAAAAATTCTTTGAATGCTCTTTAAGCACTTGGACCTGCATTACCTAAATCAAAGGGCTCTTGATCTATCATATTTTTGTATTTAAATATGATAGGGTAAAGCCAAAAAAAGAAAAGTGTAGTTAGACTAAATAGTCTAAGCACATTTTAAGATTGGCTATATTTTTAAATTAATAAGATATCACAAACAAAATTTACAATTTAAACTAAGCAGCAGAGCTATAAAAGTTGTCAAGTATGGAAAAAAGAATTAAGTATAATTGTAAAGGAGACATTATGAAATAAGTTGAGTAAAAATACTCAATTATATACAACTCTTAGCTTGCATCCAAAATTGGTAAGGGAAAGCATCCTAAATGCTAGAAATAACTATGTGCATTAAATTAAATAAAATAAAAGTAATATATGCTTAATGAAATTTATGATGAGAATCAAATAAAATACAGTGAAGCATTAAATAAAATCAAGCAACATACACTGTAATTTAAATGAACTATAAGTGAGCAAAATACAATACTAGAAATAGAGAGTGTAAAGCATAGAAAACAAAGAAGTATCTTAGACTCTTGATCTAAGACAAACATAGCCTAAGACTATGAAAAAAAAGCTTAACTAAACAGTTATGAAGAGATCTTATAATCAATAAGATTGTAAAAAAACTATTATATTATTAGTTGAAGTTATATTTAGAAGCTATCTCATTCTACGGGAGTACTCAACAGAATGGGATGAGGAGCTAAGAACATCTGCCTAACTAGATACGTCTGCCTAACTAGATACAGTGGGTGGCAAACATTTACATTTACCCTCTCTAAAATGTGAAGTCCTTTTATAAGCGCTATCTTTCTTATTCAAATTTACTATAAGGCATTTCCCATAAAGTATTATGAAACTTTTTATTTATGCACAGTGATCTTGAATGAATATTCAAGGAAAAAGGCTCAAAGCTAAGCAAGCATTCAATAAATTTCAATAATTTTAAAATATGTGATATATTTTTGTTATAAAAACTTTAATAATCTACTTAATTATTGGAGCTAATTGAGTTCCAAGTTGATTTATAGATATTGATCTTTAAGTCAATTTTGATAAAAAGTAGAAGGAAGATAAGTTTGGAAAATAGAATTTTCATGTAATTAAAGTTCATCCTATACTAGTCCTAAACTAATCAAATCAAATAGATTTATGATTAAAGTTTAAGGAAACTAGTAAGGAAAAATTATGTTTATAGATTACAAAGTTAATTAAAGTATAAGCTAAAGGATATTCTATTAGCTTCACCTATTTAACTAATAAATTAAGAAGTATCAACCCAATTCAATCATGAAGTTATCTAAGATTAATTGATATTGAATATTTGAAATAAAGAAAAAAAATATATTATACCCTACATGAAACAATTCATTTTAAGATTGTAGGGAATTAGATATCTAAAAGCTTATCTAAAGCATGAAAGGAAGTTATTACTCTCAATCTAAATGATTGAGAACTAATGTAGTAGGTTAAAGACTATTAAGTTGTACACTATTCATCTAAGTAATTATTTAAACACTAGTTAGAACATAAATTCTTTTAGTGATATTAGCTTAGAAGATTGATATGTTAAACTTGATAGGTTATAAAGGAAATTGAAATGTTCTAATTTAACCTCACATGCAATTATTGGAAAAGCATAACACTTATAATTTAAGAATTTCATTCTAATTCTAGAAAATTTTGGCATGGTCTCCTTTGTATTTGCTCAAAATAAACACATACAATATTAATATATAAGTCAATCCATTATATAGAATTGACTATTTCTAGTTCTAATAATTTCAATAATTAAAAAGAACATCAATTTATAAGTCAATCCATTACATGGGATTGGCTATTTCCAGTTTTAATATACTCAACAATTATAAAGAACATCAATTTATAAGTCAATCAATTATATGGGATTAGCTATTACTAGTTCTAATAATTTCAACAATTATAAAGAACATCAAGTTATAAGTCAATCCGTTACATGGGATTGGCTATTTCCAGTTCTAATAATTTCAACAATTCTAAAGAACATCAATTTATAAGTCAATCAGTTATATGGGATTGGCTATTTCCAATTCTAATAAATTTATGTGAGAAAATAAAATGAAGCAATTTGCTAACTTAAGATTCACACATCCTAAATTGAACATCTATGAAAATAATAAGAGATACAGTAATTTATTTAGCAATTTGTAAGGTCAGAATCATTTGACTCAATGTGCAAGAAGTAATGGCATTTAGTTTTGCATTTTAATTAATATTTGTTTATAATTTGACCTGTAAAGATAACAACATTTAGTTTAGCATTTATATATATAAGAAACAAGAATCATTTAAACTGAATTCTAGCATAGCATTTGTTTCTTATAGTGCATATAATGATAGAACTAAATTTAATTTAAACAATGTGAAGGATAGTATTAGATCTTATGTGATCCATTGGTCTCTCATTTATATAATTGGACACATTTCATTTTTAATAAAAAAAATGATAGTATTTGCTTTCATTTGATCTTATTGATCTCCCTTAAGAAATAAATGGCAACATTTGGATTTCATAATATAAATAGAAGTATTTGGATCTCATAACATAAATGGCAGCATTTGAATTCATACAATACATGGTAGCATTTGTATCTCACAAACTAAATGACAACATTTGGATCTACTAAAATACATGACAGCATTTGAATTTCATAACATAAATGGCAGCATTTTGATCTCCTAAAATACATGGCAGCATTTGTACCTCACAAAGTAAATGACAACATTTGGATCTCCTAAAATACATGGCAACATTTGAATATCATAACATAAATAGCAGCATTTGGATCTCCTAAAATACATGGCAGCATTTGTACCTCACAAGGTAAATGACAGCATTTGGATCTCCTAAAATACATGGCAGCATTTGAATCTCACAAACTAAATGACAGCATTGAATCTTATATGATACATGGCAACATATGATTCTAATAAGGAAATCACAGCATTTATTTTCTTATAATCCATTGATCTCGCATTCATATAATGCAACGCATGATTCTAATAAAAGAAATGACAGCATTTTATCCGATACGATCTTATTGTTGTCACTTTAGAATAAGAGGCAACATGTGGTTATTTAGATATAACTAACAACACTTGATTCACATAAATCAATTGATAGCATTTGGTCACATTAAATTGACTAATAGCATTTGATCACATGGATCTAACTAACATCAGTTGGTCACATAGATTAACTAGCAGCATTTGATTCACATAAATCAGATGATAGCATTTGATCACATAGATTAACTAGTAGCATTTGATCACTTTTACAAGATATGCAGCACTTGATTCATACTGAAGTAAATGACAGTGCTTGTTCTCACTTACATTAAATGATAGCAATTAACCCATATGAGATAAATGAATTAGAAGGATTGAAATTCAATATGATACAAAGAGTGAAGTAAGAAGACATTTAAAAATAAAATAAATAAATAAAAGAATGTTATAAATATTCACAAACTATTATATACGTATATTTACATATATATATATATATATATATATATATATATATATATATAAATACTTCCATTCCATCAAATATTTATCTTTTCAGGATATTGCCCCACTGGGCCTGGAAAAGAAATGCTTGATGTGCTACAAATGTGTACATGGCTTTAAGAGAATAAAATGGTGTAGTTTGCTCTTATTGTAGTATCAAATGATAATGTCTTGCATATCTTGCCACACTCTATTATTTTTACAATAGCATCAAAATTAGTTGTGACCCTCATTTATATCAAATGTTTACTTGCTGTTACATCAGAATCATTTATAATGTAGACTCCTTGAAAGGTAGCTGCCCAAAAATAAAAATGGTAAAAATTGCACGTATTAATATAACATTGTGTGTTAATATAACATTCAAGGGTGATAGTAATTGAGCCATTGTGTGTTCAGAATTCAGTAAAGAAACATATATATATTGGAATAAAGAAAAAGTACTAAAATACTTTTTGAGACAGAAATTACGCTTACAAAACGTCTCTTTGGAAATGATAACAACATTGTTTACTAAATGAAAAGTTTTGTTTAATAAAGATATGAACAGGTTTTATAGTATTCTATTAGTCAAAATGGAAGATATTAATACAAATGTTTAAAAGAGAAAGAAAAGAAAAAAACCATGTTCTAACATCTTAGCATTTAGTCTAAGAAACATTAATGTAAGGTAGATTGGATTTAGAAAATGGTAAGATCATTAAGAGCATTTTCAATTTAAGGTGGGCTATTGGTACACTACTAATGATTTAAAAGCACTTTAATTTTAAAAGCTATAGAAACTACACAAGAAATTATTACATTTTTAAAACCTTAAGGAAAGCTAGAATTTGAGAGAAGGCTACGAATAGATTATCAGGTGGTTCTGGCATATTCTAAAAATAGAAAAAATCAAGTTATTTAAAACTTGGTTTGACTGTAAATTCATCTTAATGCATTCAAAAAAACTAAAATTAAGAAATTAATGGGTGAAGAATGAGGATAGTACAAACTGCAATTTTATCATTGAATATTATATGCATCTAAATCCATATGAAGAAATAAAACTGCAGTATACTTATTTTCACAAATTCAAAAGCTGAGGAATAGAGAATAAAACTAATACAATTTAATCATTCATTTATTTTACAGATTTAAGAAATTTGATCATATTAATCAAATCGGAAGGGAACTGACTTATTGTTTCATAAACAATCGATTCTAGATGAACGAATATGAAGTAATATAAATACAGTTAAAGTTTGAGATTGTAATATGAAGTGAAGACATAATTAAGATGTGCTTTAAATCATTGTGAAATATGGTAAGTGAAATACATAGGTTCACTCAATCATATGGGCTACATTTAAACATTTGCACCATTTGTCAAACTATGTACTATCAAGGGTATGCTATCTCTTGCAAACAGCTTAAATTGTCCTTTATAAAAGTAGAAAAGAAATAAACATTTTTAAACAATGAATTAGAAGGGGAATTATAAATCAATGGAATCCAGCAAAGAATAAGCAAATAATAGAAAACTAAAATCAGAAATTTAAATGAGTAAATTCAAGATCTTAAGAGAAACTGGATCAACTCATATAATATTTGAGACTTACATGTTATGCATTCTCCTCGGATTCATATTGAAAAGGTGAAGAAAGCTTGATCAGGGAGGGCTTGATTTTACTGTGAGTATTTGCTTCACATTCTTTTTAAAGTAAAGATGAAATGTAATTAAGATCACATTTCTGCATATGCAAATGACAATGATATTGCTTTTCTTTTTCCTTAAGCTCTCCTGAATTTCATAAACCATTATGGAGAAAAGAAATGTGCAGAAGTAAATTAATTTAACATTATTAATAATTTATAAATGTGAAATAATCAAAATATGCTGTAATCAATATCTCATCATTTTAAGACTCACGATATGAAATCGAATATAGGGTATCGTTGAATAAAAACTTCAGATTGAATTTTATAATTTTTAAGCAAGTTGTTCAGTTTGTTCTATATTAATTAACTATAAGAGAATTCAATCCTAAGCATGAATAATCACATGATAGACAAAAAAAGTAATGGGTAAATGCATTTGATGATATTCTTAATCAAATAATTGAACTCTATGAAATTCAATTAAACTCATTAGGAATAGTCGATCGGACTAGGGATCACTGCAGTAGTAATACGAAAGAGAATCAGAATAAGGAAGGTAGTACCTCTCGCCTTTGAAGCTACGACCTCGGGTTGGGCTCCAGCAGACCAAAAATCCCATCGACCGGTGTAGTTCTTCAGCATCTCCTCAACTCACGATAGTCCCAGAGAATAAAGAGATTCCAGAAGAAAAGTAACCCCCCCTCGAGAGTTTAGGATCATAGGGAGGATAAGGCCAAAAGGGGAGTAGTTGTTGTCACGCGTAGGCCCTCCTGACCGATTGCAAAGCATGATTGATTCTTTTATCAAAGACGTACAGAGGTTTAAATCAAAGCCGTCGAATCTTTTAAACAATCCAACGGTTGGATCATGAATATAGAATCCCGTCGTTCGATTTGAATTAAAGCTAGATTGACGGTTTAGTTTAAGAGATCTGATTGCTTTGTGTTTGGAGGCTCGCACAGGATTCCCGTTATTTTATTTCGATCAAAAATATTATTAATAATAACTATTAATATTGTAATATTTTATTATTTAATTATCCTTTTTAATTTATAAAATTTAAACACTTTAACTCATTCCAAAAAATCCTAAATTTTCACCTTTATCTGTTTGAGAGGTGAGGAACTCAAAAATGCAATCAGATTTTTGGTCGGAGGAATATTTAATTTACCTAATTTTGTGTGCATTAAAATATTATTAAAATATTCGCAAAAAATTTTATGACTCCCAAACGTTTCCAAAATACCACCCCTAGCTAATTTGGGTGTGGTGAGTCTAATGGTGGACTTTTTGATTCCAAGGTCTAAATAAATTATGTATTTTCAAAATTATCAAAAACCAAGAAATATTAGAAATTGATAAATGGTATCCAAATCACATGAAATTTGAGGTGGAGACTCTTAACACTATTGTAAGAGTAATGAGAAAGGTTTGGAGTTAATTAAGTCACTAATTGACCCGTAACAATATCAGGGTTATTATAATTAATCTCTAAATTGGTTAATTAACTTTATATATGTTTTATAATCAATAATATGCATGTTAGGGAACATAACTTATGATTTGGACATTTGAATTCTTTGAATTTCCTTAATCAAGAATGAAACCCTAAATGGATTAATTAAGAACTTAAATTAATTAAAGATTAATCTATTACTAATTTATACACTAATAATTGATGAATAACTCAACAATTATCTTATCAATCAACATTATGTAAATAACCTTAATTAGGTCAAGTTTGAATTCAAATCCTAACTTAACTAAATTGAACTTCAAATCTAGTTAACTTGAATTGATTGAACATTTGATTTGAGCATTCAATAACTTGCATAAATCCAATAACACTTGTTGATTTTTCATTGATCTTAGACAAGCAAACTAGAACATTGAAAGTTTATAACAAACTCATGTGATTGATTATCTGAATCTAAGCTTAAGATCTCCAATTTTCTCCAAAATAAGGTTACTAGCATAATTCAATCTATAAAACAAGATTGATTAGTATAACAATCAATCCTCAATAATTCACATGATTCTATCCTATGATTGATATAGTGGATTAGAGTGTAAACATTCGATTTACATACTGAATTTAAGTATCTAATTTATATGATTGAAAATGGTAAGTCTAAGTGAACTCCAATAAACTTAGATTATAACTTAAAACTGATAGTACCTTTTTGTACTTAGAATCTTAAATTAAAAGCTAGTGGTTTGATTAATCAAGTGCTGAATCTTTAAATATAAAAACTATTGAGGTAGGAAGAGCTTATTATTTGATTTTGAGGTAGAAGCTTAGATGAACCTTAAAGGCTTTAGAGAATTTGATCTTAAATCCTTATGGTAGAGTATCCTAAAGATTCTAGATTAAGATTATCCCTTGTGATAGTATCCTATGTTGTGTGGCTTCTAAGTCATATCCTTAGAGCCCTTGTGTAGAACTCACCACAATGAAGTAAGGATTCATTAGTTTGTTACTCCTTGATTATTAAATCAAATTGTTAGCATGAAACTTAGTAGTGTTATCAGATGAAAATGTTAATGCATATCCATAGAGCTGAATTACTCAGCATAAGATGGAATTGGTTGATTTATCTTGAATAAGAGATGTAAAGTCTCGATCTTATCTTAGGTGATTAGATAAGTACAATTTAGTTTAGGATAAACATCCCTAGTCCATAGTGTGTTATAGTTTGGGAGTTTAACAACTTAGTTTGAGAGAATAAACTGTAAGAAGATTCTATCCCTTATCCTTGTGTGCATCGATAAGTGCAGTTAAATAAACTAAGTGTTAAGTTCACCCTTCCTAGTATATGCTAAATCATGTGTATGTAATCACCCCATATGATGATTTATAATATAGTTATAATAAGAACCATGAATTCAGTGAGATTAAGATAGAAGCATGAGTTCATTCAGATGAATTCTAAATAGTGGAGACAAATGGATTTAAACTTAGTTTTGATCAATTTCTAAATTTAATAATTTAAAGCATATAGTTACTAAAGCCTTGACATATCATAGAATGCATAAGTCATGTCAGCATTTTTGAAGTGTTATGCTCACCTAGGAATCTATAGCAGAGCGTTGTGCTCACCTAGGATTTGTTAGTGGAGCGTCTGCTCACCTAGGATTCTATGGGATGTCATATGACATCGAGTCGTGCATACTTATGGCATATAGTTTTGTGGCATATTCAGATGCATATACATATATTTAGTGGCATACAACACAATCTTATTTCACCATACAATCAATTTTAGTTTTCTTACTATTTTCCTGCTTTCAACATTTAGTTTTTAATCACTATTTTATCTTACTTTCAGTTTTATGCCATTTAGATTTTCAACTATTTTAGTGATTTTCTACAGTATTTCTTAGATTGCTTAAATGTTAAACTTTAGATAACTATAATTATTTATAGTATCTTTAGATGTGTTAGACTCATTATTTAACACATGGTATATTTGGGATCTGACAATTTGCTAGATTTAGAATAGCTTGTGGAGCAACTTCAGGAGGCTTCACAGGAGATCCAAGAGGTGTTCTTGGGAGATTAGCAGACTCAAGTTCTGCTTATAATTTCTTATATTGGTTTTTATTTCTATTATGAGTCGAGGCACTATTTTCTATCTTTTCATTTAATGCAAACTATCTGCAATAACTTTAATTTTGGATGTATTTTCTTTTATTTTTTGAGATGAATATTTTACTTAGCTTCAATGATGAATGATCTGGATGAATGCTTTTAGCTTACACACTCTGTCAAATTTTTTACTTATACTTTGTATTGTGACATGATCAGCATGTGTAAAATGCTAATGCTCATGCATATTGGATTCTTATTACAATTCTTCTCATAATCCAATACACATAAGTACTTTATCTAATACCTAAGATAAGGGCTTTACAATTATCTTAAGTATTAATCCTCAGCCCTCTTTTGGGGTTGAGTTTCAGCAGCAGTAGTATCCGGGGCGGTTCAGTAGTCCTTCCCAGGTAACGCACCGTTCTGCCGCCAATTGTTCATAAATTAGCACAGTTGCGCTCGGCGAAAGGACATGACATTACATATTAAGTTTTAAACCTCATTAGAATATAACCTTGAAATTTTGGGGTCAATTAGATCTTAATTGGATTAATTAGCTTTTTGCTAATTTTAGGACCTATAAAATTAGCCTATTTAAATTGATCTTCAAATTCAAATAAGACTTCATTTTTGAATTTCTCACCCGCAAATTAATTATTAGTGAAATTTAGAAAAGTTTTGGAGATTAATTAGGCCTTAATTCAATTAAAGTTAAAATGGGGAAATTGCACAAAAATATTTGTAAATTTGAATATTTGCATTTATACCTCCCAATGGTCAGCAGATAGTCTGAATCCATTGTGCGAACTATGGGAAATTTGCTATGAGGCTCTGCACATGCATCAGCCATTTCTGTGCATCAGAGCCCTCCGCTCTTGTTAACCTGATGGTCTAGATATGAGCTCACTATATCCACTATCAGATGTCAGATCGCACCCATGATCCGATAGCTATGAATCCACCCGCGTTTGGCTATTATAGTCTGTGCAATCATAATTATTCCGCCTTCACTCTCAATCCATCAAACAGTCCTCCTTTGACCCACTACTGCTCATAGTCATTCTGAATCCTCCAACACCTGATAAAGAAGATCTGTTCATATAGCCACATAGGTCTTGTTCCACACTCCTCCTTCCACATCAGATGGTCGTTACTACCATTACCCATTTGGGAATGAATCTCCATTGAGCTAATTGGTCTGGTCATACTCCTATTGGTAGCTGGGAGGTTGACTCCTAGGTTGGGCCAGCCAGTCGCAACCCGACCTCCCCAGGTCACCCCCAGCTATTTAAAGTGCTCTAACTGATTTTGTGAGCTTCTTGTACTAAGAAGCTTCCCAAGCTTCTTCTAGTCATTCCTGATCCCCAATTCTCCTCCTTTTATTATTGCCAGCCAGTCCAACAAATTTCTAGCTCCAATTCCCAATGGCTCTGAGGGTTGAGCCTGGTGTTTAAGCTTCCTATCATCTCGTTCGATCCTAAGGAAGCTAGCAGCAATCGACTCAGCTTCTAGTTCATCCTCAATCGCTCGCAACATGTCCGTCCATCCCGAACCTAGGTACACCTCTTCCCATATACTGAGTCTTCATTTTAGCTCCCATTGAATTTAATTTCTAATTATAATAGACACATACTCGATTGTCATTGTCAATCAGGTTGGATTAGACCCAATCAATGGACAATTGGCTCAGGCTTGTACAGTGGGGTACAATGCCCGAGCCTTAGTAAGGTCCGATGCATCCATACCATCTCCCTTTCCAGTGATGCATTCCTTGCATCAGCCTTGACCCAAGGAACATGTGGAGAACTTGATCAATCCAAGTAGATTATGGAGGGAGAATTTCCTTCCATAGTGAACCATAAGGTTAGGGATTCCAAAATTGGGAACTCACTGTAAAAAGCACCCATGTTAGAGCTTTAGGTTCCATTATGTAGGTTTCATGCATAAGAATATTATAAGCCATTAATTGGCATTTTTGATCACTAGTTGGTGAGGAATTAGATATAATGTGACAGAATTAATGAACATCCTAAAATCTAAACTTTATGTTAATACATGGAAATTAGGGTTGCATTTATTCCAGTCTTTTCTTATCAAATATATATGATATTATATACCATTTTGATCAGATAAACGTGCAGATTAATAAATTACAATAATATTTTAGTTTATGTGGATGGTTTTTTTAATAATGCTATAATTACATTAAATCTTGATTAGAGAATAGTTGGATGTACACTTTTCAAAAATGCATGTTTAAGATTTCCATTTCTTCATTATGCAAATTTGACCATAGTGGTAAAGTTATATTATTTTTCTATGATTAATCATATGAATTATTTGTTAATAACCTTAAATCTTGATTAGTGCATATTAGTCTCAATTATAATATGATTTGGCAAATTTAGTACCTATGGAACTATTAGACAGCAAAGAACCTAATGATCATTTCATACTTCAGTTTTGGCATGTTTAATTATTAGCTTTTCTTAATGAGCTCAAAACCCCAATTAACTAATATTAAGTACCTTGCTTAGCCAAGTTAAGCTGACTTACTAATTTTGCTGCCATTAAATAGTAAGGATTGGTATAATATTAATTGATTTAATTCTTGATCTTCATTTTGCATGTTAGAATCTTAAGTCTTAATGAGGCTTAATGTGATTATATCATAAATAGTAACCTTCATACCTTATTAATTTTCTCCTAAGTAAGAAAAATTAGCATGCTTATTGATAAATCCAAAATTTATATCCTAAATAAATGAAAAATCTTATTCATTTTTCATATTGAAACACTTCCTTGATCAAATTCTACCTATTTTTTAGGAAAAATGCAAGCCCAGTAATTTCTGGACAATTCTGGAAGGTTTCTAAAATTTTTGGAAGAAATTCGCTACGACACGCTGAAGCGCGCCCCAGCACGCCATTGTGGGAGAACTTGCGGGACTCAGGTGATATAGCATGCCACAGCGGGAGCATTTGCGGGACTCAGGTGCTATAGCGCGCCATAGCAGGAGAACTTGTGGGACTCAGGTGCTATAGCGCGCCACAGCGGGAGAATTTGCGGGGCTCTAGCGCTATAGTGCGCTATAGTGAACAGCCTTCCAAAACCTGTTTGTGATAGCGTGCTGCAGCGTATGCCTCCACGAACTTTGATTGCTCCCGCACGCTACAACGCGCTATAGCGAACCATCAGAGAAAAAACCCAGAACGCCACAGCGCGTCACCACGGACCACTTTACGAAATTCGATCATTGTGTGTACCACAGTGCGCTGTAGTGGCGCGCCAAATTTCTATTTGACCATGGCATTTATTGCGGCTGGACAAGATCCCCAACCTGCTCCTTGTCTCCCAGCCATCATTCCTTCTGCATCAGAATTATTTTTAAATAAAAAAATGACATTTTAAAGTGATGTGGAGATTAAGGAATGGAAAAGTAGAGGTCACTTCCCCCCTTAAGATGAATTTGCAATCATCATAGTAGAATTTTGAAAGAGGGAAAAGCAAATTTTGAAAGGGAAGAAGTGGAATGCAACCCCTCTATAAATACAGCTCTTCCTCACTTAAGAAGGGTTCCCAACTTTGCTCAGGAAAAATCCTAAGTAAGGAGAGGGCTGCATAAAAGAGAAGGAGAACTCTCCAAGGGTGGAAGAACTACTATTTCCAAGGAGAAGAAGGAAGAAATGCAGCACTACGGACCTAGGAGAAATAACCAAGAGCAAGAAGAGGAGAAATCTGAAGAACATTATCAAAGGAGCGTTCCTAGTACTCTCTAACTCTTGTCTTATTTTTTTTTTCTCTTAGTTGATCAGGAAAGGGTCTTTATCCATGTATGTGTTTATTTTTATCTCTAGTGTAATTGAGAGCTAAACTCCCCCTTGGGGAGGGTTGGGGCAATCCTACATGAATTGAAAGAGATTATTATGTATAAGAAATTTCCTCAAGCATTAATAAAAATTTGTGAATTAAATGACTTGTTAAAAAAATGAAAAGGACTATTATCGACTTGAATGTGGACCAAATGATGAAGGACTAAATGACTTTAAGGACTAAAAGCCTTGTGCTCCATAGCTCATCCATAGTTTGGAGCTGGAATCATGAGTGCACAAAAGCTTAGAACTATGTGAGAAAGTTCTTGAGCTTAGTGCACCTTGATCTATGTTCAACTAAAGTGTTGAAGCATGTGAGCTAAGACCCACTAAATGAGCTCCGCTGCTTAGCATACGTGAAGGGAGGGAATGGATTCTTTTAGAGCTCATGAACGAGGTGACATAGTCATTGAGCCTAAATGAAATCACTCCTTTATCTAAACTGCTCATGATGCACGTGATCCTCTTAGCGGAATCAATGCTTCTAAGATCTTAAATAAAGAAATAACTCTCATATCTATAAACTAGGAATGAGAGAAAAACCAATAATCTAAAATCTCTTTGTGCTGAAATAGAACCGAATGTGTGTTCATTTCAAGCACGAGATTTGAACTTGTAAATCCTGGAGTTAAACTCTAAGGAGGACAATGTGCACTTGATTAAGTTACATAAAATTAAGTAAAAAAGACCAATGCTTGAGAAATCATCATACATGAGTTACCTAACATTTCATGTGGGAGATACCCAACTCTTCTCTCCTTTTTATCATAGTTACTTTCTACTAAGATTTGTTGTGCTTGTTTAGGAACCAATTCAACAAAACACACATAGTTTAATTATTATTGATCATAAATATACCTTAGTAACAAAATACCTAATTCCCTGAGGATAATAAATCTCAAAATTCACATTCCAAATTATTACTTCAGACCACGTACACTTGCGTGCAAGCGTAGACGTATAATTTACAGTCTGTCACTTGTTATCCCTAAGTTAGTTAATAAAAGGTGATTGATTGATCAAACAATCAAACTCCATATCTATTGATATATCTTATAATTTTAATGTTAACTATTAAAAATAAGATAAGAAAATAATTTCACTCATGGTTGTATCCCTTAACTTCATTTATTAATCAAAAAATTAGCATGTTCATGTTACTTAGTCATTTAATAAAATGATGATTGATTAAACAACCAATTCTAGATTTAATGATTTATTTTATGAATTTGCGTGTAACTCTTAGAAGAAGTAAAATAAGAATGATTTGTACTCTTGATCTATCTCAAATTCATCTAGTAAACATGAATGGCATGTATTATTGTATAAGTTCAAATTTATCTTCATTATTATTTTAGCTTGCATTTATTAGTAGATTGACTCAAAATGTTAGTGATAACTCTAAGTGTAATGGTAAACAATATGATTAGTGGGACCATAACCTAGCTAAATTATTGAGGTAAGGTGCCTTAGTTGTAATGTATTGAGGTAGAATCCTGGATTCACCATATGAACCCTAAAGATTAATCTTATGTTTTGGTGGTAGCTTTAACCCCATGCAAACTAGATTGAATGTATTCTCTTGTGGTAAAACAAAATTGATAGTCTTAGATGTTAACTTCCTTGGAGCTTAGTGATAGAATCACCTGAGATTGAAAATAGTCTATGTAGTTTGAAATTCCTTGATTATTAAACAGTCTATTTAGAATTATCAAAAATGGTTATATTACTATTATCATGTGAGAATTCAATACATATCCATAGATCTAATTCTATTTTTAGTAGAATATGGGATTGGTTAATTTACTCTGTATAAAACTGTAAAGTTTTTACTTTATCTTAGGTAAATAAGATAAGCACAGTTTAATTTTGGATAAACATCTCAATTTTCATGTATGTTATAAGTAGGGGATTGGACATCTTAGTTTGAGAATATAAATTATGAAAGGATGTATGTCTTCTATCCTTATGCATAAGGAAAAGTGCAGTTAAATAACATGTGTCCAATATCAGCTTTTTTAAGACATACTAATTATGTGTATGTACTTTTAACGTGTGATAATATATATTGATTTAACAGTATAACCTTAAAATATCTTAATTTTAATTGAATTAGAATATGAAATATATGACTATTAAGATCAAGGACTCTGAATATTTGGCATTTATATTATTATGCATTTTAAGGTAAAATAGGTTAAAAAGTTAGATAACAAAAAGGGATGTACCTTTCTATTTTCTGGATTTAATCATTTTATCATTATTTTCAATGAATTTCAGCATAATATGTATTTCATAAGCATAACATATCATTAGCGGTGTGATGCGTAGCACACATAGAATCTGTTAGTGATGCGATTCGAAGTACACCTAGAAAATGTGGGATGCTATGCTGTAATAAGGTCATGTGGCTTATTCAGTGGCATATTCAAATGCATATACAGTGAAATAAAACATAGTTTACTTTTCATGTTTTATTCAATCTACATTTTATTTTAGTCAATTTACTTTTAGCATATTTTCTTTATTTCAGTGTTACTCTATCTCTAGTATTAATATTTGATTTTACTCTTACAATTTTAATGCAGTTTTACATAGTTTGATTTCTATTTTGTTGTTCAGTAATATCCCTTAAATGTAATAAAACACTATTTATAACCTAAAATATACTTAGACTTATTGTCTAACACAAATTTTTTTCTTTTTTAGCTGGGGCCATAGCATGTGAAATTGATATGTCAGATTTAAAGTAATTTGAAGAACCAACTTTGGAGGAGATCCAGAAGCTTCAGGAGGAGGCAGAGGGGCAGTAGTTATTGTAGTGTTGAATATAGTTACTTATTTTACTAATTTCTACTAAGAGATGAGAGATTTACTTTACTAGTCATTTTAAATTTTGGTTTGTAATAATTAACTCTGGATTTTTTTTTTCTTTTCTGAGATGAATATTTGCTTAATTTCTATGA
Organism: Gastrodia elata; assembly: GCA_016760335.1. NCBI lineage: Eukaryota > Viridiplantae > Streptophyta > Magnoliopsida > Asparagales > Orchidaceae > Gastrodia > Gastrodia elata. The sequence goes on from CM028669.1 coordinate 18,932,747, forward strand.
TGAAAATGATGGATGGATGTTTATGCTTCTACAGTTTGATATATTCTATCCTTTACTTAATATTATGATGGATCGGTACATATATTCAATACTTGTTCATATACTATGGCTATCTTTCATTATTAATTTTAAGGCCAATATATATGAGTAACATTAACTAATTCTTGAGATAAGGGAACTCCACCTATTTTAAGGATTAGCCTCAGTTGTTATTGTAGTATAAAGAGATAAATTGTTAGATTCTTATTAATTCATCATGAGTGATGGGTTGATAATGAGTCAGAATGGGTTAATCCTTTCAGTAATGACTTGGTGTGTCTCTAATACTGTTCTATTGTGCGTAGCAGTGGGGGCAGACATTACAAAGTCTCTTAACCTGAATTCTAAGAATCTATGCGCAATAGACATAACTTAAGGATAAATTTAACCGAATATCATTAAGTCTAACAAGTCTCAATAAGATCAAATGACACTAATGTTACTGATTTCAAGGGTTAGGAAATATAAGAAGGGTCATACCTCCATATTATTATCTTCTAAATCTTTATCTAGGTTTAATGGGATTTGTCTAAGGATCAACTTATAGGCAATTCTATTGAGTCAAATTGTAATAATTATAGGTTATTACCAAGCCAAATATAAATGTAATCACACTTTAAAATTTATTCCATTACATTCATATGGTCATTGGGACATAACCCTGAAAATTTGGGGTCAATCGGACCTCATTAGGTCAAATTGATAATTTTGCCAAATTAGGTGTAACGCCCTGTCCCGTCGCCGCACACAACTGAGGTAATTTAAGAAATAAACAACAACTGGCGATAGATTGGTGCGTTACTCGGGAAGGATTGCTGAACCTTCCTGAATACTGATGCAAGCTGAACCTCAACCCTAAAGGAGAGCTGAGGACTAATCCTTAAGATATGAGTAAAATGCTTATCTTAAGTATTAGATATAGTACTCACATAGATTGGATTATGGTTAATATATTTAATAAGAATCAAATATATATTAGTATTATCATCTCTTATATGCTGATCATATCAAAATACTAAGTATAAGTAGAAATAACAATAAAGTGCAGAAGCTATATCATTCTACATAAAAGCTAAGTAAAATCATTCATCTCAGAAAAGAAATAGAAAATACATCCATAGCTAAGATTTTTACAACTAATTGCTTAATACAAAAGACAGAAACAGTCTCTCACTCACGACAGAAAGTAAACTAGTGTAGCAAATAAAACTAAGCTGGCTGGTGCTCCACAAACACCTCTTGGATCTCCTGGGAAGCCTCCTGAGCATGCTCCACAAACTACTTTGGATCTAATAAATTGTTGAATCCCAAAAGTACCATGTGTTAGACAATAAGTATTATACAACTAAAGCTACTATATACTTTTATAGTTGTATAAAGTTTAACATTTAAGTAAACAATCGATAATGTAGGAAAGAACTAAAATAGCGAAAAAGTATGAAATTGTACAAAGCTAAAAATAAGGTAAAACAGTGATTGAAAGACTAAGTACTGCAAATAGAAAATAGTAAAGAAGCTAAAACTGGATAAAAGCTGAAATAAAACTGTGTCGTATATCACTGAATATGCATTTGATTATTCCACTAATTTTAGCTATCATTATGCATTTTGCATGCACCCCAAGGAATTCTAATATCCATGATGCCTGCTGCATTCCATAGGTCCTACTCAAATTGATGCATGCTGCATATCGTAGTTCACAATACTTTTTGATGCTTATGCTTATGCAATTCATGACAAATGCTTTCTAATCAATATGATTCTTAAATCATCGAAAAAAAAAACTAACCAAAGTAAGACATAAAATTGTACATCCTTATTGTCATAACAAGCACATTTTATTAAAGCTACTATAATAAAAAATATGATCATGTATTACCTTAAACTAGACTTGCTCAATTTAACTAAAATTTTATAACTTTCTTAGTTATCATATGATGGGAGTACATATACATAATTAGTATGTTTTCAAGAAAGTTAACTTCAAAAATTTAATTTGTTTAACTGCACTTATCAATGTGCACAATGATAAGAAAATGAAACTCTATTATAGTTATTCTCTCAGACTAAGTTGTTTAATACCCCACTTAATACATGACTAGTGTATGTCTTAAGAAAGGTTGCTTCGAACACTTAGTTTGTTTAGTTGTACTTATCAATGCGCACAAACTTAAGGGGATGAAACTATTTTATAGTTTATTCTCTCAAACTAAGATGTTCAATTCCCTAATTAACACATACTTGGAATTGGGATATTTTACCTCGAAATGAACTGCACTTATCGATGCGCGCAAAGATAAGGGGATGGAACCCTTTTACATTTTTATTTGGGACAAAACAACCAATTTTATACCACACTGAATTAAATCAGTTATATGGATATATACTATAATTTCTACATGATAAACACTAAGTTTATCATTTATATGCTAACTATTTTAGAATTTAAGGAAATTTAGACAAATGAATCCATCTACTAAGCAATGGGTTCCAAGGTGGTGACATAGAAGTCACTCAATATAGGTGTTCTACCACATTTATATAGCCTCAAATTAATGTCTCTCAAGTTATCTTTCCAAAAGGCTATAAGGTCAATTATCTAATGTTTAAGGGGTTTATCTAAAGACCTACCTCAAAATAAGATAATTAAAACATTTACTACCTCAAAGGTAACCCTATTAGAGGTATAGTATTTACTTAAACTTAGAACTATATTTGTACTTTGAATATTTGAATCTGCTAATCATCACATTTTAATCATAAGCTAAATTCTAAGAAATCAAGATGATGTGATTCCATGTTGGTTTAAGAGTTTAATCATAAAATTCATATGCAAAAGTCAATTATGTAAATCTTTCATATTCAAATTCAAACCGAAGCTCCAATTATGGGGTAAAATCATATAATTTATTGAGAATTGATCATTTGACAATCTAGTGTATTTTATCGATTTAATAAGAGTCAATTCATGCTGGTCTATTTCTTAAAGAGAAAATCAAAGGAAGTTAAGCTTAAAATTAAGGTAAGAAAATCACAATATCATTTATGAGACTTAATAAATCTAGATCACATGATAAATTAATAATGTTAATTAGAAAATAAATGTTAACACTCACTAATTATGATCTAAGGCAATTAGTACTTAATTAGCAATTTAACAAAAATTCAAAATTTAGATCAGATTAAATAAATTAAGTTCCAAAACATCCTAATAATTGATCACACTGTTCCAAACCTAACATACCACATTTCAAGCAACAAAATGAATTTATTTAATATGGTTATCTTAGGTTCTAAGAAATAATAATACATTGATTCGATCAAAAGAAAAGGCCTACAAGTGCAAGTTTACCATACAAGCATATATTTAAAAAGTCTAAATATCATAAGCATGTATTTCATATTTAAAAAATCACCTCTCTATTTATTCAATACATGATTTCATTATAACCATATTTTATATTGGTATATTTTTGCATAATTAGAGTTATAGAGTCATCAAAATATAAAAAATATAAAATTTGAGCAAAACTAGGCAACTTACGTGCTACGGCGCACTGGAGAGCTTGCCTGGGCGAGCACAAGGAGCTACATGCCTATGGCGTGCTGCAGCACTTTCAGGCGCTATGGCGCGCTACGGTGGATTTCTGTGCTGCAGTGCGCTATATAGCCCTATTGACCGAGAGTGCGTTACAGCACTAAATACCCTGAGACTTGGGTGCAACAAAGCCCTGTAGTGCTCCCTAACCGAGAGCCAGGCGCTATGCACACTGTGGCGCCCTATGGTGATTTCGCATGGACAAAAGTCGGAGGTCCTTCCTAGGGCACCCAAATACTCTCGATTTAGGTCACCTCATGGGTGGTGCCTTATATCGATGGAAAGATCTTTCCAAGAATTTTTTATTAATACCAAAATTGGCACAAAAGGAGCTCTCTAACATTATAAATAATGACACATTAGCCACCCATGCAGAGATTTTGTTGTTTGACAGAGTTTTCTAATGAATAGATCAAGTTTTGATTGGACTCATTCAAGTCCGATTGAGGATCGATAATTAATCCTAATGCTGCACAATGGATAAATGTAGATATTTTGAACTGAAACATTGAGAATAGAAGTACTAAAGAGGCATAAGAAGAGGTACCTTAGCTTGTGGAGGGAGATTCCAGCTAGGTTTTTTTCAAGAGTTTGAGAGGAAAGAGCTTATCTTTCTTTAGCTGCTAATAATAGGAGGGAAGAGGGCTAGGGTTCCTCAAGAGCTTGGGAACTTCTTCCTTCAGCAGTTGAGAAAATGGTGAGATTGAAGCGCTAATAGAGATGATAAGGAAGAAGGAGGCATGGCTAAAGCAGGGGAGAGCAGGAGCTATGGGCAGGGAGAGAGGGGATGGCAAGACAACAAGCGTGGTGCCCCACCCCTAGTCCGCAAGATTAGACTTAGAGGTGGTGTGCCACTCTGGAAAATCTTTCACTTATGACTGGATTAGGTAAGATCCACAATCCACTAATAAACAGTACATCCATTTTACAATACATCAAACATGAAATAAAATGAAACATAGCTCAGAGAATAATAGTGTAGAAAAGTAATCACAGTCACAAGTACCTATATTATTATAATATTAAAATAATAGTTAAAGAAAAACTAAGAATAAATCTAAAGGCTTCTCATCTTCACAATCAACAGAAAGGAAACTAGGCAGTTTCTGGATCACCTGACTGATGCTCCTCTTCTATATAAGGCTCCTCTTCTTCAACACCCAGCTCCTCTAACCTATATGAATCTGACATTATCAGTTTCACAATGCCAAAGGCCCAGCCAATAAAAAAAAACCTTATTAGATAATTGTCTATGTACATTTTAGATTGAATATCTTACATGAATTATTAATGTCACCATTTTATACTTAAACACAAATAAATACAAATGCAGAATCGCAGAACTGAAGAGGCAGTAAATACAAATGCAGAATCTCTTAGTTATTTTACTTTTGTTTCTGTGGATACGCTCAGAAACAGCTGAGGAGTCAAGCACATCTACAAGATTATACGGGTTCCAAGCTTAATACACACTTCTCAATGAGTAATGTTAAGCATCCTTATTACTCCTTATCCTTATTTATTAGGGAAAATATGCACCAGAACCTACCAGAATAATATGAACCTAAGGCAACTATTATCCTAATTATTATAAGTTTTCATTTCATGCACAAAGTTTTTTTATATGACATGTCCAAGGAATTAAGCACAAAATACAAGGAATGTGTAGCACAAATAGATCAAATAGTAAGTAAGGGACTCTTTGAACATGGTGATACTATTGTTGTCTAACTAAACCATTCTAACTATTCTAAGTTACACAAGTTCAGGATCTCCAATTCCTACTATCAAGTGTAACTTAGAAGTACGTCCTTATAGGTTACAAAATATTAAGACTAGCTAGGTCCTAATATGATTAATCAATGTCGATTATATAAGTTAAATGATAAATCAGTACGTCTAAATTAACAAATTTAGATGTTCTATACTAAAAAGCTAAGCAAAATCTACTAAGCTAGAGATTATGGATTAAATACTGTGAGCTTGGGATTAATCACATAATCATAATGGTAAGACTTAAGATCTAGGTTTTAATCTAAATGTGATCAAATGATTTAGGCAAATCTTGTTAAGCAAATTCAAACTTAATAGGATGATTCTCCTATCCTGAATATAAAGTTGAAAGACAAAATAATCAAAATTAAACTATAAAATCTAGAAACTAATAAAACCAAGGATTCATTCATTAAATAACCCTATTATTCAATGAATGAAATCTATACTATGATCTAGCCCTAGTCTTAGGAATAGTCCTAATGTGAAGTGAAAGATCCTAAGAAGATACTTAGAGAACATTTAAATGGTTTTATCAAATTTTATTATACTTGCTGATTTTATTTACTTGAATGAATCATATTTAATAGTGAGGCAAAAGCACATATATAATATGGCAGCATTAAATCTTATTTGATACATATCAGCATGTGGATCTCATAAACTAAATGACATCAATGAATCTTAGATGATAGCAGCATTTGGATCTCACAAATATAATGGTAACATGTAATTCTAATGAAAGAAATGATAGCCTTCATTCTCAGTGAAAAGAAAATGGCAGCATTTGATCTACCTTAATGGATAACAACATTTGAAAAACCTTAACTGAATAACAGTATTGATCATTTAATTTCAATTGTATATGATTTCTTTTACAAGATATAACAGCATTTAATCTTAAATGATAAATGGCAGCATGTGGATCTCAAATAATACATGTAGCATTGGATCTTATATAATAATTGGCAGCATTTGACATATATACTAGGATGCATAATATAAATACATTGGCCCAAAAGAAACAAAACTAACAATTTTAGCTTCAAAGGTAAGCTATCTAACCAAATTGCACTAATCAAAGTTCTTATGAGCGGTATGAAAAATCACATAGCAGTACTAAATGCTGACAGGCTACAAATTTTCTCCAATAATCGATCTTTAGCTCAAAGCAACCACTGGCATTTAAATCTCAATGATATCAGAAAAAGAATCCTCTAAAAAAAATGATCACCTCTTCTATTTAAAGAGTGAAATCATATTTTAAGAGCAAGAAGAATCAATTCATAACATAAAAGTCCAAACGACTCTATTGGTAAAATGAACTATTTCTTGTCAGCAAAAAGATCTGCTTCACACTACTGAAGAGGATCCATGGATGGGGAGTTTAGCCTAATTCTTCAAAAAGCTGAAAATGGTCATCATTCAACGGCTAACTGGAGCAAATTATTTGATGAAGATCTTGTGTCCATTAGTTCATAAACAATTATAGACATCATTAAAAGTTTCCCTATTTAGAGGGCAAATAATGTCCTTAATATCAATTATCTAAACTGAAAGATTTGTTTCAGGGATGGCTTGATGCCAAAAATAGTATAATTTCTGCAAGACATGACACTAAGTATTAAATAAAAAATGAGAAACAATGCAGACAAGAGTTGCATGCAAGCAATTGCAGTTATGTTAAAGTTAATAAATTCACTGCCTGATTTCTTCAGGTAATTTGGGATATCTGGCTTACAAACAAATTAAAATTTCACCGCCATTGTCAATATCATCAAGAATCTTATACCAACTATTTAAGGCCAAGATTCTTATGTGATATAATACACAAGAACCTACCAGTAGCATTACAATATTATCATTGTCAGAAAAATGGGAGCTGAAATTTTGGATTAATAGCTTTGGTGGGTTGCAGAAATAAATTTCCAACATGAGCAATACTCCATACGAAATCATTCAAATCAACAAAACTACTCTATACATGGTAAATTTAACACCAGATTAGTAGAGCAAAACAAATTGAACAATGGAAAAGGAAAATTTCAGGAAGTTAATACTCAAGTTATTATTCATATCTAGCCTGTCTTTCATCTTTTAACCAAGTCGCGCTCCCATAAAATTTTACTGCGCCTTTAGGTTTGAACAAAATATTATAAAAATATAAAAAAAAAGAATGAACTCTTAACTCTTGTTGAGACTCAAGATAAATTGATAAAAGATTTACCTTAAATTACAAAAGATAGAATAAAAAGAATAAAATAATTGCAATAAATAATATTATATAAATCAAATGTAAACAAAATACAAATCAAAATTTCCTTTAAGTTAGATTCAATGGTTATTGATAAAGTGTTCACAGCCAATAGTTTAGAACTCGATAAATTGAAGAAGTGAAGGGAGTACTTGCTTCCAATGGCAGCAGGCTTGCAAAGTTCACCAAATGACCCTCGGTCTTTCCTCAACATGGAGCTCCCGCAATGACTTCCGATGGATCATCCTCGATGAAATGAGGAGATATCGAAATTAATTGAGGTCGGGAAAGCCAGCTGTGGAAGATCGTAGCACAGCCCAACGATCGTGTGTAGATACCACTGAGTGGAGGATAGGGTCGTACGCCCCTTATTCTCAGCCATCGGGTCATATGCCAAATCCTACGACTAGATCTCATTGAGAGGTCAAAAATACATTGCAGCCACTAGATTTGACCTAGATAAGGCGGAATGGCTAGGATCTAGTCGACGCGTCGTTCCCTATTTTGCCACATACAACAGATCTCCGTTGTTTTGTGTATAGCCGTTAAAAATTTATTATTATTATTTATATTAATTTAATTCTATTAATTATTTTGTTATTATTATCTTCTCAATTTATTTCTTAAATTTAAATATTTAAACATACTCTGAAAATCCCAAATCTTCACCCTTATTTAATTGAGGGGTGAGGAACTCAAAAATGAAATCAAATTTTTGATCGGAGGTGTATTCTATTTACTAAATTTTCTGGGTATTAATATAACATTAAAATATTCACAAAAAATTTGACGACTCCTAAACGCTTCCAAAATACCACCCATAATTAATTTGGGTGTGGTGAGTCTAATGGCGGACTCCATTTTTGTTTCTATAGTTTAATCAAATTAGGTATCTTCAGAATTATCAGAAATCAGGAAATATTGAAAATTATCAAATGGTCTCCAAATTGCATAAAAATCGAGGTGTAGACTCCTAACACTTTTATAAGAGTAATGGAAAAGGTTTGGAGTCAATTAGATCACTAATTGACAGGTAAAAATATTAAGGTTGTTACAGACTCCCCTCCTTAAAAAGAGTGTCGCCCGCGACACACAACAAATAAAATACAAAAATGAAATTATAAGGAGAAGGTCTAATTGAAACTTAATTTAAAATAGAAGAATTATGATTACCTATTTAATGGAAGAACTCTAGGAATTTCCTTCGCATACCGCTTCTTTCTCCTAAGTTGCTTCTTTATCAGATTGATTTTGCCACTGGCTTTTAATCATAGAAATACTACGATTTCTTAATTATTTAAGATCTCTTCCCAGAATTGCTATAGGCTTTATAATGAATATCAGATTTGGTTGCAGCTTCATTGCTAGAATCTGAATATGCTGGCTAGGATCTAACAGACACCTCCTTAGTGATGATATGTGAAACACATTATGTACAGCCAAGTAGTCATCTAGCAACTCTAACGTATATGCTAATGTTCCAATGTTCTCAATCACTTCAAAGGGTCCTAAGTACCTTGGACGCAACTTTCCAGATATACCAAATCTCTGCACACCCTTCATCGGACTAACTTTAAGATAAGCTCTATCACCCATTTGGAACTCTAACTAGCGATGACGGGCATCATGAGACTTCTTTTGCCTATTCAGAGCTTTCATCATATTACGTTTAATCAACTGAACTTTCTTAGTGGTTTCTTCAATCAGTTCAGAACCATAAAGTTGTGAGTCTCCTACTTCAGTCCAAGCAAGAGGAGTTGAACATCTCCTTCCAAAAAGAGCATCATAACAAAACATTTCTATGCTGGACTGATAGCTATTATTGTAGGAAAACTCAACTAATGCTAGGTGATCTTCCCGTGATCCACTGAAGTCAATAACACAAAGATGTAAGAGATCTTCCAAGATCTGATTAACACGTTCAGTTTGACCATCAGTCTGGGGATGAAAAGTAGTACTCAATGCTAAATGCGTCCCCAAGTCTTGCTGAATAGTGGACCAAAATCTGGAAGTGAATCTACTGTCTCTATCAGAAACTATATAGTTCAGGGTCTTACATAAACTAAGTCTTGATTTTGATTCTAGTATTCTAATTAAGCCAATGGTTCAAATCCTGATTTTGGGAATTCCAGAAACTCAGGAAATTGACCTATCCAAATTGACTCCAAATTGAAAATTTGACTTTGCCATTGTGTTCATCACTCCCAAATTAGCTAGAGGTGATGTTTTGAAAGCATTTGAAAGTCGTTGGATTTTTGGAGAATATTTTAATATATTTTAATACTCGGAAAATGAGAAAATTAAATTCTTGTCAAAATGAAAATCTGACTTCATCGTTGCGTTAATCACCTCTTAAATAGCTATGGGTGAATTATTGGAAAATGTTTGTTAGTCTTTTTATAATCAATTTTTAATCAAAAAAATAAATGTAAATTTAATTAAATAAAATTTAGTTAATATACTAAACGACTGTCTGTTTGCCTCTGACATTATTGTTGGCCATTATTTCTTCTAATCGTCCGATTGAATTCGATTAGACTGTTATGAGATCGTCAACCTCGTGCGCTCGGTGCCTGTGGCGCGTGGAGACGCCGCCGCTGATCGAAACTCAATCTAACCCAAGGTTATCCACGAGCATCGAAAATGATCAATTAGAGCTTCTCCTTCTCACTCAGTGTTCCGGTTACCGCCTGATCAAGCACTAGGATCATGAGCTTCATCCCAAATGTTCTGAGCACTCCTTTACGTCGATTAAGATACCTGCCTATTCCTTCAATTCTATCATGAAATTATCATCAATTCAGTTCCTAAGCCTATTTCAATGCTTGGATTAGGATCCTATCGCATCCGATCGAGATTGATCAGACATATTTGTAAGCCCATCTGTAGTGTTTTGGGTTCGCCGTCTTGTGTCCATAGTAAGCTATATAGGGTTTAGTTTCATCGAAGCTGCAAGCCTCCTCCGGTAGCAATCCACATAACAATGGAAAGGTCTCTGAGAGACATTTCCATTGGCATGCAGGTCGGCCTCTGGTGATGGCTGGAGGGCTGCCGATTGGGAGCCCTAGGTTGTAGGTCGCGGTTCACGCCGCGTCATCCTCTGGACAGCTTCAGGCTAGGTCGGGTCAATCCTGACCCGCTAAAGCATTTTGGGCCGTCCATTTTTGCGGGGCCCATATTATCAAGTCATCCGTTGATTTCAACGAGTGGGGCCCACGCCATCTCCTCAGCTGCAGGATTTCATCAGGGTGGGTCTCGCTAGTCTCATCTTAGGGGTTGTGGGACCTGCGCACTATTTAAATCTGTATATATATATATATATATGTGTGTGTGTGTGTGTGTGTGTGTGTGTGTGTGTGTGTGTGTGTGTGTGTGTGTGTGTAATATGAATTAATTAAATAAATATAAACATTAAGCATTCATAAATATTAATGCAATGATTCAAATATATATATATATTATATGTAATTTTAATCAGCAAAAATGAAGGACCTTAATGGCATTATCAAAATTTCTTGTAGGAGGTATATTTCATCTAGTGATATTTAGGATCCCAAATAAATTCCCTAAATGTCCCAAGACTTCAATCAACCATAACTTTGCATACACTACTCCAAACATAATCAATATAGATCTCATTTTAATCAGGAGATTCTTAGAAGTATTCTGATAGTATTAATTTCCTTGTTGGAAGTGTAATTAGACTATTCACTTTTGGGTACCCTCACTAATTACCCTAATTTTATGAAAATTTTAATTGATCATAACTTGATCAATTGAACTCCAAATTATGACTCCCAATATACTATTCTGATCAGAAGAATGTGTAGAGCAATAAATTACAAAAATATTTTGGTTTTGGTGATTAGATCCTTAATTATTTATAATCATATTAAATCTTAATTAGTGAATATTAGCACAATTAGCCATCCAAATTGAGTGATTTAAGTTTCTGATAGTTCTTAGAGTATATTAAAACCTAGTGATGTGGTTAGTTTTGTTATTTTGTGATTAATTTTACTAATCACTCACAAATTACCCTTAACCTTAATTAGGTCATAACTTAACCAAATGGAGTTCAAATTGGGCTACTCCCAATTAAAGTACTCAGTATATTATAGGAAAGCTATAGCCTCTGAATTTGTTTTGACCCTTTTTAGAATTACATATTTAAACCCTAGATTTGTTTTGGCCATAACTTGGTCATTTGATTTCAGAATTTAGTAATTTTAGATTCTATAGAATCATTAGAAAATAAATAATAATAGTATAACTGAACTTTTTGATTTTATTTAGTAAAATTACTAAATTTCCTATAATAAGCTAAATTATTAATTTGAGCTCATTATGCTTAATATATATCCAATTTAGATGTACTTACTGTCTATCTTTATATTAGACATTAAGTGACCTTGTGCCATCGATAAACTTTAATTTGGATTCCTAAATCTTAAAGTTGAATATTTACCTTTAAGTAGGGGGAAAATGGCAATTTTGCTTAAATTTAGATTTAAGTATCCTTAAGCCTTAAAATTTTAATATAATAACTAAAATAAGTATTATAACTGATTTGGAATCAATTTAAGGTGTTTAGACTCATTGAATTATCAATTTAAGAAAAACCCTAAAATTCACTTAAAATCTCCCAAGTCCTAAATTAAGCTTCATAAGGTGAATTTAGTTCACCTTATGCCTTCCATACAAAAATCATATCAGAATAGTATATAATTAAGATTAACATTAATACTTAAATCTTATATAATCCTAACTTAATTCCTCAGGAGTTCCTTTAATTTTTAATATCTTCTTCCTTAGGAATTAGTTTTAGAAATTTAAGCTAGAATTCATTCATTGAGTAAATGGGTTACTCAATGGATGAAACCTTGGTTTTATAGCTTTCTAGAATTTAATCCTTTATTTATGATTTTTTTTGTATTTAAGTTTTAGTCTAAGCTTAGAGATCCATCTTATTAAGCTTGACTTTGCTTAATAAGATAGCCTTAATTTGTAATTTGTGAAAGTTGGGTTTTACCTATACCATTAGTCCTAAAACCTATTGGATTAAGAGATTAAATTTTAGTATTTGAAGTTTAACTCTTAATCTCCCAATCTATATTTGTATAAATCAAGATTGGCTTGGGATTTAATTAAATTCATCAATTATGACGTATGATTTATTATTCAAAGTTATATAAGCATCATTGATTGAAATATAATAGTTATTGGTTAGTTCTAATTGCTTAAACTTTATAAGACCAATAATCTGAGCTATACTTGATAGCTGTATATTGGAGATCATAAGTTTATATAATTTTAGATGAGTTAAAACAAATTAAATTAGAAAATAAGTGATATTACAAAGTTTTGTGTAGTATTATTTACACATTATCTTGAATGTTTTGCTTCTATATTTTGGACCTTTATATTTGTGACATATTAGATGAAACATGGAACATATGATGATTGTTCTATGTTAGCTTTGCAACTTTCAATCATATTCATGAATAATCAGATGAATTAATTAAAGTTGAATCAATAAAATACTTAACAAATGAAATGGAATTTGCTCTACTTAGTCTTCCTATACAGTACTATTTCACATATTGAGATTCAGATGTAGTTCAGTACCCAAGTGTTTGATCCTAAAAAAGATATATATATCTGAGATGTTGATTTTTTTCCAGGTGTTTGATCCTAGAAGTTAATATGATATGGACCTGTTGATCTATGATGTTTGATCCAAGATGCTTTAGAAGATTATTTTAGTGGCTAGATAAGCCACCATTTTTTTGTTATGGCAGGTCTAAGTAGGCATATGTACATATGAGATAGCATATTTTCATTATATGTTCAGTTTGATGTTCTTCAGCATTTTATGCAGCACTTATATATTTTTGCAGCACTTTTTAGCAAGTTTAAACATTTATTAGTTCAATATATATTAATTTCATATGAAAGCATATTAGGGTGCTAGTCTTTTATTTCAGTTTTATGATATTCATTTTAATTATAAATGAACATATGAGGAATTGATCATATTTACTTAGGATGTTCTTTTCATTTAGTAATTTTTATATATACAATGCTTACCTCACATTTTGCTTAAGTTATAATTATGTGATTATAGCTTTTACGACTTTCTTTTGTTGCCTTATTGCTCCTAAAATGCTTAGGATATTTGTGATATCATTTAATACATAAATTTCTTAGCCTAAAATGTACTTCGACAATTTATCTAACCATATTTTCTTTTCTTTTAGCTAGGAACCTGTCATTATGAAACTGACAATGGCAGATTCTGAGCTATTTGAGGTTATTAGGCCTTCTGAAGAGCTTGTTAAGGAGGAGGAGCATACTGGTGAAGATCATTAGTTTCTTTTTATTTCTGCCTGTGAGGCTGAGTGTTAATATTTTCTTTTATTAAACTTTTAATATCTTGTAATAAAATAGGTTCTTATTATATTTTCTTTTCCTGCATATTTATTCTGAGTTAGATATTTCTCTATCTTATTATGGATGTATGGATATTAATATTTGGTATTTCTTCTTCTACACTTTGATATTCTGATATACTCATTTAATGAATGTCTCATTTGCTCTACTTAAGGCATATCCCTTTCTTATTAGTGATTAAGAATGCTTATTCATAATCTAATTCTAAGTGAGGCATTGCCTAGTGATGACCACCACATAATCTTAGTTGATTAAGGGGCAGTAGCCACATCAGCATCTTTCTCCCAACAGGATTCCTCCATGTTGTGATTTTATCACTGCACTTTAATCATCATGATATTATGCATTCTTAATTATCTTTGATTTATCCCCAAAATTTTGATAGATTCTCCAATGAACAAGAAGTCTGGCCAAAGGTCAATATAAGGAATTGAATACAATGGGATGATTTGCGAAGAAATCTTAGTAATGAGGATATGTGGAACACATCATGTACTGATGCAAAGTCGTCAGGTAATTTTTGTATTTTTACTGATGATCCCACCTTGCTAGTACTTTGAAGGGTTGAACATACTTTGGACTAAGTTTGTCAACTACTTCAAATCAGTAAATTCCTCTCATAGGACTAACATATAAATAAACAAAATTGCCATTTTATAATTCTATCAAATATTTCCTAGCATCATGCTATTTTTGTTGCCTATCCCAAGCTACTAAAATTCTTTGTTGAATTAGCTACACCTTTTTGTTAATTTCTTTTAATAACTCAAATCCTTATGATTTTACATTATAGACTTCTGACCATATTAACGGAGTGCTACTCTTTTTACCATACAATGCTTCATTAGGTGTCATGCCAATGCCAACTTGATGGTTTTTATTGTACTTGTGCTATACGATATTTCCAGATTCTACCAAAATCTAGCACATATAATTGCAATAAGTCCTCTAACACATGATTGACTAGTTCATTCTGACCATCAGTTTGGGGATGAAAAGTAGTGCTCATTGATAAACTAGTGCCCAATTCCTAATTTACGGCTTGCCAACACTTGCTACCTCTATCAGATACTATTGACTAGTTCATTCTAACCTGATGGTTGCAATATGTCTGTTTTCTTACCATTTCCTATACATCTTTCAGATTTTGATATTCATCACCTTTGTTTAAGATATCTGAACATCTTTTCTAAAGCTTAGTTCTGCAGTACTGATATTGAGAAATTCATACAAAAGACTTCCTTTAATAGGTTTACTGCTCAACTTTCGAAACTCATCCATTTTAGCAGACTAAGTGATATCATAAAGCATAAAGTATCATGCCCGGTTGATGATTTTGCTCCCACATTCGCCTTTCCTAGATGATTTTGAATGCTTAGGTTGCAGTTTTTGACCAGTTCATGCCATCTTTTTTGGCAACAATTAATTTCCCATTGAGTGAATATGTACTTTAAGCTTTGATGATCTATGTAAATATCACACTTCACACCATATGAGTAATGTCTCCATATTTTCAGCCTGAATACTACTACTGCTAATCCTAAGTCATGGTATGAGTATTTTAACAATTGTGTATTTAATTACCATGATTCATATGCAATGAATTTGTTGCCTTGCATTAGAACACATCTTAATCCCACTCATGAAGCTTGAGTAGACTTAGTAGTCTGTCCAGTTCTTAAGTAGGGTTAATATTGCTGTCGTAATAAGCACTTGTTTTAGTTTATGGAATCCCACCTCACATTCTTAGGTCCAATTGAAAGATGTTGTCTTTTCACTTAACTTTGTCAATTGTGACATAATCTATGAGATGCTCTTAAAATGGTTTTAATAGTAACCCATTAATACAAGGAAACTTCAGATGTCTGTCACCATTTTGGGCTGTGTCCATTCTTGCACAGTGATCACCTTCTTTAGGTCAACAATAATTTATTCAGCATCAACAACGTGCCTAAGGAATGTTACAAAGTCTAACCATAATTTATAGTTATAGTGTATGGCATACAACTGGTGCTCTAAGAACTACTAATATTATTCTTAAGTGGATTTCTTGATGCTCCTCACTTTTAAAGTATATGTGGATATCATCGTTAAATAGATAAAAAATTTATCTATAAATGGTTTCAAAATCATTTACATTAAATCCATGATGATTGATGATATATTTATTAGAGCAAATTACATCATAAAGAACTCGTAGTGTTCTTACCAAGATCCACAAACCTTACCGACACAACACCAAAGTGCACTAATACACCAGGCGCCATATGGCCAACCTGCACAAGCCTTGCTGCCGCAGCACACCACAATTCCCAAACTTCTCAAGGTTAGATTCCATAGTGAGCCACTACATCAAGATGTACGAGCCTTCTTGCTACAATGTGCCACAGTTCCAAAACACACTAATACACTAGGTGCCACAAAGCACCCAAACACTAGGATGTATGAGCCTTGCCACTATAATGCGCTCAAGCATGAGGACAGCTATTGTCTCAGGGACCATAGTGCACCATAGTGCCCGAATGATTGATATCTCTGATGCCATAATGCACCATAGTGCTGCCTAGAATGAAATCCTAATGCTACCAACCATCGTAGTGTGTGCTAGAATTATGTCTTGAAAATCTGCTTCAAATAAGCATTGGGAGGCCAAGAAAATTAGTTTCTCCAGTTTTACACACCAAAATTGATTGCAATCAATGAAATTATGTAATTTCAAGAAGAATAAAGGGAATAAAATTGATTGAACTCCAATTCACAAGAAGAAATAATGGCTGCTTGAAGGAGAGGAGACTGAAGAAGAGGTTACAAAAGAGAAGAAGAAAAGTTGAAAAAAGGTTCTAATATTGATTTTGGGGAAAGCATCATTTTGGAGGAAAAACTCTATGTAACAACCCAAGGTTGTTACCCAGTCAATTTGACCTAAAAAGTCAAATAAAAAATATCCTCAAATAAAGCGTATTAAGGGGATCCTCCTGCGAAAATTTGAGCATAATTGCGATCCCGAATTGTCCTAAATAAATTCGTGAAGTTTAAACTTTTGGAGTTGATAATAGATAAAATATAAGTCAAAATTTATATTCTTTTGTATATTTAAGTTAAGCATCATAAGAGGACGTTATGTTTTAAGTTTCGCAAATTTTTGAGCTTTGGATTAATCGTAGTAAATTTTTAAAGTTTTTCACTTAAATATTAATATAAAATAAAATACTTATCCAAATTTAATGATTTGTAAATTTGTGCATTCATCTTGTCAAGATGCTCGTTTCGATACTAAATTTATAATTTTTGGAGTTTGTATGGCTATAGATCATGGCTCGAGAAATTTTAGCCATCCGATTTTAATCTAATGGCTGTCTTGATTTATGTTATGGCTTTAAATATTTTGTTGAATAGTTTCTAAACCTAATAAGCTGTCAAAACCTAACTATTTATTTTCCTCTCATCCAAAATTCCTTTTCCCTTCCTCTTCTCTAATGCACAAAAAAAAAGACTCTTGACCTTCCCTCTTCTCTCCCATAATTAGTAGGAGAATTCAAGGTAGAGCCATGCTCTCCTTCTCCTTTAAATAGAGGCTCAACCCTCTCTTCCTCTTCATTTGGCCATTAGCTGAGCTCCTCTCCTTCTCTTGCTAGGCTACTATTGAAGAATCCTTCTAACCCTCAAGCTCTAAAGGAATAAGTCGAGCCTTCTTCTTCTTCCATTCTTAAGGCCAAGGTACTCTTTTGCTAAACTCTTCATTGTGTTTTTATCTTCATACGTAGCAAAGTGTTGTGAATAATATTTCCATTAAGTCACTATATGGATTCTATGCATGATTGTTGCGCCTCAATAGGACTCGAATAAGTCCAATCGAAGCCTATTCCTTCATTTAAAATTTCTGTCAAAAACTACATGATTTCTGTATACCCGTAGTTATAACTTTAATTTTTGTTTATTAAAATAATCTATTTATACTGATTTTAGTATCAAAAGAAAGATCTCGGAATAACCTTTACATCGATATATGGTACCGCATGTGAAGTGCTCTAGATTGAGAGTATTTTAGTGCGAAAAGAGAACCGTTACAATTTTCGTATAGGCGAAATCACTGTCGAGCTCTATCGCACACCGTAGCGCCCGAAGTTTTAAAAATGTGTCCACCATAGCATGCCATAGCACTCTACAACACATCGCAGTGGCATATAAATAATAATAAAATTAAATTAAATGCGTCGTAGTATTGAAACCCATCGAGGCGCGCCGCAGAGTCTGAAAATGTTGCCGCGCTCTGCAGCATCCCGATCTCGGAAGGTTTCTGGCATCGTAGTGCACCGCAGCACTGAAAGTGCTGTGGTGCTCCATAGTGCTGATATCCATCGTAGCACTAGAAGGCGCTACAATGCGTCATAGAGTCCAGAATCGTCTGGAATGGTCAAAACTTCATATTTTTGCATTCTAATGATCCTAGAACCCTAATGGGGTCAAATCATACTAAAATTAAAACCAGATTTAGTAAAAATGAGTATTGTATGAATATGTAGGTGAATTTCAATGTGAAATCCACTATTTTAGTATGCATAGTATGTTCTAAACCTTATAAAGAAATTACTTAAATACTTTATGCCGAATAGAAACATTAAGATCTTTAATTGATTGTATGGTCAATATAGAACTTAATAATCAAATTTATGAAACTTAAATGTTTTATATTTTCAATCAAGTGTTAATCCCTTTTGTATTAGGTTTATGATTTGATTATCCTTAATTACTCATTATTTTAATTAATGTGATATTTATGTATGTTAGAGAACTTTAACTTTAAATTGGACACTTTGATTTAATTAATTTGACATTAAACTATATTTGAATATAAGTATCTTAAGAAATTGATTCATTAATTGATACTTAATTTAAATCTAAAATTTATTATCATTAATTTACTAATAATGCATTAATTTATCATTGATATATCAATCAACTATTGATCTTAAGTTAGAAATGCTAGGAGCTTAACTCTATCATATTTGAGTAAGACCTAAACCCTTAATCAATTAAATAATCAACTTGATTATAAGATAATTCAACTAACATGATTCCAATAATACATCTGAATTGATATTGATCATAAATTATTGAATTAGAAGTACTAAGACTATTAAGAGAAATTATGTGATTAAATATTTGAACTTGAGCTTAAGATTTTTGATTTTCTCTTATATAAAACTATATTGATTTATTACAAGATTAAATCCAATTAATATTCTTAATTTCATCCTATAATTGTAATATAGGATGTGATCAGATGGGTCTAACCATCTGATATAATCTGATCAATTCATGTATAATAAATGAAACTTATAAATTTAAGATAAATGTTAGATATGTAAGATCTTGATGATCTTATAATATAATTTATAATATAATTAAAAGGCCATATTAATTGATAACACATTGAGGTAGGAAGATCTTTTGCTGAACCTTAAGGTAGGAACTTAGATGTTTTCCCCTTAACCTTAGAAGTTGATCTTCAACCATTGTGGTAGAAACACCTAAAGTACTTCGCATGACATTCCTCCCATGTGGTAGTAGCCTATAATGGGTGACCTTTTGGTCACATCCTTGGAACGTTGCATAGGATTCAACCCAATGAAGTCTAAATTCATAGCTTTGGTGACCCTTGTCGATTAAATAGCATTCACTGAACCCAGATTATTATTTGAGTATAGTAGTGTATATCCATAGTGCTGGATCAATTCAACAGTATTTAGGATTAGTTGAGTCACCATAAGTAAAACTTATCTTTATGTTATCCTGTGGGCTTAGGAGGATACAATACACTTAGGGTAAATCCTCTGATCCTAAGAGTGTTATAATTAGGGACCTAAATGCTTAGTTTGAGTGAAATAAAAATTGCCAATGGGTGATGGCTTCTATTGAAGAATGCTTTGATAGTGGTGGCCTCAAACAAACTAAGTATTTTATGTTACCCTCATTAGGACACTAAGTATATTATAGTTAAGGTATTTAACAGCTTAGTTTGAGTAAAATAAAAATTGCCAACCAGTGATCCCTCCTATCGAAAAATGCTTTAATAAGTGTGGCTTCAAATAACTAAGTATTAAATCCACCTTCCTTGGAAACATACTAAATATGTATATAAAATCTTTCCAACTTATGACTTTAAGTAAAATCACAAGTAAAACAAACTTATCAAAATTAGAACTAGGAGTCGGAATTCATTTAGATTGATTTTGCATAATGGAGACATCTGATTCACATTTAATTTAACATTATTTTCTGGATTTCTAGATTTTAAGCATGTAGTGTAGAAACATGAGCATGAATAAAAGTATAATGTATGAGTATCAGTGGTGATTATGGATTACAGAATGTTGCATATATCAATTGGGGAATTTGTAGGATGATTAGTACTAGATTTCTAATCGGATATATGTAGGTATTGGACCATATGATTCATACCCGTTCAGTGATATTAAGTTGCATTTCATATCGTGGCATATACAGATGCATGACTTTAGTGATATACCATATAGTTTTACATGTTATTTAATCAATTTTATTCATTTTCAGTATTCAGTATACAATTAGCTTTACTTTACTTCAGTTTTGTACAGTTTCAAAATTTCAGTTACTTTTATAATTTTTCTACAGCTTGGTTTACATTATTTAAATGTTAAGTAAATAATTAGAACTGTTAGATTAGTTTTGATGTGTTAGACATATTGTCATGTGGTACTTTGGGATCCAATAATTTTCTAGATTCTGAGTAGTTTGTTGAGCTAGATCAGGAGGACATGCAGGAGTTTTGGTAGGAGTTTGTGGAGTCTTAGTAGATCTCTCTTCCAGCTTTATCGCTTTTGATTAGTTATCTCAGTTCCATACTTAGACTTTATTTAAGTATCATTTCAGTAAACTATTTGTATTAATTCAGAATATATATACTTTTCTACTTTGAGATGAAAGTTTTTATTCTTTATCTGTGATAAATGTTTTTGGATGCATGTTTAGTTTTCGTACTCTGTTTATATATTACTTATACTTAGTACTGTAATGTGATCAGCATACTAGAAATACTGATATCTTATACTTATATTGGATTCTTCATTTCGTATGTAAATCTAATATATATATTTGTCTAGTACTTGGGATAAGGATACTACTCTTATCTTAAGGATTAACTCTCAACCCTTCTCTTTGGGGTTTGTGCCAACAATCTTTTGTATGAGTCTATTTTTAGCCTATTTAGGGAGATGGGTGATGCCTTCCCATGTGGCGCACCGCTCCGCCGCCGACTATTTTGTTATTATATACTTCAGTTGCGTGCGGCGACGGGGCGGGGCGCTACACTCTAACCCTCAAAGAGTACCAAAGGGTTGCTACAGCTTCAAGGAAGAATAATAAGGAGAGCAAAGGAGAAGACGGAGAGAATGACTACGACTGTTCCTATGTATTATACTCTTTACTCAATTTTTATTTCATATTTCCTGTAAGAGCAATATATATGCTCATGATTTTTTGTAGCTTTCTCCTACTTTCATTATAATGGCAGTAATTTTTAGAAGTTGTGCATTCAATCTCTCTTCTTGTAATGTAATGTCAATTTGAACTTAAGCTTTCTATGAATGAATGTATGGAAGGAGTTGTTAAATGATGCACATTTTTTATTATATATTAAACTTAATAACTATAAGGAAAACCTCATTGAGCTCGGTGATCATTATTTCTAGAATTTGTGAACTTTTAAGCGTAAACATCGCGAATGAATGTGACATCATTTGTTGTGGAAAAACAACTTGTGCACAACTTTTAGGTAATAACCTGATCATTTGAACCAGAAGAAAAATTTTATAAAATCTTTGAGCTCCATAGCTCAGTCCATAACACTTGGATGAAGCATGTTAGTTAGTGAACAATGTGACATTGTTCATGTAGGTCATTGCCAGCTCCAAGTTAGAATATGGACTTGACGCATGTGAGCCGAGGCCCATCCACAGAGCTCTTTTGCTCACTTTTGGTTTTAGTGAGATAATAGAGTACGTTAAGCTATGAGCAAAGTGACATATGCTTATTTAGCTTCGCAACTCAATACATTAGCTAAATTAAGAGTTGAAGCATGTGAGCCATAGATAAAATCAAATTTAATTGATCATGAAATTTAAATGTGGATTTTATCACTTAGATGTAAGAATGATTTTCGCTCATAAAATGATTATGAAAATATCTATGTGCTGGGATTGAACTAAAGTGTCTTCATTTTAAGCAATAGGTAGGATCTAGTATTACTAAATATCTAATTTGAGAAGCTAGAACTCTTGATAATAAGATGAAAAGAAAAAATTTAACTACAATGTGGAGTTAAAAAGAGAGAAATTATGCACATTGTTATAATGAACTGTATGTTTGAACTCAGCTCTCTCTATGTTCTCAACTTAAAACAAAACCAATTTAATTTAGAATATTTAATCATAGGAACACACCATCAAACTAATAATTACTTAGACATTATTGAAAGTAGATACACTCCCAGTAATAAATCACACCATCCCCAGAGGACGATAAATCTTAGGATCTCACAATCTCATATTACTTCAAACCACGCATACTTGCGAGCAAACGTAGACTACGTAATCTCAGTCTGTCACATATTACTTCTTATAGTTTAATTTTTATTTTAATTCAATTATATTTACTTATATTATTTTTCAATTTACTTAGCATAACTTTTCTTGAATATATTTATTTTCTATATTTTCTTTATTTCTATGCACACTAGTATACATGCTACTTCTAGTTTGATAGATTATGCAGGATTAATGCAGCCCATTTTAATACATATTTTAGTATCCTTTTATTTTCATTTTTATTTCATATTTCAGTTTATTTATTTCCTACTTCCCGCACTTCTTATAAATTAATTATCATTTAATATGCGAGAAATCCCAAAATATTAAAACATAAAGTCAAAAATAGACTTAAACTTTAAGAGTTTAACCTTTTTTTTTTTTCTGTGCCTTATCATATATGTATATATAATAAATTCGAAAAATATGTGAGATTTAACATTCAAGGAATATGAATCTAAAGAAGAGATATGTTAAATTACTTAAGAGTGAGAGAGATTTATATTTCATTATATATAGTTCTGTATTAAAATGAAAGTAATAAAGTGGAATAAATATATTTTCTAATGTGATAATAATTTAGTTTTTTATCATTAAGGATCTTGGTAGTAAAGAATTATTATTCTTTCTATAAGTATAAGCTTATATAAATTATGCGAAAATATCATTAGAAAATAAGCTATTTTAGAAGAAACATAAAATTTAACTTTTAATGTTACTTTTAAAAGTCATTTAATTTTTGTGATTCTTAGATTATGTTAATATGTGATTATAAATATTTAAAAAAATTTCTAATTTTGCTAATTTTAGATTCTAGATTTAAGGGACATTATAATATTGAATATTTTGCAATATATAATTATTACCAATATGAAATAGTTGCTTGCATGCTATTGAAAAAGCTAAATGTACAAAACCCTTATGATGCTTTTCTTAATTTTTTGATATATGTGTATATATATATATATATATATATATATATATATATAGCATGTGAAATAATAATTGAGTTTATTATTAAAAGAAATCTTATGATCTATGTTTTTGTATGCATCTATATGTTAGGTGATTATTTGAATATGTACATATAACACTTCTAGCACACACCTACAAGAGGTGTCCAAAGGAATGGGCATTGAGTTTGTTATGAAGAGCTCACAAGTGTTATGTAAATGTATGGCTTCCAATGGAAGCAAACAAATTATGTTTGATTCTTAGGGATCCTATGTTCAGAAGATTATAATATTTTAAAAGTCCTTACAAAGGTTTAAAGGTTTAACATAATTTTATCCAAATTTTATAACACACAAAAGAACACAATTTTAACTATCTCGTAGGAAATTTTTAATTATTATTTTCTTATTTTCCAATATTTTATCTATGAGTGGCAAAATATTGAGACCCTTCCAACATCCACCCAACGTTATCTGCCCTAGACAAAGCGACCGGCGAAGGCAAAGCGACTTCTTCCTTCCAAAAACCGCAAAAGCTCTCCCTCTTCTCAAAGTATCTGCCTATTCTTCCCTTCGCACATTACTTCAAGCTCTCTTTCAGCTATCTTCTATTTTGGGTGACGCTGTGCGTTGGATCAGTTGCCTCTGCCTCAAGGTACAGCAGAAGTAGTACTTCATTCTGTATTAACCTTTTTATTTGCAAGCCACCAGCCATTGCTCCTTCTTTATTGTTAGATTCAGACCTGCAGCCAAGAGCCAAATTTTCCTACTGCAATTCCTTAATTTCAGTTAAGTTCTGTTGCATTACATAGCTAAAGATTTAAATCTTGTCCATTGCCATGGAAGCGGTGAGAGCATTTCCTTTTCTCTGCTAACGATTTTGCATGACACTTGGTGAATCAGCAAAATGCTATTTTGTAGTTTAGTTCCATGGTTCAGTTAAAGATTTTGGGTTTTTTGTGCTGTTATCTCGCAATGTCAAGGAGACATTTGGATGGTTTGTACATATAGAGAAAACCATACTTTTGGGTTGCAATTGAAAACAATTGGATAAATGAGAAGAATGATTTGGTGATAGACAAGTGCTTATTGAATCAGCAAAATGTTATTTCTATTGGATTGGACACTTCGGGTCAATCCTAGATGCATATCCAAGTTCATGTTTTTGATGTACATCATTCCCTAAATCAACTTGATGAGTAGCTTGCCTATTTTGTTAGTATTAACCCTGGTAACATGTGATAAAATAGCAATGATTTTACTTTTCCCTTATTACACATGCAAAATTGGTATGCTTTTCATTGATATATACATTAATTATTTGCAAATAAAATATAAATAACTTAGATCTATCTTGGATGTAAAATTGAATCTACACACATAGGCACACAACTTGAGTATATTTTAGGCTTTAAGGACATTGATATTGGTGGCAAAGGTAAACTCTTAGTGGTTATTATAAACATATACATTAATTGTTTACAAATAAAATATAAACAATCTTAGATTTTCGTAAGATGATTTGAAAATTTTAAGAATTTTAAACTTAGATATGAAAATCAATTTACACACTTAGGCATGGAAACATGAGTATAATCTAGGTTTTGTGGACATCGATTTCAGTGGACATCAATTTAGTGGTAAAGATGAACTTCTATCCAACCAAGTACACATGCATAGCTAAAAATTATCATATGAAATTTATAATTTATATTTTAAAAAAGCTATGTAATTGGATTTAATTTCTAGGGAAGCGGTTGGTTTGGATTTTAATATATTTCAAAGATCACAAGTTTGTGATGAATTGATAGATTTCTTTGGTATAAGATTGATTTGCTTATTATTAAACCATTTGCTTAACGTGTTTCATTGTGCTTATATATATACCTCAAATAATCATGTCTCTTGCTAACACTGACCTATATGAAAAGAATAATAAAATAAATCAATATTTTTGTACTGAGCTTTTAGTTGACTAATAGTTTCTCTAACTACTTAGTGTTGATAGTGATTTATGAGCACTTTGCTAGATAAATATGATTGAGCATTGTTTTTATCAGTTCTGCTAGTTAGTGAGTTACAGAAAGCTCTTGGATGGATGTGAGGTGAAACTCTTGGGGTTGTCACACACCCGCTAGGAAAAACTCTTGGATGGAGGTGATCTTAGCATCTTTGCTACCAAAGATTACAAAAGAGAGATATCATTACGCTGCCATGAGATGACTTTGAGAAAGAGGGTTCATCAAAAAGATTACAAAAGTGGGAAAGCTTCTCCAATTACTAGTGTGGAAGGAGTTTACTCTCAGTGAGATATGATTGTTAGAGATAAATTATTAAAAATGTTGATATAAGATCGGGTGGATCTGTATGTCTATAAATTGGTTTATAGGTGTTTTTTATTTTTCTTATTAGATTTGATTTATGGTCATCTTACCTTTGTCCCAAATTTGCTTTAATTTTATTTCTCATTTTTATAATATTATAATTTATTAAGAATCTACGTCTACCCTCTTTTGGATTTTGACTACACAGATGGTGTTGGAGCGCCTTCTCCATGATTCAAAAGTCTAATGACTTTGTAGAGTAATATGCACAAAAAATTAACATTTTCATGAATGTGATGGATGGTGCTTCTCATAAATGTTTGCAGTTCTTTGGCGAAATTCTCAAATCTTCAATCAATCATCATTAAAAAGCAATTTAAGTAAAGGAAGTCTATACCAATCCTTCCAAACCTTTAAAGATTGGGTTGATAATGAGAGAATGAAGTGAATTGACTACAAAGGTGCTTAATTATTTCTAAGGAAACGTCTGCCCCATATGTAATGTGATTTAGGATACACCCAATGTAACCTATGAAAGTGCTATAGATTATAGCTGATGCCTTGCATCATGAGTATGTGATGTTCAACATGAAATTGAAACAAAACATTTTTTGAGATGTTTGGCAAGTTGGTCAAAATTCTTATTAACATAATACACATTTTGGGCAAAAAGTTTTCTCATCAATGACATATTTGTTTCATATTTAAAGCTCATCTTTTTAAAAAAAAAATATTAAGATTTTGAGATTGTTTTATGATGAGATCCCAAGATCCAAGAAAATTTTGAAATAAAGAAATTCAAGTCTTATTCCTTGGATCAATTACTTCCTTCTTTGATAGCCCTATAAAAAAAGAAATGTTTCTTTATTTTTATAGAAGAACTTCATTCTACTTGGAAAATGCTATATTTGCACAAGAATAAATATCAAAAAATATTCAGTACAAATAAGAATATTTTTTTTAATTTTTTGCATATAAGCCTCACAAAAAAAATGTATTTACTAATAATTTACTTATACATTGGCTTTACATATTATCTATATATTTTAGTATATACTAGTGTATAAGTATAACAATACTTTTCTACTTATTACTTTAAAGTAGTACATGAGAATTAAATATTTTTTAAAATTAAATCATTAAATTCGTCTTTAAGAGAAAGCAATAAAAATAAATGTCACATGTGTTTTAAATATCATTGTAATACTTCCTAATTTTATAATATAAAAATTAACTATTTAATACAGTACTTATTTATAAGATTTTTCATTAAAAAATTTATGTTTTCTTAAAGCTTAAAAAAGTTATACAAAACAAAATAATAGTTCAAATTTAATATTTATATTTTGAATTCTATATATTTTTGTGAAATTTTAATTATTTTAATAACTTGTTTGGTCTAAAAATCCAAATTTAATAATATTTATTAATTAAATTCTTAAATAAATCCTGCCATTTTGTTTGTATAATTAAAATGGCAGGGCTAATAAGGATTGTTTGATCTATTGCCTTAAAACCCAATTATAAGATTGATTAACATAAAACTACAATATCAGATTCAAACCCCTGACCCACCATTTGCCAAAGTCGAATTTGGCTAGGCACTACACTTTCTTGCTCAAATTCGTCCCTAATGATGTGTCAAACCTAAGGATCTCTATGATATAGTAACTAAGGTCTGATTTGTAGAATTAACCCACATTATGTAGTAAATCGTAAAGACCAAAGTTCGGCGAATTGATCGTTCAAGGTTGCAAACTTTTCAATTGATGAATTTGTCATGTTCCCCGTAATCTAGGGGGAAGTTTGAGTTATCAAACACCACACTTGGCTAACCATTTTATCACTAACCTTAAAACCATAAAACCACAAATTCTAATTTCTTCTTAAACTCGATCAGGGTAGTGCACAAATTGCCTTAAGCCACATCATATTTAAACAAACCCGCACAAAGTATGCTAAGACCCAATAACATCCCACAATCCCAGTATGAAATCCCCATTTATGATCACCCCCTCTTTGTGCATTCGATCCCATAGTACCACTCGATAACCAACAACTTTTCACTCCCTTCTCTGAATCGATGAACTTTAATTGCAGTATAGAGTTCTCTGAAGTCTCTAAATAACACACACATTGCCCTCTGACCAATAACTACTTCTTTTCGGGGTTTCCCTTAAAGCATGGTTTGTGGAGCTACTGAGCTAATTTGGTGAGTTGCTTTTGACTTAGGAGACTTTGGAGAACCCTTTAAAGCCTTTGGATTGGATTGAAGCGGCTTAGAACCTACTTGACTAAGCCTAACCTAAGAGGATCTTCAAGGGTAAACCCTCTTCTTTTACCTCTTGATCCAAGATATATTAAGGGATTAGTACTCCAATTAAAGTTGCATCATAGTGAGAATCAAGCTATATTGTTTGATTTTGTAGTTTTACCCCTATACTCTCTTAGGCTTGAGAAATTTCCATCTATACAAGCATGGTTTGAACCCTAATTTAAACATGTAATCAAAGCTTCATAAATTGATTAGGTTTATTAATCTTAACTAGAATTATAGCATGAATTATATTCTAGATCTTGCATGTTTAAAATCATCTAAAGATCTCTCTTGTCTTATATATCTATTGCTAACATATGTCATAGCTGATCATAATGACAACTATATAATAAAGCTTAACTAGTCTCAAATCTTGACTTGAAATGATCCAATTTAACTAATTCATTTTTGTTATATTTATCCTAGTTAGTAGCCTACCCAATGCTATAAAGCATTAAAATAATGACTCGTATATAGCTTTGGTTTGTGAATCTAATTATCAACCTTAATTCACTTTATTTATTTGTTTTATAAAATTATTACTAGCATGCTTAATATAAAGAATTAACACTTAATTATATTATAAATAATGATATATACTGTGACTTAAGTCTTGTAAGTTACCCTAAAACTTAAAACCCAATAAGTACATTATTCATCATGACATGTATTATTATACAGTCCTCCCACATGCCACTTAAACAAAGTTTAATTGGTCACAAGCATAATTTTAATTCCTAACTTTATTTTTGAAATGTTGTTTGTTCATCTTTAGTTAAATGGCATATCAATGTTTGTGGACTAGTAAATTTAATATTCATGTTAAACATAAACTAGTAATCTTAAATTTCCTTACTTGACTTCTCTTAGTTAAATTCAATAATATTGAAGTTAATGCTTGCTTAAATCATACGATATTGGTCATATTCATGTAAAGATTATATTGATCATGTGATTAAGCCATTATATCTTAAGGTTAGTAACTTAAGTTTCAATTAAACTGATTATATTGATCACGACATGCCTTTCTTCCATGAAATGATTATATTAAACGCATGATTTTTGTTATGAGTTAAATGCAATCAAATATTATGGAGTGGCATGTTAGAATTTAAGCTGTGTAAAGTCCTTTCGTGTTTAAAACCATGGATGCTAAGCTTAGATTCCTTTTTTATAAGTTTCATAATTAGCATTATAAGGAACTTATATGTTCATTAAAGATGTTAAGACTAATCTAATACCTTTATAAGCTTATTGATTTATTAAGTTTACACTATAGATTGACTCAAACCTAGTTTACAAACTTGAGAACCTAACCTAGAAGTCTTGATCTCTTAAGTGTCTGTATCCTTCCTAGCAATCAAAGATTACTAACTAACATTTATAAACCTAAAGAAACAATCATCCTTACAGCTAAGGTAACTTTAATCATACTTTACTTCCTTACATTAAACAAATATAGTATCCATTTGATTCACTTAAGAGGTTAGGATGGAAAATATATGGTGGAAACCTCATTATTGGGACCTAAGGAGAGTGACCTAAAAGGTTATAGCTCTGAGATAATTTAAGTTGACCAAATAGAAATGTTGGCTTCGACAGCTCACTCTGAACCATAGAAATGTGTTAAATTGTTATATAAGAATAAAAACTTTAATTTTTATAAGAAAACTAAATTAAGGCTTAAGGTCCAAACTTTAGATTTAGTGATGACACAAATTTGAAAAAAGACAATTCCACACGCACAAGCAACTATTCAACTAAAAGAAGTTGTTTGTCAAGTCAAATGAATTCATAATTGGACACAACTTTGAGAGGATGTTTATGAGGATGTTAGGAATCTAAGAAATATGTTTTTATAATTTTTGGAGGTTGTTTGAGGGGGTTATGAAGAATAAATTGAAAGGGTGTCGAGGTTTGCGTAGGTTTTCTTGGAGGGGTATTTGATCAGTGAAACATAAGTGAATTTTGATGAAATTAAATTGAGATGAAATATAACAAATAGGAGAACAAGAAAATAGAGAAAAAAATAAAAAGAAAGATATTTGATCAACATTATGCACACCTTGATCCCCTCGGGATTATACGCTCCCTGAAGCCCGTTGATTTGAACATTGATGAAGTTTTGGTTGTCCATACTAAACCTAAGAGCTCTCAAGCCAAACTTCTATAAGAAAACTTCTTTCAATTGCGTGTTTATACAAGATTTTTGAAGCCTTATTTATAGTTACATAAGGCTTGCCAATTTACAATAAAAACCATAAATCTACCCAAACAAACCCTCATAAAAGATGCCTTTTGCTCATAAAAGATAGTCAATTCTTACTTTCCACCCTCATGAATCATATTGTCATTTGACCATTTTTTTCATGCATGACATATAAATTAAAATAAAATAAAATATAAATAAAATGGACGTAAGCACATCCTCAAGTCTTTATGTTTATCACAAATCATGATCATTCGATTGGTGGTTGTGCTGCATCAATTCTCCCCCACCAAAAGAACTTTACTCCGTATAGTTGATCTTTTGAACTTCTCGTATGACAACCTAGTGTCCTCTAATGGTGCTTTATCCTTCCATCGCACTAGAAAGCTTTGTTTAAACTGCTCCCATGTAATAATCTCAATTATATAAAATCAATCTCAAAAAATAGATTAGAAAGTTTACGAAATGGTTTATCGTTCCGCACCTTTGGAGAACTGCTTGCATTTTCTAGTAAAAACTCTTTAGAATATGAAACTAATCTTCGATATTGAAAACAAGACTTATAAACAATCAGAATGCAAATAAAACTCATATTAGACCTAGTCATTCAAGCTTTTGTAGCATAATCATAATTAGTTTTCTCAATTTGATTATCACTTTTGTGATGCATTTTATAAACATCCCTAATAAAAGCAAAGTAGTATCATAATGTGCATGGCTAGACAAACTAATTAATTCATTTGATTTTTATAAGATTGCACTCATAAATAATTTCAAATGGTGTCCTTGTTATTATCCTAGAAGTAATACTATTGTAGGTAAATTCTATTATAGGAAGGTATAGATCCCAAGTGACTAAGATCTAGCTAGATTTAATAATAAATTGTTATCGCTTCAATTGGATCATCTACTTATAGGTGTAATGATGATAAAACTTTAGTGTACCCATTAACTACCATTGGCTCAAATTCTCTTATAAATTTTTTTTTTGGGTATTACTTTTATTTGTCATTTATCACTTCAATTGAATCATCTACTTATAGGTGTAATGATGATAAAACTTTAGTGTATTACCCATTAACCACCAATGACTCAAATTCTTTTATAAAAAATCTTTTTGGAGTAATACTTTTATATGCCGTTAAAGGTTAACTTGCTCCCTAAGAATAATATTACATTGTTTCAAGTTGGGAAGTTGAGAACGCTATTAGCCTATTTAGAAAATCATTAAGTGAGCTCTCTAGAAATATACTAAGGAGATCCACAATGAGTGTAGGAATGGCAGATTCCTCATTATCGGGGGGAACTTCTTTGATTTTCATGTCTTGAACCTTTTCAAAATTCTGACACTCTTGATGTAAAGTGTGGTTTGCTACTAGATCTATAATAGGGCATAAAGATGATTCTTAGGCTTAAAAATTATGATAGTTATAAGTGGAGCATCAGT
Organism: Gastrodia elata; assembly: GCA_016760335.1. Classification (NCBI taxonomy): domain Eukaryota; kingdom Viridiplantae; phylum Streptophyta; class Magnoliopsida; order Asparagales; family Orchidaceae; genus Gastrodia; species Gastrodia elata. The sequence continues at coordinate 18,964,738 of CM028669.1, forward strand.
AGTTAAAAGTACTAAAGAATTTTTTGATCAGTTGAGGATTCTCAGGTTTCCTAGGTATTGGTTCAATTGATATTGCATCAGTATATTATTTTTGCGAATAAGTGAAAGGAACGAACTTGGGTAGTGGAGGTGCGAATAACTGAAAGGAACGAACTTGGGTAGTGGAGGTGATCATGAAGTATGTTGGGTATTTTAATTGTTTGTGATAATAATATGGGCAATACTTATCATACAAAATCTCTCACATTCTTACCCAAGTGATTCTCTTACAGCACTTTGAATCTCCTTTTGGATGTAGTTATCCAAAAATATCTTAGCATGTCTAATAATTTTATGAGAGCAAAGGTGACTTGCTCATAATCATCAAAGTCATTGCACTCAAATAAATTTTCTAATTGGGTCATCCAGCCAAAAAGTTGCTAAGGATTTTGAGTTTTATCATACGTAAGATCCTATACTTTGATCCTGCCAATAGGGTCATCCAATCATAATCTTGGTGTCCCCTCCTCAGATACACATCATCAAATTCATTTTCATAGTCTTCCTCATGAATTATACCTCTCCATGAATTTGGTTTATGCATAATTTCATAAAGATAATCATCCTTAACATGAGGTGGAAGGTCACAATATGTAACAACTCTAGGTTGTTACCATGCTTAATCTGGTCCTAATTAAGTTTTATGTCTTATTCAATTGGTTTCTGCTTATCATTAGGACCTAACCCTGAAAATTGAGATCCAACAAAGCACATTTGAATTAATTAACTATTTAGTTAATTTATTGACCTAGAAAATTAGTTAAATTAAGTTGACCTCCAAATCAAAATCTAACTTTATTTTTTAATTTCTCACATCCAAATTAGCTAAGGGTGAATTTTTAAGAATTTTTAGAGATCATTTAAGCCTAAAGTAGATTTATTTTAATTAGGGTTAGTTAATTAAATTAGAATTTAGTTTAATCGTTTAAATCCTAAACACTAACGATCGACGATTGATTTCAAACCCATCTCAGCCATTTCGCCCATGATTTGATAGTCGCCATTAGATCCTAAGAAGGATCAGACAGTTCATATCCTATCTCGCCCGGGATCTGCCTCCAACAGTCAAATAGCGCTCGTGATCCAGCGGCTACGATCCACTCCGCATCCGACCATTACGATCCAGCATAGCCCAGCCGTTTGACCTTTCCAAATGATTAATGGGATGGTTGCGCAAACTCTCGATTATATTCATTGTCAACATCAAGGATTCCTTTATACACTCCCTGTCAGGCCTGTCTACCACTGTAATAATCCTAGGTTATTACCCTAGTTAATCTATACGTGATCATCTCTTAATTTTCATCACATTATTTTCATCCAGTCATTAGAACATAACCCTAAAGTTTTGGGGTCAATCGAACATCATTAGGTTGAATTGACTATTTTGCCAATTTTATAACTTCGAAAATTAGTTAAAATAAATTGACATCGGATCAAAAATCTGACTTCTCCATTGAACTATTTGCCCTCAAATTAGCTAGGGGTGAAATTTTGGGATTTTTCAATGAGAAAATTTTCCCTGGTTATTTTATAATAGTTGACAGACCTAAAATACGTCTGTGCTTGCACGCAAGTGTACGTGGTCTAAAGTAATAAGTGGAAAGATTAGTTTCTGGGATTTATCGAACCTCAGTGAATTAGGTGTTTTGTTACTAAGATATATCTATGATCACTAATGTTTAAGCTATGTGTGTATGTTGAATTTGGTTCCTAGACGAGCACAACAATACTTAGTAGAAGAATACTATGATTAAGGGAAAGGAGAGTTGTGGCATTTTGGTTCGTACATTGATGATCCGCTACAGCGCGCTGTAGCGTGCTGCAGCGCTAGAATTTTGAAAAAAGGTCTGTTGCAGCTATAGCGCCAGCACCTTGCAAATTGGTTCGCTGCAGCGCGCTATAGCGCCAACTTTTCGCAAATTGATCTGCTGCAGTGCGTTATAGCACTAGCGCTTCGCAAATGGTCTGCTGCAGCGCACTCTAGCGCTAGCGCATTTGCAAATTGCTCCGCTGCAACGCGCTATAGCGCCAGTGTTTTGCAAATGGCCCGCTGCAGCGCGTTATAGAGCCAGTGCCTTGCAGGTTGGACCGCTGCAGCGAGCGGCAGCGGATTTTTTTCAGAAATCTTTGGGAAATTGTCCAAAATTATTCAAAAATTGCAGAATAGGAATTTTTCCTGAAAAAATAGGCAGAATTCGTTCAAGGAAGCAATATCAATATGAAAATGAATGAAATTTTCCTTTATTTTACGATATAATTTATGTATTTATCACACCCCCATACTTAATTTCTTGTTCGTCCTCGTGTAAGCTCAAAATAGTATTTTTCTGTTTTTAGGTATGAGAATCAATAAGAAATATTAATGAGAATTTGATTTGCAATTTAAAGCTTGTGCTTAACTGAAATGATAAGAGTAATTGACATTAATTAAAATTTTCTAATCTTGGATATGAACCAAGGTTAATAGACTAAGCTCCAAGTATAAGTATTTATACTTGGTGCTAAGTAATGGGGGAGATTCTTTGGAATAACTTAACTAGGGAGGTAGTGAGTAATCAAGAGTTTTGTGCCATATGTGCTCCTTATGAATCACAAAGATGCAAAGTTTTCAGGAGAAATATTTTTATCATCCTTTTTCATTTTGTTATTTTGGGAGAGATATTTTTCATCATCTTTATTTTTATATTTCTTTTTTTTTTTTCATTCTTAAGGAGATATACTTTTCTTCATCCCCATTCAAATCTTTATGATCATGAAGTCCTACAGGAGCCTAGCACACTCTTTTATAATACTCACCTTAATCACTAATTTTTAGTCCAATGCATTCTCCCACACTTAGTCCTTAGCATTGATTTAAAATTTAGAGATTAAATTAACCTTAATTCATTCCTTTGTTAAAAGATTTAATGTTATCAATGCATTTAATTACTTTTTGTTAAGCATCCCTTGATTTCATTTCATTTTGTTTATTGATATTTTTGTGACTTACATTCTTAAAAAATTCAGAAAAAATTTGTCATTTGCAAATTCTAGAAAGATTTTGGGACTATGATAATCCATAATTTAAATTCCTCAAATAAAATAAAATACAGAAAAGTACACAAACAAATAATGTAAGTAAATAGAATAATTACAACCTATTTATTCTTGGGTTTCATCCTCCTCTTCTTCTCCCATGTCATAGGCGAAGTCGCATGGGTAGCGAGTGTCCGGGATGGGGGCACCGACAGGCGGTCGCGGTAGCACGGAGGCGTCTGGTCCTCCCTACAAGCTCTAGTCCTCAAACATTAGTCCTAGAGCTTCATGGAATTCGGACTAGAATTCACGCTGTTGGGCGAGTTCCTTTTTGAAGAATCGCATGTCAGTAGCCGAGGCTGTGCCGAGATCAGCTTGTTGCTTGTGCATCCGTAGCAACAACTTATTGGTGAGAGAATGGCTGGATAGAGCAGACGTTTCCCCTTGCTCACCCCTCCTCTTCTTGGGTGGCTTCCGCTCACTAGAGCGGGCGTTCAGATTTGAACGAGCAAGAACGGTGCTAGGGGGAATGACGGAGTCGAAGGAGAGGATTTTTACCCCTTGGGCCTAGCATATCCCTGAGATCAAAGACCCGAAGGCCAATGCAGCAAAGGGTCCCTTGAGAGCCTTCCAGAGCTGCTCAAAAATGATGCTCGAGATATGGATCTCTCCTAGCTTGACCAATGAGCACATGAGGAGTGCTCTAGCACGGGTCACTTCAGTCAAGTGACCCGAAGGCATGACATAGCTGGAAATGAAAGCCAGCCATGCACTACTCATGTCCGTCAATTCGGAACGAAGAATGTTGGTTAGGCCTCCCTCCCAGTATGTGTTTTTATGGATAAGTTTCGTAACGAGATCATAGGGATCATAGCTAGACTCCAAGAGTTCTAGGTAAGAACAAGCACTTACCTCCCCTAATCCATAGAATTGCTCAATTTGAGTAATCCCAAAGGTGAGTCCCTTACCTCTAACAAAGACCGTCCATCCGGCCACATTTATTGCATTGGCATACACCTCCTGGACAATGGTTGGGTAGGTGGGAGATTTTTTTGTTACCATCTCCCACCATTTCCTAGGGCCGACTTGCTCAACTGGGACGTGCAAGTACCCCCAAAGCTCTTCTCGGGGATTAGCTTCCGCTGAGAGGTAGTGGAAAAGAAATGGTGCTTGGCTTCAGCGGAAGAGAACCTCTTATTGTTGAAGGTTTCCTAACAGACTGTAAATACACGTCTGCGCTTGCATGTAAGTGTACGTGGTCTGAAGTAATAAGTGGAAAGTGTGACTTTTCAGGAATTTATCGAACTACAAAGAATTGGTTGATTTGGCACTAAAGTATATCTATTCTCACTAATGTTTAAGCTATAGTATGTATTGGTGCTTGGTCTAAAATTTGTAATAATATTTACTAACTAAATATCAAGATTTAAAGAAAGAGGAGAGTTGGGCCCATCCCACATGAAATAATATAATACTTGTGTAGATTTGTTTCTCAAGCTTTATCATTTAGTTCAATTAAAATCAGGTGCACATTATTGTCCTTTAGTCTAGCTCAAAGGCTTATAAGTTCAAATCTCGTGCACAAAATGAACTCACATTCGGTTCTACTTTAGCACAAAGATTCTTGTAAGATTCTTGAGATTTAAAGTTAATTCACTTTCTCCTTATTTAAGGAGATGTTAAATTTTCATAAATCTTAGGATCTCATAAGCATTGATTTTCCACTATGAGCATCACTTCGCATCTCACATGGCTGAGATGAGAGAATCACATGTTTGGCTCAACGACTATGTCACTTAGTTCATGAGCACTCAACACTTTATTACTCAATCTCAATTATGTGGAGCTAAGGAGCTCATTTAGTGGGTCTTAGCATCACTTGCATCAACTCTTAGATTGAGCTTAGGTTGAGTTGCATTGAGCTCAAGAACCTTCTCACATGATTCTAAGCTTCCATGCACTCAAAATCTGGCATTCAACCTAAGGTGAGCTAAGGAGCACAAGACAATTAGATCTTAAAATTTTTTAGTTCTTTCCTCATAAACACATCAAGACTAATTTAGATAAAGATTTCTTAGTAAGGCATTAAAATCACAAATACATTATGCTTGAGGGAAAATATTCATACAACAATATTACATCATGCATTATGGGACTTAATCCCAACCCTTCCCAAGGGGAGTTTAACTACTCATTACACAAGAAAATAAGGAAGACACATACATAAATAAAGACCCTTTCATGGTCACTAAAAAGAAAATACAAGATTGAGTTTAGAAGATACTAGGAACGCTCTGTAGAAGTTCTCCGGAATTCTTCTTCTCCTTCTAATTATCCTCTCCTTAGGTTGCTAGTGCTGCCTTCTTCCTATTCTCCCTTTGCAAAAACTTGCCTTGCCACCCTTGGGGAGCTCTCTCTTCCTTTGGCTCTCCTCCTTACTTAGGGAATTCTTGCTAAAATTGTGAAACCTCCTCTAGTCAAGAGGAGGGGTATTCATAGGATGGGGGGGGGGGGGGCTGCATGCTCCTCTCCTCCATAAGCAACCAGAATTTTCATACAAAATGCTGAATTCATCATTGCACTAATTTTTAATTTAGGGTGAGGTGACAATAATCTCATTTCTTTAGACACAACATCACCTCAAAGCTTACAAAAATGGTTGCTGCAGGAAATGATGGCTGGAGACAACATTCAGGATAAAGGTCATGTCTCCAGCTGCATTAAATGCATTGTCTGGGAAAAATTTCAGCGCGCCGCTGCAGCGCGCTGTAGCGTGCTGCGGCGTGCTTTAGCATACCCAGGTCCCTAGCAATTTAGCCAAGACCTCCGCTATAGACCGCTGCAAACGCGCGACCGCGCGTTGTAGCAGGGAATTCCACGAGAAACACTGTTCAATTAGTTCTTTTTCCAGATTTTATAGAGAGAAATATTTCCACGGCAGACCGCTGCAAGCGCGCGATCGAGCGCTGTAGCGGTCCATTCCCCGAAAAACACTGTTCAATTAGTTGGGCGGCCCGATTTATATAGCCAAGTCCTTCGCGATAAACCGCTGCAACGCGCGACCGGGCGCTATAGCGGTGAATTCCGCAAAAAAAAAATATTATTCAATTAGTTGAGCCCCCATTTAATAATCATAAATATTTTCGCGGTAAACCGCTGCAGTGCCCGACCGCGGGCTGTGGCGGTGAATTCTGCAAAAAATACTATTCAATTAGTTGAGCCCCATTTAATAATCAAAAATATTTCCGCGATAAACCACTGCAAGCGCACGACCGCGCGCTGTAACGGTGAATTCTGCGAAAAACACTATTCAATTAATTGGGAGCCTGTTTAATATAGTTTAAATGTTTCCGCTGCAGCCCACTGCGGCACGTGACCGCGTGCGGCAGCGCGCTGTAGCGGAATTCTTTGTTATATTTTTAGGAAAATTGCAGAAATGCCCTAAAGCTCCTTTGGATTCCATTTCCTGAAAAAGATAGAAAAATTTGATTTAGGAACAGCAAAAAATATCTTAAATAAATGAATTTTCCCATTTATTTTAGATATAATTTATGGATTCATCATTCTCCCGGATGATGATGCTTCGGTCTCCTTCCTTGGGATCGACTTCTTACCGAAAGACTTAATGGAGAATTGAGAGGAGAGCAAAAAAATGATATTGAAGCAAGAAAATTCAGCAGGTACAAAGGATCACCCCCTGCCTCTCCTTAAATAGTCTAAGCAATCAAAAGTAAGAAAATTATGGTCAATGGGTCATCCCCATGCTATAAATATGACAATCCAAGTGAAAGGGGGGTAGCTTTTTCAGCACACACCCTTTTGACTACATGGGAAATCCAACTATATTAACCTTTTAATTGCATGGAATCCGAGGTGGTCAAAAACTGCTACAACTGGAGCAGACCGCTGCAGCGCGCTGTAGCGGTCGAGCTTCCGAAACTCTGCCGCTGCAGCGTGCTATAGCAAATGAGTTTTAGAAATTTCTGTCGTTGTAGTGTGCTGTAGTGGTTTGAGTATTCGCAACTTAACCGCTGTAGCGCGCTGTAGTGATTGTTTTATGAACTCATTCGCTGTAGCGTGCGATAGCGCAAAAAATATTATTATTATTATTTCTTTTTTGGTTGCCTCCCAATAAGCGCTTAGTTTAACGTCTTTAGCTAGGCTTGATAACGATCAGGTATTGGGGTCGAGAGGTTTTTCCTTCGACAACCTTAAGGCACTCAGGTGAGCACAACCCTCAAGTGTGCTCAAATCTTCGTCCTCTCTACTTTCCCTCATGGGATCATCTCTTCCAAGTTCTAATTCAAGGGGAATCTTCTTTTTCCTTTTACCCCTTCTCATTTTTCTTCTTCTCATTCCTTCCTTACTCCCCTTCTCCGAGGAAGAAGTTGAGCCATTATCCGAATTCTTTTCTCCTAACATTAGATTCTCAAAAACATTATCAATCATAATTCTTTCTTCTCAAATTTTTTTTTTCACATCTTCCTCCATCTCTCTTTGTTTAAAGAAGGTGGGTTTAAGATCAATTAACTCTGATTTTCCTTTAATTTTAATACTCATCACCCCGCGCCCGACGTCGATAATAACTTTTGTGCTCATAAGAAAAGGTCACCCAAAAATAATTGTGGAGTTCTTGTTTCATCTGTCTCACTCGCACACCACAAAATCAGTTGGAACAATGAAGCTCCTCAATACTACAACAACATTCTTAACAATTCCTAGAGGGGTAAGGGATTCTAGATTTGCAAACTCTAGAATTATGGAAGTGTACTCCATTCCTCATACCTTCAGATGTTCATAAATATGGTAGGGCATAATGTTAACTGAAGCACCAAGATCACACAAGGGATCTAAAAGTACTTCATTCTTATTATGCAAGGAATGCTCAACCTTCCAGGATCATCACATTTTGAAGCTGTGAGCTTCTCACATTCCTTTCCTATCACTCCTTCCCCAGCCTCTAGCTCTTCTTATATGGCACTCAAATTATCAGTTGTATTTCCCCCATACACCCCTTCAGAATGAATCACACTGACCAATTCCCTTACATTCACTTCAATGGAACTAGGTAGAGCTCCTTACTGCCAAATGGTCAACTGCTTGGAGATCTGCCACAGTTGGGTCTCAATGTTTCTAAGGGATGCTTCTATTCCTTGGATAGAGGCATCATGGCGGCTGATTGTAGCTTCAGTGCGACGCATGAATTAGATTGTTTCAGCTTTAAAGGAGTTAAAAGCTCCTTCTAAATTTGGAGGGTGATGGTTATAATTATTTCCATTATTAATGCCCTATTGATTTGATGAACTCCTCCTATATTGATTTCCGTTATTATTGTTGTTACTCCACGAGAAATTAGGGTGGTTTTTCCACCCTTGATTGTAGGTATTGGAGTAGAGGTTGTTCATGGTGTTATTGTTTCTTAAATAATTAACTTGTTCGGTGTTCATTTGTACGAATGAGTTATTCAAGTTGCAGTTTTCGCTATTATGTCTCCCCCCGCACAACTCACATTGTATTTCAAGAACAACGTTAACATTCATTCTCTCAATTTTCTCATTCAAGGCATGGATTTCTTATTGTAGTGCTGTTATTTGATTGGATTTATTCACCTTCATAGATTCCTTTTTAAGCCTTTTAGAAGGCCATTTGTATGCATTACCTCTTCTTGGGTTTTACTACTAATAGAGCCTCCGGCGATCGCATCGATGAGGGTCCTTGTTGGAGCATTCAAACCATTGCAAAAGGTTTGAACTTGCATCCATAAGGGAAACCCATGATGTGGGCATCGCCTTAAGCACTCCTTAAATCGATCCCATCCGTCATAAAGTGTCCCACCTTTCAACTGAGTGAAGTTGGTTATCTCAATTCTCAGTCGAGCGGTTTTCACCGGAGGAAAATACTTGGCTAAGAATTTCTTAGCCAAATCATCCCAAGTCCGGATCGAATCACTTAGGAGAGAGCTAAGCCAACATTTGGCTCTATCTCATAATGAGAATGGAAAAAGCCTTAATTTAACTGCATCCTCAGAGACGCCATTAAATTTGAAGGTGTCACAAATTTCAAGGAAAGTTGAAATGTGTGAATTATGATCTTTAGTGGCTAATCCCCCAAACTGGTTATTTTGAACCATACTCAGAATGGAAGGTTTGATCTCAAAGTTGTTAGCTTCAATATTATGCCTTACAATAGCATGTGGAATTTTCCTAACAATGGGTAGTGTGTAGTCTCTCAGTGCTCTTCCCCTAGGCTCTCCTAATAGCTCTCTAATAATTTTATTATAATTTTCCATAATGGCTTGTTGGCTTAGCAAAATGTTTTGTTCTCTTCTAGCCTGCAAGTAGGTTCTCTCAATTTTAGGATCAAAAAGATATTTCGTTCAAACTTTTCTATTCATGCACGATAGAAATTAAGCTATCAAGAACAAATATAGCAATAACGTTCAAGGATTCCGCAATAATAAAAGAAAACAGAAAAGTAAATAGTTAGTACCTATAATTACAAAAATAAAAGATTAAAGTTATATGCAAGGATTGCTTAAATCACTAATTACTGATAGATTCTCCTTAATACGAAATAAGTACCAACTCCCCGGCAACGTTGCCAAAAACTTGACAGACCTAAAATACGTCTGCACTTGCACGCAAGTGTACGTGGTCTGAAGTAATAAGTGGAAAGTTTAGTATCCAGGATTTATCGAATTTCAGGCAATTGGGTGTTTTCTTACTAAGGTATATCTATGATCACTAATCTTTAAGCTATGTATGTATTGTTGAATTTGGTTCCTAGACGAGCACAACAATACTTAGTAGAAGAATACTATGATAATAGGAGAGAATAGTTGGATTTCTCCCACATTATATGATAGATAACTCATGTATGATGATTCCTCAAGCATTTTACTTTTCTTTTCTTTTTAATCAAGTGTACATTATCCTCCTTAGAATTTAACTCCAAGATTTACAAGTTCAAATCTCGTGCTTGAAATGAACACACAGTTGATTCTATTTCAGCACAAAGATCCTTAAAATATTTTAGATTATTAGTTATCCTCTCATCTCTTGATCTTGAGTTAAGATCTTACAAGCATTAATTTCATTAAGAGCGTCATGCGCATCATGCATAGTTTGGATGAGGGAGTGATTTCACTGGGCTCAATGACTATGTTACCTCGTTCATGAGCACTCAATGAATCCATTCCCTCCCTCAAGTATGCTGAGCAATGGAGCTCGATTAGTAGATCTTAGCATCACACACTTGAACTTTTTAGTTGAGCATAGATCAAGGTGCACTAAGCTTAAGAACTTTCTCACATAATTCTAAGCTCTCATGCACTCATGAATCCAGCATCAAAACTAAGAATGAGCTATGAAGCACAAGACTTTTTAGTCCTTGAATTCATTTAGTTTCTTATCATTTGGTCCACATTCAAGTCCACAATAGTCCTTTATATTTCTTTAACAAGTCATTGAGTTCACAAATTTTCTTAAAGCTTGAGGAAAATTTCATACATCATAGTATCTTTCATTATATGTGGTATTGCCCCAGCCCTCCCCAAGGGAGATTTAGCTCTCCATTACAAAAGAGATGAAAAAGAACACATATATGGATAAAGACCCTTTCATGATCAACTAAGAAAAACACAAGATAAGATTTTAAAAAATACTAGGAACGTTCCTTTATTGAAGTTCTCCGGACTTCTCCTCTTTATGCTTGTGGTTACTTCTCCTAGGTCTGTAGTGCTGCTTTTCTTTTTCTTTCCCTTAGCAAGAGAAGTTCTTCCACCCTTAGGGAGTTCTCTTTCTCTTCTATACAGCCCTCTCCTTACTTGGGATGTAGTGAGCCAAATTGGGAACCCTCCTTAAGTCAAGAAGGGTGGTATTTTTAGAGGTGGGCTGCATTCTTCATCCTTTCATTCAAAATCGGTTTTGCTTTTTAGCAAAAATTTACTGTTATGATGGTCAATCCCACTTGAGAGATGAAGTGACTATGACTTTTCCATTAATTAATCTCCACATCACCTCAAAGTATCAATTTTCCCCTTAAAAAAAATGAATCTGTTGTAGAAGGAATGATGGCTGGAGACAAGGAGCTGGTTGGGGGTCTTGTCCCAGCCACATTTAATGCATTTGCATAGACAAAATATCGGCGGGCTGCTGCAGCGCGCTGTAGTAGAAAGAATTCGCAAAATGATCCGCTGCGGCGCGCTGTGGCATTCTGGTTCGTACATTGATGATCCGCTACAGCGCGCTTTAGCGCGCTATAGCGCTAAAATTTCGAAACAAGGTCTACTGCAGCTATAGCGCCAGCGCCTTGCAAATTGGTCCGCTGCAGCGCGCTATAGTGCTAGCGTTTCGCAAATAGCCCGCTGCAGCATGCTATAGCGCCAGCACTTTGCAGGTTGGACCACTGCAGCGCGCTGTAGCGCACGGCAACGGATTATTTCCAGAAATCTTTGAGAAATTGTCCAGAATTGTTCAAAAATTGCAGAATGAGCATTTTTCCTAAAAAATAGATATAATTTGTTCAAGGAAGTAATATCAATATGAAAATGAATGAATTTTTCCTTTATTTTAGGATGTAATTTATGAATTTATCAATAGTCTTAAATCAAAAATAATTATGGAAAATTTTTGGATGTTAAAATTAAAATATTTATTGAATTCTCTATCATCAAATTAGCTAGCAACAAAAATTTCAAAATTTTCTTAGCTAAAATGGATGAGTTATGATAAAAATACATTTAGAATTAAAAAAAATAAAAAATTTAGTCGTTACGATTTCGAAAAACATAATTTTAATCAACTTCAAACTCAGATCCCGGGACAACCACTTGGCCAAATTGGACCCTTTTTGTGTCTATGGATTCCTCTCAATAAGATCTACATTTTGGAACATTAAATTTGAATTGTGGAGGTATAATTTTTATTAATTTTGAGAAATACTAAAATTTTATTTCTAGCCAAAGTAGGCAATATTATGTCATAATTATTAAGAGTTTTGCTTGTAAATCACCTAATTAAAGGCACAAATCGTTATTTTATAGAAATTATTCTTAATTAGGGATAAATTTAAGACTTTACTTTGAACTATTCAAATTCCACCTTAATCAAACATATACTATTGGATCTATGATCAAGCCTTAAAGGCACTCTTAGACCTTCTAACCCTAATTAGAAACCTAAGAATCTTGCCTTTATTTCTTTCTTATCTTCATTTGGAAGAATTGGTCAAACTCCCTTTGTCTTCATCTTCTCCTCCTCTCCAAACCCTAAAGACTTCATCCCTAAGCAAATCCCATGGCAAGGAGAAGATCTTGAAAGCTTTAAACCACCTAAAGAAGGAGATCTATACCGCACTATCTCATGCTTTCCACCGCAAGGAGAAGATCTAGGCTTCATCAATATTTATTTGCTTCAAGGTACATTTTTCTTTTATTCTCTCATTCTTTTTCTTTTTTACCAAATATATTTCATGTTTAAAATATTTATATATCAATCAAATAAATAATATTTGCAATAATGGTAGATCTTAATGATATTTTAGATTGCATAAATTATATGTGCATATTCATAAAATTCCAAGAAAGATTTCTTAGATTTATTCAAATAATTTATAATTCTTCATCCTCATTTTGTAATATCATAATTCTTATTCTATTCAAAATTAGTTATTGTAATTTTGTACACACATTATCATATATGTTTTTAATAAATCACTGGAAGACACTACACGTTAGTTGTTGAGAAAAAAAATCAATTTTATTTAAACATTTTTTCAGAAATTTTTATTTTTTTTGTCAACTTTGAAGAGCTTTAACTTTTCAACCGCTGGAATTAGAGTACTGTGACTTTGCATATTTATTTTCTTATATTTTGTGAACAATTTCGCGAAGGATCTTACTGGTCCATTTAGAATCTAAGATCATCATTTAAGTACTCAAACTTTAGCAAACAACTATTGAAATCTAGGAAATAGTTTTTGACAGATTTTAAAAATTTTATTTCTATGTTGTTATTGTTATACCATTTAATCTAACCATTGGATTTAGCTAATATTTGGCATGATTACTCTCTATTATGTTGGGAACAACTTCACTGTTGAACACAGAACTTAGTTGTTCCATTTAAATCTTCATATTTAGGTACAAAGCTCAGAAAATAATATGACTTTCTTAGAATATTTCAGAAACAGTAAATATTTTCCCCAAACTTTGTTCATTCATAACTTTCAAAATACTTTGAATCAGTACCTATAATTTGTCATGCTTAATCTCCAATCCCTTAAGAACAACTTTCATTTAGACATCAGTAGTTGAAAATATCATTTAAACCTTCATTTAGGTGTCCAAAGTTCACTATAAAACCTTAGTTTGAAATTTATTTCTTATCCAATTTGCATGGTTAGTGAAGATTAGAATATTTACTTATCCAAATGGATTTCTTATGAGTTCTATTTCTTCATCATGTCATTTTGAACTTAACTATATAATTATAATTATTTTCCCATGGTTAAAATTATTAATTATTTGCTAAATGATTGAAATTATAATTAGTGAAGATTAGCTTCATTTTCTAGTTAACCTTGCTGATTTTATCATTTGATTTTAGATTAGTACGTTAAATGAATTAAGTCTCAAAAATGATAATGTGATTTTTATCTCAATCTTTAAAACATGATTTCTTGATTTTCTCCTTAGTAAGAGGATCAGCATGTAATAACTTTTAATTACTCAATAAGATATGCTTGGTTTATCAAATAACCAACTTCTAAGTTTTAATGATTTATCTTATGACTTGAATGGATAATTTGTAACTTTAGGAGTTAAAGGATCTACATACTTAATTTGTTCCCTTAAACAATGATTAATCTTATAAATTTGCATGCAATTATATTTACCTTGATTGTAGAATTAATCATTAAAAAATGTATATTATAGATGTAAGTATTAAGAGTTTTAGATTCCTTGAAGGGTAAGAATAATATTATGTTTAAATGAATAATATTACTTTAGATAAGATAACTTTGAGGTAGTAAATGATTATTTGATACATGTTGAGGTATGTCCTTACATGAACCTCATGAATCTTAGATGATTGATCTTACATCTTGTGGTGAGATGACCTACAAAAATTTAGCTTGAGTTATTCATTTGTCATAAATCACCTAAATTGAGTGACTTCTATGTCACATCCTTGGAATTATTTTGATTAGTACCTTGGATTTTATAGTTTGACAGCATGTTTGGAATTTGATTATAAACCCTAAATCTTGATTTTCTTAATCAAAATTTGGTTTTGGGATGAATAAAATATCAAAATATGATGAATGTTTCTTTATTCAACCTATGTAGACGACATTTCTGATTTTGAAATATAACTTGCTAAGTTCTATTGTTTAATCTCATAAGGCCGTGAAACTGAGATTTTACTCGATAATTGAATATTGAAGATCTTGAGCTTATATTCTCTCAGAATAGATAGGTTGAATAAAATAAATAATAATAGATATCATATGTATTCATAGTAAAGTCTTGCTTACTTTGACTTTGATGCTATGCACACTTGTATTTAAGCCTTATACATTTGGACATATCAATTGAATATAGAATATTTGATAAGTATTCTATGTTAGTTTTGAATGCATAAATCATATTCATGATAATTCATGAAGTTCAGTATTTTAGTTCTATAATTTAGACATCAAATTAGTTTTAAAGAGTTTGTTCTAGTTAGTTTGCCTCTTTAATTTAGTTTTTCTTTGGCATAAAAGACTCGGGTCTAACTCTGTGGTTGGTTAGATGGTATATGTATTTTTTGGAGAATTGACTTGGATCTAGCTCTATGGTTGGTTAGATGCCATATGTTTGATTCTTTAGTCTGACCTGGATCTAGTTCTGTGGTTAGCTAGTAGGTTATAGGGGACTAGTTTTGATTCTGTGGCTATGTTAGCTTGTCACTATTAAGACAATACTAATATAGGCATATGTCTATTCAATTTAGTTCAGTTCAATAAGTTTCAATGGCTTTATTGGTCAATTTATTACTTTTGCACCTTCGTGGTTACTTTCTATATTATGCATATTTTTCAATTCAGCTTAGTTTTACAGTACTTGTTTTACTTATGCATTTTAGGTTACTAGCTGTTAATTTTGTTTCAATACTCATATGCATTAGTTTTACTATTTTATGTGAATCAATACATATTCAAATGATCATAAGCATGTTATGGTGTATTTTACTTTCAGTCATTTCAGTACTTTCAGTCTTATATACTTTTATATTGTCTGGCCCTTGTTGCAGCTTCTAGTTTGAGATATGTTGCTTTATATACTTCCTTTTGATAAGTTATAAATGTATGATTTATAACTTTCTAGTCTACTTGTAGCTTGCTACTCCTCATTTAGATATTATTGCCTTAAGTTCATAAATGTGATATCTTAAATAATGTAGATTTCATTAAATTAGCCTAAAATGTACTTAAGTAATTGTCTAACCAAGATTTTATTTTCTTGGCTAGGTTCCTGGAATTATGATACTGACAATGTCAAATTCAGAGCTGTTCATTGAGCTTGCTTCTTGAGCATTTATTTCCTTTTTCCTCAAAACTCTCATTTAAGTTGTAATAATTCTGAAAGTACTTTTCTTTACTGTACTTATAATCTAGGATGAATAAATGTTAACTTTATTAGATTTATGATTTAATAAATGTCTCATTTCTTATTTTCGCACTCTGTCTTTGTATGATTTTTTAATAATACTCAGTTCAGATGGGTCACATCTTTTAGTTATGGATGGGTTAGGCAGAAACCTAATCTGATTTTAAATGAAGGATGTGCCTTGGTGACCACTCCATCATAATTATGTTATTATAATAGTGTTAACATGACCACAAAGGGGATGGGGCTCCACACCCACAATACCAAAGATCCATAACTTCTTGCCTGATATGGAGTGAGTCACCCAGCGGGACTCTAAGGCTTGAAGCCATGTCCCAAGTTCTCCGGAGCTTCCCTTAGCCCATTTGGCTATAAATAGCCATGGAATTTCTTAATGCCACTCCTTTGCTCACTCTGAAACCTCAAATGACCTAGTTGCTCTGAGTGCCTCTACTTCCTCTCCCTGCTGTCTACTTAGCAATTAATAATTTCAGCTCTTCTCTCTATCATTTCTATGGGTGAGGCTTAGTGTTCAAGCCCCCGATCGACTGGTAGGAGCTCAAGGAACATGCTAGGATCAAATCCATCCCCTGGTGTGCCCTGATTCTCTTAAATATAATCTAGTAAACCCTATTTAAATACCTACCCTACTAGAGATAATTAAGCTCTTATGGAATTCAAGTTCTCTTCAATTCCCATCTCATTTTGTTGATTGAATACTTAGAATCAATTGAAGATCAGAATTAGGTGTCGGTGTGGTGCAGCAGCAGGTCAGATGGTGGAGAACATGATCTGGAGGAGGTACTGCCGGCAGATTAACTTTCGAGCCCCCACTGGCAATGGACATCCCAATTGAGTGCCATTCACCAGTGTTAGCTATCACATGTCCTTATAGATCAATTGATTTGATCGATGTTATTTGGGCTAGCTCGAGTGATCATGGACTGTCAAACCTACAACATTGCACTATAGTGCAAAGTCACGAGTAGTGTTCCAATGATCTTGCCAGTCATCTTTTGAATTCATGTGCTCAATCATTCCGCACAAGGCTTTTGATTGTTATGGGATCAAGACGGAGCTGTGGCATTATCTCTATGGGGAGAATTAGCTCCCCACAGTAAACTCTATAAGTGAAGTCAGGGCAAATAGGGTCCCAATGGTTTTGACGTCTACATAGGGGGCTTTCGTGTTCAAACAATGCATCATGGTTAGGAGAACGTATAGCAATTAAAATCAAGTGGTGGCATGGTCCAGTTGATCAGGATTTGGCTCCTAACCCTAACCCTAATTCCTATATGCCGGGGAATTCGCAGAGAAAGGTAGAGGTGAGCAGTGCCGGACCGGGTCAGCCCCTACTTGTGTGGTTTGCCATTGGTTATTTAAATAACCCAAATTATTGGATTTAAATCTCTTTTATAAATTCTATAATAAAATCTAAATTCTATTATTTATTAAATGAAAACATTTCATTTAAATTAATGAAATATTTTACTGAATTCAAGTCCTAATTTAATGCTTGAGTTTATCATTTTATTCAGGAAAATATGTAGAATTGGATTAGTGTGTGCAATTTTTGCTATTAGTTTTTTAAATAATCCTTAATTATCCTAGAATTAGATTAGCGTATGTCACTACTTAGTGGAGTGTTCTCACCACCATTATTGATGATGAAGAACAAGAAGCTTCTTCCATGTCTTCTCTTGCGAACCTCAACAACGAACCTTGCTCCAACCTTGCTTATTCGAGTCTCTCTCTGATACCACAAGTTAAGATCAAAAATAAATACAAGAACAATAGAAAACCAAAAATAATCGTAGCACAGACACAGCACAAAGGAGATAGTTGTTCAGTGTAAACAGCCATGTCCATGAATAATATGAAAGAAGAAATTTACTATGCATAGGAGAAATTACAATTAAAGTTTCATAAATCCTTCACCCTTAACCAGAATAGTGTTTCTTACAACAATCAGGCTTTCATAAACACATACAACTCTAGAGTGCCCTAAAATTGACTTCAAACACATATAACCCCCTATAATCGCCCAAATATGCCTTATGAATGTGTCCCTTCGGTTCTGAACCACCGTTAACATCTGGGCATGCTTAAGCTCTCAACCCGCGGGTGGGGACTCTATTAATAAGTGCTTGGGCATGTCTGAGTGCCCGACTTTTAGATCTGGGGGCTCCTGGGTGCCCGTGTAATAACCCCGTGTTATTACATGTTATTGGCTAGTCCAATTGGCATGAAACTTTCCCATTAGCCTCCAAACATCATTTGGAGCTAATCCTAAAAATTTGAGCCAATTTGGACATCATTTAATTTTTAATATTATTTTAATCAATTTAATTAATTAGAGAAATATGAAAATTATTTTGACATCCAATAAAAAATGCGATTTTATTTTTGAAGTCATCACCTCCAAATTAGCTTAAGGTGAATTTTTAGGAATTTTTGGAGCTCATTTGATTGATAAAATTTGATTCATTTAAATTATATTTAATTTTAACTAATCAAATAATTAAATATATTTAATCAACCCTTTTAATCGAACGACGTACAATCCGCGCCATCTATTTAAAATAATTGGTTTGCTTTGGCGGTTAAGAACCCGATCGAAATTTTGGTCCCTAGATCAGTCCGCGAATTCAATGGCCAGGACACAACAGAGCACTGTACTCTGTCGTGTTCCTCGATCATGCCACGATTGAGCAAAAGGCGCACAGAGGACGTGCTACGGCCTCCGACCTCCATGCCATTCCTACTACCTTAAGCTTCACTCAACCTCTCATTCAACCCCAATCGGCAAACCACGGAGTTTGGTAGCCTCAATTGGAGATGAGAGTCACTGTGTTGCCGCTTGGAGCTCATCGAAGGACCTTCATCGTGGAACTTAGGTAAGCCTCATTACCCCACAAATTGTCTCCCAATTTTCTTAGTTTCATTTCGTTTCTCCATTACATTGATTGCTGAATCTCTTGGCAAACCCTATCGAGCTCGAGCGATTCTTGATGGATCTTGGTGATTCGGGCATGTATAGTGTTGTACAACGCCTAACCCTCTCATGAGCCAATTGGCATCCTTGGTGGCCCCAGCCACCACCAGTGGGTTCCTTGGGTCAACCTTGACCCAAGGATCCTAATTGGACCGCTATTAAGCCAAATGGTTCACTATGGAGAGGGAATTGCCCCTCTATAGTGAACCCTAGGAGGGTTAACCTGTGAAAATTTGGGTTAGGCATAAGAGATGCTTCCACTTAGGGCTTTATGATTGAAGTGTAGGTCTATAAGAGTGGAGAATTATGAGTTATTGCAGACCATTGGGGGTGATCGGAGCGCTGAAAAATTAGTGTTTCATTGAAACCGTAATTCTCGGCTGTCGCTCCCTTTGTCGAGCGATAGAAACACATAGTGTTGCGGTTTGGCCGCGAACCACACGGCGCTGTGCGGTCTAAGACAGGTACAACCAGTCTGGCCGTTCCAGAACTGTGCTGTAAAATTGAATATTCAGTGGAATATTCTAATTTTGATTAGAATTAAATACCTAGGTTATGATATAATAAAAAATAAATTATTTAAATAACTTTCAAAATATTTACCCAAATATATTAAAATTATATTCCAAAATGATCAAAATAATGTGTAGAACAATAATATGACATTTAATAAAGGTTTTGACTATTAATTTTGTTAATGACCTTCTAATCACCACTAAAAGTAATTAGTGCCTAATTAAGCCAATTGTACTCCTATTTAACCCTAATGCATGTCATTGTGATTCTTAGTCTATAAGGATTGTAAATCCACTAAATTTACTCCATTTGGATTTTAATTTCAAAATATCATTTTTAAGGCCTAAAAATATTAATATTTATTTCCAATTTTGGGAATTTCACCAATTAAGCTTTCCTTGTGATTAATCACCTTGGAATAGAATTATCATCATTAATTAGATATCTTAGTAATTTCAAAGAATAGAGTGCACTTAGACCTACTTAGATCTAGTTTTCCCTAGCTTAATGAGTTTGGACCCCACCTTTAGGAAAGAGAAAGAGGATTGGATAGGACACTATACATATAGATATGTGATCTTGATAGATCAAATTATAGAACCTTAAGTCTTGTATGAGTAAACAATAAGCCTTCTTAGATAACTATTTAATTAGGAAAGCCTTAAGGGATTAAATGAACCTTGTCTAAGCAATCCTTTCCTTTCCTTAGACTAGTGAGTGATTAACCTAGCTTTAGTAAATTATGAGGAAGATGTTAGTGAGTGTAGTGAAGTCCTTAGAACCTATTTAATCTAAGCTAATTCCTAACCTTATATATATATATATATATATATATATATATAAATATATATATATATATATATATATTTGAGAGTTAGGAAAGAGTAGTGGTCTAACTTAATGAATCCCATCTTAAAGAACTCTTAGTAAATGCCTAAAAGATTGAGTATTTCAACTTGAAGAGTCTTAGTGAATTTAAGTAATGGTAACCTATTTGGGTGTAAATAGACTAGACCTTGAGTAATCTTCTTAAGATAAGGTCCCATGTACTAGTCTAAGATTAGTAGTTAAGTAGAGGACTTAAGAAGATTATAGATGGTAGATGTAGGTTAAGTGTTAGGCTTGTAGTAATACTTACCCATCATTTCCAATTAGAGTATTATTACTCTCAAAATATTATCTTTTAAATAAATTATATATATATACATATGTATATATATATATATATATATATATTCATATAGGAGAGAGAAATATTTTGAGTTCACAAGAAGCTTCCGTTTGCTAATACTTCACTCTCCTTGCAAATCCCTTCGTCTCCCTCGGCTTCTCCATTTGGTGTCCCGTCTGCCTTTCGATCTGAATGATGACATAGAGATCTCCCTTTATAAGGCCGTCGGACGGCTGTCTTACGATCATAATGACACTGTTATTACTTCCCTGCCTTCCATTACCGATGTCGTGGCTGCACTCGATCCCACCCTTCCCGATTACCTCTACTGTATGAGATGCCATGGGGGACTTTGCAGGGAATCAACTCAACGCTCTGTATCTTTTATGGTACAGAACAGCGATGAGATAGTATTTTTCGGTCAATCTTCTTCAACTCCGCCACGGGTTACAGGAAACTCCTCCAATCCCTAGACCTTGACAGTTTGGTAAATTTCGTTTTCTCACCTTCGATGTTAAACGTTTAAATTTTGAAGGAGCCATGTCATTTATTTGGATGACAAGCTGTTTTTTATTCGTACACATCTTGGAAATTTTATTTTTTCTTCTAAAATTTATTTTAGGGTTATGATTGATTTTCTTGCAATATGCAGTTTTTTTATTTGGAAAGAATTAATTGTGACAATTGTAGGGAAATAGTATTCCAACTATTAATACCTACAGTCAGAATAGTCTTCTCCTTCTTCATTCATCTCCGGCTGTTTTGCTGCCATTCAAGACACTACCCATGGACAATTAATTTTAAGGAGTTGCTTTTGAAATTCGCACAGTAACAAACGAACATGCGAGAATTGTATTTCTGAGGTAATTGATTCAATTTCAGAAGAAATGTGACAAAAAATTTAGAATATATATCTATTATCTATTATCTATTTTTTAGTATATATAATAAATTTATATATTCATATATGAGAGAGACAAATACTGAGTGAACAAGAGGCTTTTGTTATCGAATAACAGCTTCTCATTCAAAGACCCTTCCTCTCCCCTTTTTCGGCTTATTCTCCTACTCAGCAGCTCCTCTCCTATTGCGTTTATTTGGTTGGATAGAGGCCCTAAAACGCAAGAAGCAGGTGTCGATCTTCTGATTCTTCTCCTCCGACTATCCCTATGTCGAAAGAGATCCAAGAAGTAAGTGTCGATCTTCCGATCCTTCCGATCCTTCTCCTCTGACTCTCCCTTTGCCGAAAGAGATTGCCGATCTCGCCTTCCTCTTCATTTGTTGAGCCTACCAGATCAACACCTACCCTTCTGCCATAAAGTTTGGCGATCTTCTACACTAAAGCCGACGTTTTATCTCCTTTCCTCTTAAAGCCACATTTTTCTTCCCTCTATTGGACAGCCATAAGTTCAAAAATCCCACAATGGAAGCAAGGTTGATCTTGGATTACTCATGCCTAAACCCAGTACCCATCATCGACGCACGCTGATGCTAGAGTCACTCGCCGTCAATCATAATCTTTGAACCCTTGGACAAAATCTTTAGACGACAAAGAAGTAGACATTGGTTTTGTAGTGTCCTGAACTCTAATCTGTCAAGCTGATCCTTGATTCTCTGTACTCTTGCTTCACCTTTGATCGATCTGGTATGCTAGATTCATCAAATTTATATTTTAACTTTCTTACTGAATCGACTCTAAAGCAAATCTTATCTCTTCCTTTAATAATTAAGAATTGAAGTGCATTAAACATCTGTTAATTATGATGACGATTCAAATCTTTATTTTTCTGTGGTAATACATTAACTATGAAAATTAATGTATTCTTTGAGCTTATATTGACAATGATTTTGTTACTTATTTAGCCCTTTGAAATTTTTTCCATGCTGCTATGAAAAAAAATTTTAGTAGTTTTTTTCATTTAGTATATTACCTCCATGCCATTTAACCTATTTTACTTGTATCTAAATTTTGGTTTTCTCAAAATAATAAGGGTTCTTTGTTCAACGTACTCTTTACAAATTACGGCCTAAGAAGTTTAGAACCGCATCTCCGTCACCTGTTCATTTTACATTCGGGTGTGTTTCATTTCTCTTTTGTTTTTGTTAGCGGCTTCTAATCTATGTCGTTTTTATTTTCGAATGATTGATTAAAGATGCGTAGCATTCCAAAGCTCCTTAATTTCCTTGAATCCCATTCGGTATATATTTTTTCTTAACGTTTAAGAAGTATATGTCTTAAATTGAATGCCTATTATCTAAAAATTAGGTGTGACCATCGTAATTCTTACAAATGACAGTGTATAATTATTGACAATTATAACATTAATAGAACTGATAAGAATTTTAGCATTTTGTGCTCATAAATCAATTTATTATATTTTAATATAACACACATTATTATTCCCTTTTATGTCAATTACAAAACTTTATTATCATTTCAGGGTTGGTTCAATAGACTCTATTTATCAAAAATTGATGGGCATATAATTATTATTTTTTTTAGAGAAACTTTATAAATTTATTTATTATAAATATTTTGTTCTGTTTCAATAAAGTAGAGACCTTAAAGTGTTTCTTGCATATTTTGAGTTTGTAATGGCATATTTGTTTAAACCATCTTAGTTTGGAAATTAAGAAAAGAAATGCTTCTACTTGATTATTTTTTATTTTTAACTGAAAGAAATAATTTATATAGTTGATCTGCAACAGTATAAGAAGTATACTTCTTTATGCTTAATGAGAAAATTTGTGATTAAGTGTTCTTTTACATAATTTTAATTTGATTGTAGTGTTAATATTATTTAATTGATGAAGTGTTGTTATCTATCTAGCAGCAATTTAGATTCTCATTTTATGTTCCCAAACCCTGAGAAGAAAAGTAGTCCTAATCTTCAATTACTTATGAACTTTATTGTGCATTTTTTTTTGTAGGTGCAACTTGATTTTGAAGAATTACCAATATTTTTTTATTACTTTAAAACATAGATTTAGTCAGTTCTTTTTTTTTTAATTTATTCATTTTAAAATTTTCAAATCATGTTGATGTTTTTCAATTATGTTATGTTGGCTTTCTCTTGGATGCAATTCTTATAGATAATTTCTTCATTGCAAAAAATCTAGAACATAACTTATTTGCTCTAATTCTTTTTTAAGAGTATAAAAAATGAACAACATAAATTTACTCACAAATTTTCTTTGGGATTATAGAAAATTTGTAGCTATGCTTTATGTGAATTGTCATTGGGATGAACTATTGACAGTATTATTATAATTTTTTTTTTGTTTGGTTCTTTTGTTGCATAATACATGTATTTTTATTATTAACTTAAAAGGTAGTGATGAATTATATATTTGATGTAGTTTGAAGATGCTTTCTTTTTTCAATACTAAAGATATGTGGATGGCTAGGGCCAAGCTTCTATTGTTGAAGCGAATTATCATATATATACAAAAAATTTTCCCTCTATTTTTATGTATTTTGAGTTATTTGTTGAAAAAAAGTAAGTGCAAAGAAAATTTGTTTTTCAATGTTTTTTGTTTTTTCGTGCGTCTCTCTGCAATAAGATTGTAGGTTTATATATATTTTTGATGTTTAAAGCTCAACATATTTAAGCATTATTAATCTTGCTTAGCATATTTTTTATGATTGTATTACAAGATGCTAACTAAGAAAAAACATTTTCTTTTTTTAAAATTGATCACTAATATATTTAATCTTTGCATTGAATATTTTATGATGCCGACTTTGCCTTGGATAATTTATATACTATTTCTATGCTATCTACCATTTTCTATTAATTTCTTAACACAGATGGCTCAGTAGACAATCAAGATGAGCTGTTATAGACAAGAATTATCTGCAATGCGATTCAAAGTTTTAATCCTATTTGAGCAAAAAATTTCTTATTTCTAATTTTTTTGTTATTTTTTTATATATGATTGAATATTTTTTTCAATATTTATTGCTCCAATTGATTGCACTTTATTTTTCATTGTCAAATAAAGGTAATTGTCTACAGAGCCGCTCTTTAGGGTCACCCTTCTTACCAAATTTGATTTAGAATCATGTTATTTTTATTTATTTTTCCATTCGTTCTATTTTTTCATTTTTATTTGTTTTCCGATTTATATGAGATTTAGATCAATTTATTGCTGCTTCTCTATCTACTTATATTGATTGCTTAGTGCTAGAAAAATGTATATTTTTTTTATTTATTTATTTCTTTCCTTAAAAATTTAGATGCAAATTTCACTTTTTTTATTAAAGCAATACTGAAATTTATATGACCCGATGGAAGTTGCTGATCTTGGGAGAAAAGTATTTCTTGGATGGAATCTCTTAAGTTAGATTGTGAATTTCTTGGTTTGTGGTGGATAGGCTTTGTTTAATTCGAGATGAATCTACAGATACTTGAGACAAGATTTCTATGCAATTATATTGTTCTTCGTGTTATTCAATTAAATTCTTAGTTTAAAAGATGTAATTTACTTATATAAAAGATTAGCTATCTATGATTATAGATTCTTAATGCTTGGGATATAAGAATATAAATATTTTGTAAATATTTCGAATATGCTCACTCTATCTTTTCTCACAATAAGGGCTAACTCTAGGTTGTTCTTTGCTCACTCTATATATGTATATCGAAGAGAAAAAGCATTAGGTTTAAATTTTTCTTTACAATTTTTTTTGAGCTATTGCTGCTTCTAAATTTTAATTTATGGCAAAAGTGCTTTTTGTAATTTTTGTAATTTTTTTTCGTGTATTGCATGGGATTCATGCTTGTATATATATATATATATATATTATAATTAATTAAAACATTCAGCTAATGTCCTAAGTCAAATGGGAGCTTAATTAGCTCTAATTATTAAGATAAATAATTTAAAGTAGACAATAATAGATATCACATAATTTACAACTATTTTTGTTAAATTCTTGTTTACTGCATCGCATTAAGACTAAATCCTTAAACATTCATTTAGATATTTAGCATAAATAAAATATTAAAATATTATACTTATGAGTTTTATGTGATGGATTAGTCTGTAGAGATATATTTGAGCTAGGACAAGCTATGGAGAGATCAGGAGACCACACATATTCTAGAAGGGAGTGTGTGTATTTTGGGAGACCGCTCTACATATGGTTAAGCATGCATGTAGTAACAACCCAATGTTATTACTCTAGCTAATATAAGCTAAACCAAGCCTTAATTCGTATTCCATTAGCTTTATCTGGTTATTAAAATTTAATCTTAAAATTTTGGGGTCAATTAGAATTCAATTAGGTCAATTGACTATTTTGTTAATTTTTTAGGATCTTAAAAGTTAGCTAAATAATTTTGATCTTTAAATTAAAATCTGATTGTATTTTTGAATTCTTCACCCCTAAATTAGCTAAGGGTAAATTTTTGAGAATTTTTGAGTCATTTGGTTCTAAATTGGATTTAAATTTAATTATAATTAATATTTGAATTAATTTAGTTGTTTAAATAGTTAATTATTATTTTATCCAATGGTTAATCGATAGTTAAAAGGCAGAAGAGATTGGGGCCATCAGATCACTTTCCTGCCCTTGATTCGATGACCCGTGAGTTTCCTTCATTTGGGTGATCCATCAGCCATCAGATTGCATCCGCGGTCCAACGATTGGGATCAAACTCATGTTTAGCCATTAGAATTTGGTGTATCTCAGCCGTTGTGTCATTCTTTCGATCCATCAGACGGTTCTAAATGCTCTAGTGCCTGTTCATCATCTTCCTCCTTTGCTCGCGCCCGACACTGGGGATCCTCTTGTACGCTTCGTGCCAGACTTGGTTCCTTACTACTAGTGCCACATGTATAGACTGTTAACCACTTACCTAGAATTAGTTAAGCAATCCCAATCAAGCCATGAAGTTTACAGCTCCATTTAAAAATCAGATGTTAAGCTCTCGACCCAAGCTTGAATCTTAGCCCATCCACTACTAGCTTCTCTCCAGTTATAAATAACTTCAGCAATCCTCACATTGGGCTCTTTGCTCACTGTGTTCCTTTAATTAAATCTTTGGTCTCCTTTACAACCTCAAGTGCTCTATGCAATTTTGTGCAACTCACGGTGAGCTCCCAAGGAAACTAGTGAGTGAAACCTGGCGTTCAAGTTCCCAATCGATTGCTGATCATATAGAAGGCTTCTGTGATTAGTTCCTAGTCTCAAGTCAGCTCCTTCAGCAAGTAGATCCTCTGTAAGGTGCTACCCTTTCCCCATTGAGCTGTGTGGGATCGATGTAAATTCAACTGTGCAATAGGTTAGCTCTGTGATGTGTTGTGATTTCACTTTAGAGCTTAGCAAGCATCTTAACTGTAGATTGAACTATTGGGCTTTATCCAAAGAGCGAGCATTCACTGTCTGGATAGAGGAGTCATCAATTGAGATAAGGTGGCTCCATTGGAATTCTGAGCTCAACTTTGATTCATTTCATTTCATAATTGCATTCCTTGATCAATTGAACTAATTGATGCATTCCTGGGAATTAGGCTGAGTCCTGATCAATCTGGCTATAGCACTGAACATTTCTAGAGCCCAAGTAAGGACTCAACATTCTAGCCGCTTCCAAGCCAAGCCACATCAGAGTTTAGAAACTTTTTGGCACCCTAATGGCGTAGTGATCGAACTCCAATAGGTTGGTGGTCTATGTGGGAAGAATTTCATCTTCATATTAAACCCTAGCTTTCCTTAAGGCCGACATTAGGGTAGAGTAGTTCTCGATGATTTAAGCCTCTGCATAAGGAGCTTTAGTATGCGTTGGATGTGTCTCAAGCATAGGATTGTGTGGCAATCGATTGGAGTTGACGACATCGTCTGGCGGCAGAGAATTGGAAGGTGCAAGCACAACCCTAGTTGTTGTGTGTCGAGGCATGGAAAAGGAGATTAATAATGGGCCGAGTCAGCCCCGACCTGCATGTTTTGTTATTGGGTTTCTAAAATTAGCCAAATAATTGGAATTTTTTTCCTTAAGGAAATTTGGTTGATTAATTTATTAGCTTATGATTGCTTGATGAAAATATTCCAAATATATTTTAAAATAAAATGCTTAATATAAATCAAAATAACATGATCCAATATATCATTTTGATCAAAAAATACAAGGAATGTTTTAATTTCTATGATTAGATTGTCTAAGCTAGCGTTAATTACCTCTAAAGGTAGTTAGTAAATATTAAACTCAATTCTTGCCTAAATTACATGATTAAGGTCTCTAAATTTTCCCAAGTCAAAGGAGAACTTAATTATGTAATTATAAATATTTTTTGAGATTTAATTTTACTAATCACTTTTTAATTACCCTAAATATTGATTGGTAAATAATTTGCTTAATTAAGCTCTGATTTCAATGAACTTAGTATCCATGAACTCTATCTGTCATATAAAACTTATTAGTAAACTTAGAATCCATTTTTATAGCTTAATTTTTTTAATCATTTTCTAATTACTATAAATAATGATTAGTGCTCATTAGGACTGAGTAGATTTAATTTGGAACCCTCAAACTCCAAATCTCAATTTTGACCCTTAAGGAGGGGCATTTTGGTCATTTTACCAAAGTGTTGGTTTAAGTGATCCTAATCCTTATACATTTGTCCAAAAGCTTAAAATCAATAAATTGAGTAATTATAACTAATTTTAGTATTTTATAGACTTGAGATATGAGGTCTAAGAGCAAAACCCTAATTCTTCCTAAGATTTAATTAAGCAACTTGTTAAGATTCTAAATGTGGATTTAAGATCCACATTGTTATCTCTTTAAATATAAATTAATGCTTATAAAATTAGTAATACTCAATTTAAATAGCTAATAGACTATTCTTAAATCTTATCCAAAGTAAATATCCCGAGTAAGTTCTTAAGCCAATCTTAATTAATATCATAAGAGCTTAATCTTACCTCTTTTAGTTATCGATTTTAACAGTTTATTTCTATTTAGTGACAAAATTTCTCAATAGATGGAGCGGAGCCTCCTTAAGATTTATAAATTTTACATTATTAAGAATCATATTGTATTATCAAATCCTTACAAATTCTCAAGTGTTAAATTCCTTAGATTCTCTTTCATAACTTTTAGTGAATTCAACTCTATTGTGTAATGAAATTTCTTAATAGATTGAATTTGGTTTATAGATGTAGAAGTTAAGAGTTTGATTATTTTTTTCCTTTGACTTTAGACTTTCAGCCTTGCTAATATTAGAACTCTTTCATCTTAATAAATCTCCAGTCCTTAATTCTCTACCCTTATAGAGTGAGATTTTGTGAAAAACTCTAGATCCTTAGATATTATGTAGCGCCCCGCCCCGTCACTGCACGCAACATGAATAAATCAAATCAGCGGCAGAGCGGTGTGCTACTCAGGAAGGCATAACCCATCTCCCTGAATAGACTGATGAAACTACTGAAGGGTTGCTGACTCAATCTCAAGAAGGGTTGAGAGCTAATACTTAAGATAAGACTAGTATCATTTTCCTAAGCATTAAGCAAATACATACATTGGGTTTAAAATACAACATGAAGAGTCCAATCTATATATAAAATATCAACATTTCCAGTATGTTGATCACATCATAATACTAAGTATAAGTAATATGTAAATAGAGTGCAAAAGCTAAGTATACATCCAGAAACATTCATCACAGAAACTGAATAAAAACATTCATCTCAGAATAGAAAAATAGATATATCCAATAATTATTACAAATGGTATATTGAAATAATACTGAAATAAAGTATAAGTACTGAACTGAAATAACTAATAAGAAATAGTAAAAGTTGAAGGATAAAATCCGCTAAGGCTCCACGAACTCCTCCTGAACCTCCTGAACTTTCTCCTGACCTAGCTCAAATTGCTGCTCAGGATCTAGCAAATTGTCGGATACCAAAAGTACCACATGATAGATAATAAGTCTAACGCATCGAAACTTATCTAAGCAGTTCTAATTATGTGCTTAATATTTAAATAACATAAAATAGAGCTATAGAAAAAACCATAAAAGTAACTGAATATTTGAAACTGTATAAAAATGAAGTAAAGTAAAGCTAACGGTATATTAAATACTGAAAAAGAATAAAGATAGTGTATGATCTGAAACTAAGTAAATAACTTGTAAAACTATGATGTATGACACTGAAGTCATGCATATGTATATGCCATGATACTGTATGCTACTGATATGCAACCAAAATATTACTGAACTACCATGAGTCGTACGGTCCAATGTCTACATACATTTAGTTGGGAATGCAGTTTACTGTGATACCAATGCATCTTGAAATTCCCTGGTTGATGTATGCAATGTTTCGTAACCCATAAATCATCACTTATACTCATACATCATGCTTATGTTCATGCTCATTTTCTAACACTACATGTCTTAAAATCCAGAAATCTAGAAAATTTTATAAAATCAGATAATGAATTAAAATTCTCCATTGTGCAGAAAGTGTTAAATTCTCCATTTAAATAGATTCTGGCTCTTAGTCCAAATTCCAATAACTTGTTTTAATTAGGATTTTACTTAAAATTATTAATTGGAAATATTGTATACACATATTTAGCATGTTTCCAAGATAGGTGAATTTAACACTTAGTTTGTTTAAGCTGCACCTGTTGAAGCGATCTTCAATAGGAGGCATCACCCAATGGCGATTTGTATCTCAAACTAAGCTATTAAATACCCTAATTACAAGCATACTTAGTGCGCTAAAGAGGGTGACTTGAATCACTTAATTTGGTTGAAGCCACACATATGGAAGCGATCTACAATAGGAGGCATCACTCAATGACAATTTTTTTTCAAATAAACTAATGATCTAAGTCCCTAATTATAACACTCTTAGGATTGTATGATTTATTCTAAGTAGGACTATATCCGACTAAACTCGCATGATAGAACACAGACATAGTCCTACATTAAGGTGAATCAACCAATCCCAAATAATACTGAAGTACTCCAGGACTATGGGTATACACTAATATACTCAACTAATAATCTGAGTTCAATTAATTCTATTTAATCTATAAGGATCACCAAAGATATGAATTCAAACTCCATTGGGGTGAATCCTACACAAGGTTCCAAGGGTGTGACCAAAAGGTCACTCAATAAAGGTTTCTTCCATATGAGAGAATTCTCATTCTAAGTACTTTGGTAATTCTACCACAATGGCATAAGATTAAACTTCTAAGGTTAAGGAGGATCATCTAAGTTCCTACCTCAATATATCATAATGAGATCTTCCTACCTCAATGTTTCATCAATTATTAAGGCTTAGCAGTTAATGAACCATTAACACTAAGGCAAGATCATAGTGATCTTGCACTAAGGTACTACTTTAAGATCTAAGATTAATTATTAATCCCACAATTCATATTTCTTTAGATTAATTTATTTAAATCAGATTAGTAACCCATCTGATCACCTATTATGCTAAAATCATGGGATTTAATCATATGCATTATTAAGAATTGATCATTTTGCAAATCACTCTAGTTTTATGAGTTATCCCATGCTAAGAGTCTTATATAAGAGAAATTAAGGATCTTAAGGTACATGTCCAGATAATAAATCACATAAGTTCCTTAATAATCTTAGTACTTCTAATTCAATATTTTTAAAATCAATGTAAACTCAGATGTATTATTGGAATTATACAAATTGAATTATATTCCAATCAAGTTGATTAAATAAGTGATTAAGGATTTATATCTTAATTAGACAGGTTAGAGTTTAACGCATAGCCTTACCAAATTAAGACCAATAGTTGATTTATAGATCAATGACAAATCAATGCATTAATGGTGTTTAATTGAAGGCAAATTTTTTATTTAGTATAAGTATTAATTACTTAATCAAGCTCTTAAGATTCTTGGTTCAAATATAGTTTAATATTAAATTGAGTAAATCAAGGTGTTCAAATCAATGTTAAAGTTTTCTAACATATATAAATATTAAATTGATTAAAATTAACTAATAATTAAGGCTAACCAAATCTTAAATCAAACCAAAAAGGATTAGCACTTGATTACAACTGTAAAGCAATTAAATTCCATATAATTTGGTTATTAAGCTCTACTTGGTCATACAAGCAATCAAAGATTCTAACATTAATATTTGGCACAAAAATATTTAAGTAAATACCAAAGAGATTTAGAACATGCCATTTTAGGATAAGTGATAAATTTTACGTTGGAATTCACCTTCAATTTCTTACAATGCTTAATTTTATTAAATTCATGTTAGATTTTGATATATTTTAGCCCCATTAGAGTCCTAGAGGCATTAGAATGCAAAAAATCACAAATTTGGACAATTCAGGGCAGTTCTGGGCACTTTCAAGCAATTTTGGGCGCTACGGTACACTATGGCGCCTACTGGCTGAAAGCCAGATGCTATGGCGCGCAACAGCGCTTTTAGGCGCTGCGGCAGATTTCAGTGCTGTGGCGCGCTACAACGCTTTCAGGCGCTACGGCGCTACAGCATATTTTAGCATTGTGGCGCACTACAGTGCTTTCAGGCGCTGCAGCTTGCGATGATGCCAGAATTCTCGAGAGCTGGATGCTACGGCGCGATATAGCACTCCCTGGCCGAGATCCAGGCACTACGGCGCGCTGCAGCGCTGCGGCAGGTTTCAGTATTTCGGTGTATTTAATTTAATTTCATCAAAGTTATATACTGCTGCAGCATGCTATGGCACGCTACGGCGCGTGACAGTGGATTCAACCCGAAACTCGGGCGCTACGGCGAGTTGTAGCGCCCGATGGTGATTTCGCGTGTGCGAAAACCGTGATGAGTCTCTTTCGCACTCCAATATTCCCAAATTTGGGCACCTCGTGAGTGGTGCCATATACTGATGGAAAGGTCATTCTGAGACCCTTCCATTGATACCAAAGTCACATGAGTGTATCATTATAACAAATAAAATATAAAGCCATATCTAGATGTATACAAAATCTCATAATTTTTGACAGAAATTTTAATGGAGAACTTGAGATTCAATCAGACTCATTGAGTATGATTGAAGCTCAACAATCATATATAGCTTCCATATAATAGCTAATTGAAATGGCATTCACAATAGTTTGATAAATCATGAAGAGAGTAGCTAAGGAAAAGTGAAGCAAATGAGTACCTTAGCCTTGGAATGGAAGAAGAATACTCTGCTTTCTTCAAGAACTTTGGAGACTTGGAAGCTTTCCTTAAGCAACAAGCTTAGCAATGGAGGAAAGAAGAGAAGCTTGGGAAGGAAGAAGGGACTCCAGCTTGAGAGCAAAGGAAGTAAGGAAGGGCTAAGGCTCCTTTTTAAAGAAGAAGGAGAGCATGGCTCAAGGTTGAGCTCTCCCATCAGGTTGGAGGAGAAGAGGGGAGTAGCAGGGCTCCTCCTTTGCGTGCGACTAGGAGAAAGGTAAGGGGTGCCGAACCAGGGAAAGGAGTAGGGCTAGGCAGGGAAGGAAATGAAAAATTGAAAAATAAAGAAATTTCATTTTAATTTAAAAAAAATCAGATTTGATAAATGCGCTCAGAAAAATCTTAAAAATTCACCCCTAGCTAATTTGGGGGTGATGAATTCAACACGAAGTCGGAATTCGATTCTGACGATTAGTTAATTAATCTATTTTATGGTGCATTTAATTACAATAAAATATTTGCAAAAATTCGACGAGTTCTAAACGCGTCCAAAACATCACCACTAGCTAATTTGGAGGTGATAATCGCAATAGTGAAGTCGGATTTTGATTTCAAAGTCAATTTAAATACCTCAATTTTCTAATTAATTAAATATATTAAAATATTTCAATTATTCAATTGAGCTCCGAATTACTCCAAATCTTTAAGAATTGGCTCTAGTGACTAAATGAACTCAATAGAATAATAATTAGGCTACGATTAAACTATGATTAGACTAAGTAACAACCAATAGTTATTACATATTAGTACTTTGGATTTTGAACATAAACTCCAAATTTTGGAGTTTAATTCTAAATCCCTATTATCTTGATCAAGAATGATTATGGGTTATTAAAATACATCAATTAAGTTGTTTGATTTAATATTTAACTTCAGTAGGCAATATCCTTTGATTTTGAATTAGAACTTGTTAAGTTCTAATGTTTAACCCTTAAGGCTATGAATCTGAGATCTTATTTGATAGTAGGATATTAGAAATCCTGAACTTGTATTCTCTCATATTACATAGAACAAATTAAATTAGATAACAACATATATCAAACCTATTTTAGTAGAGTCGTTCCTACTTTGACCTTATTTATTTGCACACCTTGTATTTGAGCCTTATATTTTTGGCATATTTAGTTGAACATGGAATATTTGATGAGTATTATAGGTTAGTTTTGAAATACATAAGCATTATTAATCAAGATCAAGTAAATTAAATAAATTTATTATCAGTTCAGTAGAATGTGTACTAGCTACTTTGGCTCTGTAGTTCATTTTGTTGCAATAGAATCTACTTGTATCTAACTATGAGAGGGTGTGGATGATACAAAATTGATTCTATAGTTCAATTTGTATGTTACGATGAGTGGTATAGATGATACATGTGGAATTTTCTATTCAGTGGCTAGGTTTGGCCAGTTTCTATTATGGCAGTACTAATCTAAGCACATGTCTAATTTAGTGTTACTCTTAGTTTCAATACAATTTCAATGGCTTTATTAGCCAATCTTCTGTTGTGGCATTCTAACTTATAATTGTTTTGCTCACTTTTACTTCTATTTTAGTTCCCATATAATCTTTTGCTACTGTTTATATATAGGATGCTAGTCTAGAGTTAGCATTGGACTTGATTTTATTGTATTATATCAGTTTAGGTTACTTTTGTTTAACCAACATACTTTCAAATGATCATATGTATATTAGGATTTTCCTTCAGTACTTATAGATTTTTTTCAGTCTTATATTCATATATTGGCTAATCTTGTTGCAGCTTTTGATTTAAGGTTAATTTTCTTACATACTTCATTTTACTAAGTTATAAATATATTATTTATACCTGTCCATTTTCTTTATTGCTTGTTGCACTTTTATAGTTTCTTAATTATTCAATTAATTATGATATCTTAAAAATGTATATTTCATTAAATTAGCCTAAAATGTACTTAGATAATTGTCTAATATAAGTTTTTTTTTTCTTTGGCTGGGCACAGGCATATTAAGACTAAAATGTCGGACTCAGAGTTGTTTGTGGAGGTAGCTTTAGGTGAGGAGTTTGGACAAGAGAAGGACCTTCCTATCGCTGTTGAGGCTTAGATAACTTTTGCTTTCTATTTATGAGGACAAGTGTTCCTTCCTCTTAAAATTTAATTCAGTATTGTAATAATTCAAATTCTGGATGCTCTTACTTTCCTACACTTTTATACTGAAATTGTACTATTGTTCTTTTAATAATACACTATGGATATGGATGTTGTATATTTTGCTTCCGCACTCTATTTCTTTTATATGCATGTTTGATAAATGAATTATAAATAAATATGACAAATTATACAGTGATGGGCATATTAGGAAGAAAACCTAATTTGAGTTGAATTGTGAATTTATCACACGGTGATCGCATTTACGCAATCATGTTAATATTAGTGCTAACATGACCACGGTGGGGTCGGGACCCCACACGTGCCTAACTCCTCGCTTGCTCTGTAATGTACCCGTAGAATAAAAATTTAAATAAGATAAATAACTTAATAATGCATAAGCACAATCTTATTATGTATGCTTTTATGCAGTCTCATGATTGTACCTTTCAGCTTATTCAATTCTTAGGATTGAAATTACTTTACTTATTTTTTAATACTTTATTTGTCAGTTTATAGCTTTCCTACAGTGTATGTCTTTCATAGCTTTATAGTTACGTTTCCTTACACTACTTTTACTTTTACTCTTACTTTGCTTAACATTTACTCATGCTGGATATATATATATATATATATATATATATTATCTTGGTCTCCTTGTTCACACTAATATATATATATGGAATTGTAGTTGCCTTCTTTTTACTTTACTTATTTTATGCAGGCTAGAGCAGCTCATTTGTGAGTACTTACATTATTTAATGATTATATTTAATCACTTACTTTCTGTATCTATTATCTATCATTGCATTATGCACCGCTTCTCATAAAATTGCAAATGACTAATGTGATATCTATCAAATTAAGTAAGATTATCAAATCTAAAATTACTTAGAGTTTTTAAGTCTAACAACTTGTTTTTATTTTATTGGTTGTGTCATATCGTATTAAATACCAAATACGGTAGATCGGGAGCTTAGCCATGATCCAGACTACATGCTCGAGGTTGGAGCTGGATAACAACATTGAAGATTTTTACTTTCTGCCTATATTTTCTATTATTTGTGAGGACAGGACTTAAGGCCCTTTTAAAATAGTTTGTAATATTTATAACTCTACATATTTTTACTTTCTTTTCTATGATGTATGACTTTTCTTTTCTTTACTAGGGATGGTTTAAATGATAGATATAGTTTTGTCTTTTGATTTTTTACTTTTACTTACTTTCCTTAGCGCACAAGATTTTTGACCGCGTAGTTCTTAATAGTGAGTTAGTTTCTACTGATCCAGTATTAAGTACTACGATAATCCTTAGTGTTTGGTTGGAATACACCTATCTTAACATTATGTTATTACATAAAGCCTCTATCTTGGGGAACTTGAGTGCGCCTGGACGCTCAGTCCTCTGTCTTCAAGGGCGTTTAGACGCCTCTGAGTGTCCAAATCTTGTCTACTTGGTGTTGGGGCACAACTAGAGCGCGCATGGGTTCTGTCCAGTCTAGTAAAGTATTGTGCCGAAATGCTCCCGAATGCGTCGACACCACCTTGGCTTATCCAAAACATCATGTGGACATTATTTCTTTCAATTCAATAGTTGCCGCACCAAATATAGCCACACTTAGACCCGCCTTTTATGAAGGAGGAAGACGTACATTGGAAGGATGATCCAATCAAACTGGACAGAAATCCAAAGGATGCTAGGAAGACATCATCATTGACTCAACGGAGATTCAAGCAGGAGATGAAGCAATCAAATAATGATTGGGGCCATCAACAAATGGGTGCCTGTTGATGGTGATATGGCAGCAATGAGTGACAAGAAGGCAAACAACGGTGAGCAACAAGGGGAACCCTTGTCGAGTCCAGCACACCCAACAATTGAGCTACGTTTAGACATGTAACGACTTGCGTTTAAGTGAATGGTTAGTCAGCAGAAACTACCAAAATATGGGAATACGACTTTTCTTAGCTAGTTTCTTAATTAATGAAGCATGAAATTTTCTTTTGTTTAATGCAACATTGACTTCCTTTAATAATGAGTCATTAAAGCTACTACAAGTTTGATTCGTACGCTGAAACTGCCATAATTAAGTACGTGTTCAAGTGCATAATATGATGCTTGTGGGAGGAAGGTGGGTCCTCTACACAAGGACCCAATTTGTTGGCCCGTGAAATGATTCAAAATCACTACATATATCTACTTTTAACACTTGGCGTTTTGAGACCTTTGGAGTAGGAAGAAGTCGCCATGCCCTCACTTTGAATTTTGGAGATTCTTATTTCTTTTTCATTTCTTATAAAATATTATTAACAATTACAGTGAAAGAAATGTTCACATATATTTTTCATCAAGCTATTTTTAATTTAAACTTTTGGAGTAGCACTATTTTCTAAGCAATAAAATATTTTTAATACAGTTATAATACTGATATTGAATAGTAAATCTCATTTATTATAAATAAAAAAAATATATTTAAATGCATTAATTATGATGAGAATTTGATACACTCAGACTCACTGAGCAAAATAATTGTCTCACAATGAAATTCCTTTCTCATAGGAAAAGATAGAAAGAATAAAGTTTTTGACTTAATGCCAATTATCGCCATAGTGTTGTATTTAATATAGAAAGTTTTGGAGAGACATTATATTTGATTCTCATAGAAATAAAATAAGACAATAAGACAATAATCATAGGGATACTATACTCTTCATGATTTCTAAGCATGGAAAGGTGAAAACTTGATTAAGATTAAAAGATACTGACTGTTACTTTTGTGCGAATTTTGATTCAATTCGTATTTTTAAATGCAGTATTTTGATTCAAGCGATAAGTTGATTCTGGGTCTTAGATATTTTTTTAGGAATTTTATTTTTCGTTGATTTGTTTGATTTTGCATTGTTGGTTCAATTTCAATGGCAACGCATTCATTGGTGCGCTGTAGTAGAACGCAGAGTGGCTCGGGTTCAATCGTAAACAATTGCGCCGCAATGTTCAATTCAGAAGCTTTGCCATAAATTCACTGTTGAGATCATATGGAGATTTCACAAATTGTAACGACTGTGTCATTCACATATATAAATAATTTCCATGTGATGCTATTGTAATATTGATGGGATTTTAATCGGAAAATTGTGCCCTTAATAGTGCAATAAAGATGTATCGATGGGATCCAACAAAAGTCGCCGGGCATGCCACACAGATCACGACTTTTATCTAACGCTCCAGATCCACCATCATCTACTGAAACTGTTGGATTAAATATGATGGCTTGCGCTTAAAGAGACTGTGGAGGTTAAATTCATCACCGAATCTAAACTTAGGTCGAATGGTCCATATTACATCCACCGTTGGATTAATTCTAATTTCTCTGCTTTGCCATCTTTACCTCAAAGTATCTGAAGTTATTCAAAGGCAAATCGAAGGCGCTACAATTTCTTCTAAACTTTAGAAGTATTTTAAAGGTTATATGAGTGACTACTATCACTATTGGATCCTTCAAGCTTAAGGTGTATTACATATAATCTCTTTTCTCTCTCTTATATTCCAAGATAGCTTTTACCACTGCTCATGCCCTTTCTAGTAGTCCTTGTGCGTATTGAGTTTATTAATAGTTGATCTTAGCATTCTAGACCTAAATTCAATCTCATTCATACAAAATGAAAAAGAAAAATTAAATAAAACATCGAACATAAAAATGAGGAGACCCAAGGATCCTAAGAATCATCCTTACAGAAAAAAAAGAAAAATAAAATGGAAGACTGCAACTCAATGCATCCCCAAAACTAGAGTGTAAGTACTTCCACTCCACCCAATCCAAAATGTCCATTAGACTTCAAATATCTCAAAGACCCCAGCCAACATAATGAAAGACCCATAGCTTATAATCCATCTTCTGCTAGCCAGCCAAGATTCCATTGCCAATTAGAGCTAGCTCATATATTTTTCCTAGAGATCCTACAAACCCGCCCCACTAGTATATAAGAGACATCATACAAGCACATGAAGTACCAAAACAACTCTCTAGGCAATGCCAAAGTTATTCCAGCCTGAAAGGGAACCTAAATAGTTAAATAAAAAGAAAATCTATAACTCGTCCACAACAAAACTTTTTTCAACTGCAAACCTATCCACAAATTAAACCTTAGCCAAACCAAAATTTCCACACGCCACCGGCACAAATATAAAATTTTTCAAACACCCAATGAAACCTGATTAAACTAGAATAGGACTAAGAAAATAGACCAATTTCTCAGCATAACCCCATTAATGACAACCAAAACTAGCTCCTATAACTTCAATAAGAAACAGAACCCCCGCTTAACTAAAATGATTAAGGGAACTAAAATGCAATAAGCATGATAGGGCACACCTGCAACAAACAATTGCAGACAATGCACACCACTTGTAGCAATATATATATATATATCCACCTCCGCCTTCGCTCTCTAAGGTCGACGAAGAGCTAGGCGTTGGTACCCTTCTCTTGTCTAAATTTTATTTTGTTTATGCTCTTGCTCTTCCATTTATATCTCATTTTGGTTTTTCGAACTACTGATCTTATTTGGTTTAGATTTGGTTTTTCTCTGTATGGATTAACTGTATTGTGGCTCCCTCTGATGGTTCTCTTTGGTCCTATAGGGAGGTTGTGAAGGGTAACACTACTAAACCCCCTAGAGCGGTAGAATTTATTAATGGGGTTCCGACTATGTCGTTCTCGAATGCTGAAATTCACCACCTTCCGATCCCCCACAATCTTACATTGATCGGTAGGTTTATGACGCGTGTTCCTAAAAGTGGTCAAATTGTGGCGTTTCTCACCCGATTGAAGTTGTATGGTTTTGTTTCATTTTAGTTTTATGATGATTTAAGAGTTTTATTTTTCAAGTTTTCCAATGATTTGGATTATACGAGGGTCTTTGCAAAATGTTCTTATAACATTAATGGGCATATGTTGTGGTTTTCTAAATGGAATCCTTATATTGATATAACACAGAACGTTTTAGTTGCTCATGTGCGAGTAAGCTTTATGGATTTACGTTTACATTTGATTAGTAAGGACATGCTTTTTGTTATTTCTCAGGCTATTGGTCGTTCCTTGCAACTTGATATAAATATTGTGACTCTTAAGAATATTTCGGCCCCTCTAGTTATGATTGAAAAAAATATGGCGCAGTACAAGGGATAGAGGCTATTACCAAAGCATTGCTTATGAAAAATCACCCACATTTTTCTCTTTTTGCTCAGCTTTTGGATAAGACATTTAATAATGTTATTTCTGCTCCGGATTCTATTGTTCACAAGGAAAATTTTTTATTAAAATATGTTGAGAGGGATCACGATGATTATAATTTGATTCTTTTATCACTATTAAATCATCTTTTTTTTAGTCCTAATTTGTGGATCATGTTGATCCTGTTGTTCTAGTGGAAGAGGTTGTGTGTTCTGAAAATGGCACTATCACTGGCACATCTATGGTTGGGGAGGTTGGAGTGAAAGCTTTTGAGTCTGTCTCTGAGATTACCTCTCCTCTGGTTAATTTTGCCTCTAATGATACTACCATTCGGAAAAGTGAGCCTGTTAATTTAAGTCCCCTTGTGGTTGAATGCCTTGAATAGTTCTATTGAACATAATTCTAATTTAGTTTTGCATGATATTTCTCAGTCAACATTAGTTAATAATGTTGATACTAATACTATTTATAATATTGATAATTATATTGTCTTAAAGGAGATGCATAATGTGAATTTTGATCTAGGTTTATAGGTGGAATTGTAGGCTGGCAAGGGTCTCATTATGTAACAACTCTAGGTTGTTACCAAGTTTAATCCAAACTTAATCACACTTCAAAATTTGTTCCATTGCATGCATAAGGTCATTAGGTTCTAACACTAAAGATTTGGGGTCAATCGAATTTCATTATGCCAAATTCGCAATTTCACCAAATTAGGAATCCTAAATAATAGCCAAAATCTTTTGATCTACAAATCAAATTATAATTATATTTTTAAATTCCTCACCCCCAAATTAGTTAGGGGTGTAAATTTTGGAATTTTTGGAGGTCATTTAGCCATAATTGAATTTAAATTAAATAGGGAAAATTGCACAAATGGGCCTCTAACATTTCATATGTACATTTATACTTTCAAGGCTATAACCTGTTCAGGAACCGTTGTGTGGACTGCGGGCAATCCGCAGTAAAGCTCAGGTCCCACGACAGCAAATTTGATTCCCATCAGTCCGTCGCTCTATGAATCCAACAGCTTAGATTTAATCCTTGTGACTCCTTACCTTGGGCGTTGGATCTTATCTGTTATTCCTACGGCCCGGATCACTCCCACGATCGATCTTCAAGATCCGAGAGGTCAGGACCATCACATTATTCCTACAATCAATCAATTGGTTCCTGTTTCTCTCGCACTGTGGATCTTCGTCCCAAATGAGCCCAAACGGACAAGTAAAATTCTCTGTACTCCCGACCACAGAGCATGTCCCCCACTCCTCCTCCACCTCAGCAGTGTCGTTTGGATCCTTCTAGAATTGATTGGACACCATGAACGGGCCCCGAAGCTCGATTGTCCTCGAATTGGAAATTCATAGCCCAACCTTGACCTATGCTCTCGAGTCAAGCCAACCCATCAGCCATATACCAACACTCCCATGAGGCAATAAATAGCCTTAGGAATCTCCCAATAAGCTGTTTGCTCACTGAGAGATCCCAATTGGCCTTCTCTCCAAATTCTCATTCTCGGCCTTCTCGCAAGCTACTCGACTTCTTCCAACCCAAGTCAGTGTCAATCTGAGGGTGAGGTCTGACGTTCAGAACCCCTAGCTAATTTCCAAAGCAAGCCAGCGTCCTAGTCCAATGAGCTGAGCCTGCAACTAGTCTAACAAGATATCTCTTCTCTATGTTAAGTCAAGTAGGCTTAGCATCCCTTCAATTCAATTCCTAATTGTATTTTTAGGCTAAAAGAACAAAATGCACATATTTCTAAGCTTTGGGTTAGCTCTGATCGATCGGGCTGCAACTCTTTCAAGATGCAGGGTCCAAGTAAGGACCTAGAGTCTGGGCGTATCACACACCTCGTGACCATAAGGGTCTGGTCTGTCTCACCTCTCTGAAGGTGTGGGAATCAGGCCCATCGATTTAATGGGCTCTGTGGGGAGTATTTGATCCCATAGTAAACCGTAAGAGAAGGCCTCGGGTGAGTAAGGTCCAGACATCTCTGGCCTCCTCACAAAGGGCTTCTTGGTGCGTTCGACATGTCTTGGCTTCCTGATGAAGCAGCGATCAAATTTTGGTCGTGGCATGGTAGGGGAAACCGGCAATTTGGGTCGGATTCCTAACCCTAATTCCCTGTCGTAAGGGGAAGGCGAGTAGGAGGACTAAGCCATAGTGCGGGCCGGGCTAACACATGATCCGTATGGTGTAATAGTAATGGGCCGTCAGGCCTGCCCAATGGACGCCTTTTGAATGGGCCATCGTTGTGTTAAATTAAAAGGATTTCTGGAAGGAAAATAAATTAGAAAATCAAATCTTAATTAAGAAGATGCAGAATGAGTTAATTAAATAACTTTGCCATCTTAGCTCCAAGCCATATAAAATTATATACCATTTTGTCACAAAAATACAAGGATTAATAATATACAAAATATTTTAGTTTCTTAGAGCTATTTTCTTAATTTTGATTAAATACTCCATTGGCTTGATTAGTAAATATTTGCACTTATACTTGTCCAAATGCCTTGATTTAAGTTTCTAAATGTTAATTATGGCATGTAGAATGTATTCCCAATGGTAGTTTTCTAGATTAATTTATATTAATTATTCCTTAATACCCAATTTGCATGATTAGTGATAATTAAGGTTCTTAATTAACTTAAAAGGAATGTCTTGGTCTCTGAATGCTCTCTTGGATGTCTAGAATCAGTTGGTCAAGTTAGATCTACTTTCTTAATTCTATTTTGCTAATTAATCGCTAATCACTTTATAAATGGATTAGGGCTAATGTAGTCTAATTATTTTATGATTAGTGCTAAATCTAGTATCCTCATAATTGTTAAATATTAAGAATCATATTTAAAATATTACAACTTGATTGGTCAGCTTTAATAGTTCACCTATCCTAATTAGCGTGGAACCCTAATTAGCTTAATTAAGTACTTAAATTAAATAAAATGGAATTATTGTAATATTTTTTAATAATGGATAAGTAAATTAATTTGGTATGTAATAACCTTAATTATGTCTAATTAGCTTTAAATTCTTGTAACCTTAATTAAGTAAGCTTAGGAGTTTTCATTTACGTATTTTGCATAACTCCTTCAGACTTAGCATGAACTTAGTTAACACTTGCTGATTTGACATTGACTCTTGACCAATAAATTAGAAATCTTAATAACTCATGTAATTTATCATCTCGATTTAAATCTTAAGACTCTTGATGTTCTCCTAATCAAGATAATTAGCATAGAATAATCCTCACTAAAATATTATTGATTTGCAATAATCACTTCCTAACAAGTGTATGATTTTACCCCATAATTCAAGTGTTTATGATTAATATATAGTTAGAGGAATTGCATGCTTGATTTCTTACATTTAGATCATGTGATTGAACTTGTAAACATGCATGAGGTTTCATCACCTTAGAATTTACCTATGGTTTAAGTGTGATAATTAGCATCTATAATCTCTAAGGTATGAAGATAATCTTAATTTTAGTAAATGTTATAATTTTAGTAAGGTTACTTTGAGGTAGAGAATTGCCTTATTATCTCATCTTGAGGTAGGAGCTTAGATGAATCTTAATAACCATAGATGATTGCCCCCATACCTTGTGGTAGAATAACCTAAAAAGACTTAGATTGAGATTATCCCTTGTGGTAGTATCCTAAGTTGAATGGTTTATATGTCACCTCCTTGGAACCTTTTGTGTAAGACTCATCACAATGGAGAAAGGATTCATTAGCTTGTAAATCCTTGTTCATTAAATAGATTGTTAGAATGAGAACTTTAGTATTATCATATGGATTGTAGTGCATATCCATATAATTGGGTTATTCGATAGAATATGGAATTGGTTGATTTACCCTGAATAGAACTATAGAGTTTTAGTCTTATCTTAGGTTATCAGATAAGTACAGTTCTGTTCAGTCTAAACATCCCAAACCCAAGGTGTGTTATAAGTTAGGAATTTAAAAACATAATTTGAGAGAATAAATTATAATATGATTGTCCCTTACCCTTGTGCGCATTGGTAAGTGAAGTTAAATAAACTAAGTGATTAAAGTCACCCTTCCTAGAATATACTGATCATGCATATGTACTCTTAACATGTGATGAATTTGGATGCTATTAAACTTTGATATGAAATAAATATTGAATTCAGTGGAATTAAAATAGAATTATACAGTTCATAGAGTTAAATTTTGATTTG
Source organism: Gastrodia elata (assembly GCA_016760335.1). Taxonomy (NCBI): domain Eukaryota; kingdom Viridiplantae; phylum Streptophyta; class Magnoliopsida; order Asparagales; family Orchidaceae; genus Gastrodia; species Gastrodia elata. Next base: position 19,008,918 of record CM028669.1, read on the forward strand.
TGGAGAAAAATGGATATTTACTTGGCTTTTGTCTATTTTTTGGTCTTAAATGATTTAAAATCATTCAGTTATTAAAACCTTGGCATATCAAGAATCATAGTATTTTTTGGTCTACATTAGCGAGCATTTTTCTCACCGAGGATCTATTAGCGGAGCGATGTGCTCACCTAGAATCTATTAGTAGAGTGATGTTCTCATATAGGATCTGTTAGTGGAGCATTGTGCTCACCTAAAATCTATTAGCAGATTGATTCTGCTCACATAAGATCTGTGGGATGTGATGCAGCATCAAGGTTATTCATATTTGAGGCATAATATTATGTGGCATATTCTGTTATATTTCTATATTCAGTGGCATACATCACAATTTGGTTTCAGTATTTTATTCAGTTTTAGATTCTTTATCGATTCTTATTTTCAGCACCCTATTTTTTAGTTACTATTTTGCTTTATTACAGTTTTTATATCTTTCAATTATGTTAGTGCTTTCCTACAGTAATGTTTTATTTTACTTAAATGTTAACTTTTTTAAGAACTATAATAAGATATGTTGTAGCTTTTGATGTGTTTGTCTAACACGCGGTACTTTTCTTCTTTTCTTTTGTCTGGAAAACTGACATTTTGGGATCCGACAATTTGTCAGATCCGGTGCAGTTTGAGGAGTAGGCTTTGGAGGCTCCCTAGGAGATTCAGAAGGAGTTTATGGAGCACTAGCTGGCTTAGCTTTTACTTACTATTTTAATTTACTTTCTATTGTGAGTAAAGAGACATTTACTTCCCTTCTATTTTAAGCAAAGGGTCTGTAATAAATTAACTTTAGATATATTTTCTCTTTCTTTTCTAAAATGAATGTTTTCTTACTTAGCTTCTATGATGATTGTTATGGATGAATGCTATAGCTTCCGCATTCTATTATTATTACTATTTCTATTTAGTATTGTGATGTGATCAGTGTATCAATGACGCAAATGCTCATGTACATTGGATTCTTATTAAAACCACCACTCCTAATCCAATATATGTAAGTACCTTATATAATACTTAAGATAATAATTTCACATTTATATTATGGATTAGTCCTCAGTTCTACCATGGGTAGAGCCTCAGCAGTCTATATTCGGGGAGGTTCAGCAGTCCTTCCTAAGTAATGTACCATTCCATCGCTAATCATTTTGTCTTTAACACCTCTGTTGTGCATGGCGATGGGACGGGGTGTTACAGTTAGTATCAGAGAAGTATTATAAAGTGTCAGATAAGGAGAGTGTTCATATCTGCTTTAGTATATGTTCTCTAGAGGAGATATGATCATAATCACTAAGTATAAGAAAGTATCATCCATAATTAATCAAGCTAAATCTCAAAAATGAAATTAAGAACATTTGGAAAGGACATCTTAGGATTTGAATGAACTTTAAAGAATTAAAATTTACATAAGTAAAGTAAATTAAAATATCAAGGCCGATCTTTAATTGAAGTTTAGGAATGGAGTGTCAATGTTTTGAGATCAGATACTACATTAGACTCTTCGATGACTATTGGACGGATGATTTCCAGAATGATAATGTTTGTGGTAGGACCATTAATGGAGTATCTCCTAGAGAATTAGAAGTTCTTGATAAGATTCTAATTCACCCAATCTTCTAAGGAACTAGCCTTCTAGTTATTTCCAGAGAATGGCTAGATCGTATGACTATGGTCTCAGAGAAATTGCATTTCCAGACGGCTATCGTCTTTAGATCTTGGGAGCCATACTTGGTGGAGCAGCTGAAAGGTGGTGGTTCTGGACATATCGAAGACTAGTGAGGAAGCATTTGGAATGAAGTCATGTAGTTAATCTTACTGATCATTTCTTATATTCATCTTTCATATCATTTCATCAGTTATGCCTATCCATGTAACTTCCCTTTTTGAGTAGTAATGATTGGAAAATGATTACTCTTCTTTTTTCTGAATATGTATCCTTGGAAATTATCATCATGAACCCTGGATCCCCCTTGGATTAAGAGCACTGTCTCATCATCCAGTGGGTCTGATGACATTAACTCACTAGTTGGCTTGGTGAAGGCTCTAATTGAGAGTCATGCTCAATAAGCCCAAGAAACCTATGACCTTTTCACATATCAACAACCACCTGTCATCTATATGGCAGCCCCATCTACCCCTAACTTCTCTGCATATGATTTTCTTCATAGTTTTTTAAGGCAAAGAATGCTAACATTCAATGGGGCTATGAGCCCCAAGGACACTATCAGTTGATTGAACTGGCAGAGAAGAACCTCACCAACATCAAGTGCCCCAATTCTGAAGCCATCCATTTGGTCAAACACTTATTCCAAGACGAAGTAGAATATTGGTGGGAGAATGAGAGGAACACTAAATTTACTGACTACAAGATCGAGGACATTCCATGGGAATTGTTTCTTGAAGCGTTCAAAATAGCCATTACCCCTGTGTTTGCTCAAATCATCCTGGATGAAGAACTGCTCAATCACTCCCAACGTGAAAGATCCGTTTCTGATTACAAACTTGAATTCCAGCATTTGTCTCATTTTACCCTAAACTTCGTAAGATCATAAGCATTAATGTGTAGTTGATTTTTGAAAGGATTGCGAGATTCAATTTGAGCGCATCTAGTTTCTCATCAGCTTAAACATTTATTGAAGCTAGTTGAAGCAGCTTGACTACAAGAGAATTTATAGAGTCAAAATCTACTATTGTTGGTTTCACAATGATAGGGCCCCACCCAAAGAAAAGAAAATTCTGGTTAGACAAATTATAACAACCCAAGTTATTACCTTAATTAATTAAGACTAATCTCAGACTTAATCATCATCCTAAGTGCTAATTAAGTCATTAGGAGCAAACCTTTAAGACCTAGTCCAAATAAGGAGTCAAATGAATCGAATCATGATCTCTAGAACTGAACAACCATAAAATTTGATCTATCTAAAATAACCTCAGATCAAAAGACGGACTTCGCCATTGTGCTCATTACCCCCAAATTAGCTAGAGGTGAAGTTTTCGTGTCAATCGGAAGTCATCGAAATTTTGATGAATATTTTAATAATATTTAAATAACACGAATATTAGAAAAATCAAAATACTCGTCGGATCAAAAAATCCGACCTCGCTGTTGCGTTCCTCACCCTTCAATTAGCTAAGGGTAAATGTTTGGAATTTTTCTGAATATATATATATATATATATATATATATATATATATATATATATATATATTGGGTAAATGCCATCTCGGCTTAGGATTTTATTTCATCAATAAAAATTATACAGTTGCGCTGGAACCTGATTACAGACGCCAAATTCAGGGAACTAGCCAAGCACACCAGGACAACGCCTGGCGACAACAAAGCCACTCCTCCGACACAAAAGTCATAAAAAACCACAGCTGCGCCGGACCCAGGCAAGACCTGAAATCCAGATACGTCAAAACAGACAAATAAATATAACCAGCGAGAACTGAAAAAATCAAATAAAACAATCCTGCAAATCAGCAAAAACCACTTCCAATCCGGCGAGTCAACAGTCTGCGAACACCATAATCGAGAGAATCCAAGTGACGAACCAGAGGGGGCCAATCACCGAAAGGACCGACAGACAACCATCAAGCAGAGCATCCAGAATTAGGAACAACAAAACCAGCATGACAGTGCTCAACCAGAAGGAGCATGGAAGTTCAAACAGTAGAGGGTCGAGATGGGTAGCAACCACCGCAACATAGAACTGAACCAGTTTTCCCCAGAGGCAAACCAAAAGAACACCACCAAAAATTTTCCTTAGGAAGAGATGAAAAAGCAACCTACCAGGATCCGGGGAGAGGACCAATGAAACTTGCAACTTAATGCGAAGCCAGCCCACCATCACGAAGGAAAAGGAAACCGGGTTGAAAGCTGCCAGGGGGAACTAAATAGCAAAGGGACAGAAGATGAAGCGGCAGAGGATCCACCATTCTAGAAACTAGGGGTAGATAGGACAGGACACCAATCAGTCGCAGCAAAACAAGGGCGGCATCAGGATATTTCTTGAGGCACATGAATCGAGAAGATCAGAGCCGCTTCACTAGCGCCTGAACACGCTCAACTGGGAAAAATAGGGGAGCTTAAACCAGGACTGGAGGGAAGGACCCGGACAATGAAGAAGCTTGCACGCAGATTTTACTTTAGGTTGAACAATATAATCAAGGACCACCTGGAAAGAGTCATCAGAATCAGGAGAGATGGCAACTTTGTTTTTAATCTTGGAGATCCAATACTCACAAATGCTAACTCCGCGAAGCTTGGCTTCCTCCCAACGGCCAGCAGCCCAAAGTCTGCAACATAGACAAAGGTGGAACCCCTAACTGGAAATAAGGAGGCTAGGGGTTCACCAACGCACCATCTGTCAAACCAAAAAGAGACTTAGCCGCTACCCAGCTTCCAGAGAATCTTTTCCTCGGCTAAATTCCTTACTTTAAGTAGGTGCTTCCAGCCTATAGAGTCATTTTGTTTTCAGTTTCTAAGCGAGATGTGATTTTGTTTCCCATATTTGGAGGACATAAAAGCAGCCCAACATCCAACCTCCTCTCTCAGTCTCCACCAGTTCCTAATTAGGAAGGTAGAGGCCGTGGTGTTGAAAGGAAGGAAGCCCAGCCTCCCTTTAGGTTTAGGTTTAGCAAGCTTTTTCCAAGAGGACCAACGAACTACAGATTTGCCTTCAAAATCGCCCCAAAGAAATCCGTTACAGAGTTTGTTAGCCTTATTGATGAAAGAGGCCGGGGGCTTAAAAACCGCCAAAAAATGGTTTGGGAGAGAGCTAATCACCGACTAGAGTAAGACAATCCGGCCTCCAAATGAAAGGCATTTAGAAGCCCACCCATTTATTTTTGAGGACATTTTCTCAAGGAGGGGCTGGAAGAGAGTATTCGAGATTCTCCCTTTCAGAAGAGGCAGATCCAAGTAAGATATGGGGAGAGAAGACCTTGAGAGACCAGACAGCCGCAAGATCTCGGTGCATCTGATTTGAGCTACATGCTTCCCGAAGACAACATTGGATTTATTCAGGTTAACTTTCATCCCAGAAGTAGAATGCATATGATCCAAGATTTGAAGTAAAATGGAAAAAGCTTTAACTGTGGCTCCAAAATATGATAGTGTCATCGGCAAGGCTAGGTGAGATATAAAGGTTTTACCAGTGTTGTGGAAATTGATGCCTTTGGAAGACGAGAAGCGGAAGGAAATTAGTCGCAGAAAATAATCATTCGCTAAAATAAACAAGGCCGGGGATAGGGGATCACCTTGGCGGAGTCCTCTAGTTGATTTAAAAAATCCATGACATTGGCCATTGATAAGGGCTGAAACCATACATTGGAAATCGATTTGTAAATGAACTGAGTAAAATCAGAGGAGAAGCCAAATTTGCGAAGAATGGAGAATAAGAAGCAACATTCAATTCTATCGAAAGCCTTCATAATATTAAGCTTGACAATGGCATTTCCCCCGAAGCAAGATCTGTCCAGGTCATGGATGAGTTCTTTAGCAAGAAGGAAGTTATCAGAGAGCAGACGGCCTTTGACAAAAGCACTCTGGTGAGTAGAAATAAGCTTAGGCAGGATGGTAGCAAGACGATTGGCTAGGACTTTGGAGCAGATTTTGTTGAAAACATTACAGAGGCTAATAGGCCTGAAATCAGACCAAGCCTTCAGGGATTGAACTTTGGGGATTAAAGCAATGGCAGTGGAGGTGACAAATTTAGGAATGTATTGAGAGGAGAAGAAGTCAAGGATAGCATCTTCAACCTCTGGATTGATAATGTTCCAGCACTTGAGGAAAAAAAGTGGGAAGAACCCATCCGGCCCGGCTGCTGAGTCTTTCTTCAAAGACCTGATAACCTCCTCAATTTCTAAGGAAGCAGGTGGAGAAATTAGCATTGAATTTTCCTCATCAAAAATAAAGGGAAAGGGGATATCGTTGATGAGAGAATTCAAGTTGCAACCTTCGCTAGACCAAAGCTTGGCAAATAAGTTGCAGGCTGACTCACCTAGCCGCTCTTGAGGAATTAAATCATCTGAACCATCTTTCAAACTAATAAAAGAGTTAGAAGCTTGTTTCACCTTTACCCATGAGTGGAAGTACTTAGTATTTATTTCGCCCTCCTTAAATTTTTTTAGATTGGATTTTTGAACACAGAAGTCATGCTCCATATCCAGGACCTCCTCTAGATGATCCCGGGCTTTTGAAAGCTTAGAGATAAAAGATTCAGAACTCGACTGATCAAGCTCAGCTTCAAGTGCAGTCACCGCCTCCTCAGCTTTAGTGACTTCTTCAAAAATGTTGCCAAAAACAGTTTTGTTCCAGCTGATCAAGGAATACCTGAGCCTTTTAAGTTTGAGATGAAGAAGGACCATAGGAGAAGAAACGTTATCTATCAAGGATTGCCAACAGCTTTTAACAACCTCCAGAAAACCAGGGTGTCTCACCCACATATTTTAAAATATGAATCTACCTTTGGAGAGGGACGAGAAGGAAATAGGGAGGAGGAGGGGGGCGTGAACAGACCCCAGCCGGCTAAGATGAGAAACACAAAGCCCGTTGAACAGGCTTAAACAATTTGGATTTGCCAGGACTCTATCAATTCTGGAGACAGTGGAGTTATTAGACCAGGTGAAGTTTGAGCCTTTGAAGTTTATCTCAACCAGCCCACCACTATAGATCATTTCATTAAGCACATGAGAAGCAATAGGGGCAAACTTGCTAAGCCCGACTCTTTCTGAGGCTTTCCTTATCACATTAAAATCTCCCCCCACCAAGTAGGGAGAATCATCCGAATTGCTCCATTGGATTATAGAGGACCATAGTTGTCTCCTTAGAAGGTAGGAGCAGCTAGCATAAATAGCTGAAAGCCTCAAAGGATGACCTTTCCAGACGCAAGAACCATGGATACATTGATCTTCATTTATGACAACCTCAAAGAGAAGGGGAGCCTTCCAGAAAATCCAAATTTTGTTATTAGAGTTAACCAAAAAAGAGGAAAGCCGAGGAAGGAGGCCAGACGACCAATAGCCTCTCTTTTAAGGAGGGGCTCAAAGATGCCAAGAAATAGAACATTGTTCCTTTTGCAAACAGATTTAAGCCTTTTTCTAGAAGTGGAAGCCGCAATGCCCCGCACATTCCAAAATAAAATAGAGTTCTTTAACATGAGTTTAACTTGGCCGACCTCCTGGGAAGGGACTGGAAAAGCAACAACGCCGCTTGTGATCTCCTGGCAGCCCTGGACTGTTTCTTAGGGGTTTCCCATTCCCCCAGAGAGGGGTCCTGGTCGAGATCATTCGGCTTATCGCTAGCAGATTCCTTGGCAACTTCATTTTTTTCTAAAGCATGTAGAATGATAGAGTTGACATCACATAGAGGAGAAGACTGCTCACAAGCAGTTAAAAGCTCTTGAAACGCAGCGGGGCTCGAGGGAGGATCCAAAGGGACAAAGAGGACAATGGAGAGAGAGTTGTTTGAAGTGGGTGAAATGGGAACAGAAACAACTTCCGATGGAGGAACAAGCCTTGAATGCTTGACTCTCCAGACCTTCTTCCCAAGGTTACGACACTCTGAAGAGACATGGCCACAACAGGAACAAGAGGAGCATTTCACGTAAGCCTGCTCCACCACCACTTTTTGGGAATGTTCAAATATATTGCCTAAAATAATCACAGAATTGGGACAACACTTAGAAATATCAATGTCAACCAGGACGCGAGCCCTAGGGGCATGCCAGTACCCAGATCATTTATCAATCGCTATAGGAGCACCCAGAAGGCTTGCCAGCGCCTAGAGATGGTGGGGATTGTTAAGTTTCGGCCTGAGATTGGGGAAGTTAATCCAGTGCAGTTCAAAAAATGAGCCAGCAGGATCTCTGCTTCCTTTCTCTACCAACATCTTCAACGTTCCCCTACCAATCCTCAGGAAATGAGAGGAAAGCAAGTTTACAAAATCATCAAAGAGAACTAGAGAGATTAAAAACTATTTTGAGGAGCAGCCGATATCCAGAAACCTCCTCTACAAAAGGAGTCAAGCCAATCATTTAAAGCCAATATAGAGATCCAGCCCTTGCTGCAAATGGAATTGATGGAAAAACCACCCCCCCGAACAGGGGAGCGACAAGATAGGGGGTGAAAGAGAGGTAGTCGAGGCCGAGGTGACCAAGTTTATCTTGCTTACCTGCCGAGTGATAGGGGGAAACTCACGGGTGGAGAGGAGGGGAATGCCAGGGCCCTGGCTTCCCTCGCTCGCCCTAACCCTAGAACCCGCAGAACTCTCCACCATAAAAGTCAATTAATTAAAATTATATATATATATATTATTTTATTATTTAACGGCGCTGTTAGAACTTAAGCAACACCGTCAGCTGTAGCTAACGGTGCCGTCTGATCAGACGGCACCGCATCTAACCGTCCACGCATCGCCAGATCCAACGGTTCTGAGCCATCTTCCTCGCGGAAGTCACCGCGAGCCACACGGCGTACCCAGCCGCCCATCGCGCCCAACCGGCTTGTCCCTGGCCTCGCCAAGTCTGCCCCCTTTGTCGATAAGACTCTTGCCCTCACTAGAGGATGGAAGTTTTGTGTGATTGGAACCTGCGAATGACAGCCGAACCCTAAGATCTCCCTACGCTGTTCGCTTCAGGTACCGTCTCCCTCCTAATTTTCTTCAGTCGATCACTGCATTTGCTCTTCGCATGTCTATTTCAATGCATAGATAGGTGATTGATCGGGTATGATTGTGTATCATCGTCAAGGATTGATTGAATTTAGGGTTTAGTGTGCAGTACCAACCGTTAGGCTCTCGGTCCATCGAGTCATAGTTCTAGGGTTCGCCATGCGTCACGGTTCAGGACTCCTTAGATGCTGCTTCGACCCTCCACGTGAAGATCCCGGCAAGACCTAGTGTCGCCGGGATCCATGGCGAATCGCAAGCCCCAGCCGTCGCTCGCTCGGGACGAAGACAAGGGTGCTCGGGCCGAGTCAGGCCCGACCCAGATCCATCCGAGTTTGTAGTCGTGTCCACGTCTACCCGAGAGTGGGACCTGCCCTCGTGTGTGTCACACGCTGGGCGCGGCCGCGTGGAACGCGTGGGTCCCGCCCGCACGTAATTGCACGCGCGTCTGGCAGTGGGCCCTGTAGTCACACCGACTGCCGCCCGTGGGGCCCGCCAGCATCCTGAGGCCCAATCCAGACCCGTCGCGTGTCCCATGGGTCCACGTCCTCTGCCGTAGTTAATTGTGGCCTACCAAGTGTCGGTGGCAGGTTCTGCCGCAATGATGTGCCTATAGAAAAATTAAAAGAAAAAAGAAAGTGGGAGTAAATTAATTAATTAATTAATTAATATTATACTAATAATTAGATAGTTAATTAATTAGGTTTTATTAATTAGAGTTAGTTAGTATTAGTTATACTTATTTAATTTAAATATAATAATTAAATATTAACATAATAGTTATTTAATTAATTAATAAATATTAGGATAAATTAAATAATTAGCATAAGATAATTTAAATTAATTAATATTATCAATAAACTCAATAAATTAATCTAATTATTTAATTAAAATATTAACAACAATAATTAATTATTCAAATCCTAATTAAATATTAATAATAATAATATTATAATTAAAATATTTAAATTAATTAAATAATAGATTAATTATTATTTAACTAATAATTAATATTAATTAAATATAGATTAAGAATAATTAATTATTTAATTAATAAGTAAATATATTTTAACTTTAAGAATGAACAGTAAATTAATATAAATTCAATAAATGAATAGTAGCTTTATTTAATTTTAATTATTTAATTCAAAATTTTTAAAAGTTTAATAAATTTTTGTAAGATAATTCAAACATAGTCAATATAGGTCTCAATTTACTCAGAAAAATAAAATGAATCAAATGGCCTAATGCAAAAATTAGTTTCATGGTACGTATAATGTAGTGACATTTTAGGACCTAATCAAACCCCCATAATTTTAACTTACTCATCCAAACATAGGCAATATGGATCTTAAAATACTTAGGAGAATAGCCCCATCACTGTACTAGTATCAGTTTTTCTATTTGGACATTAAAATAAAAAGTTAACCCTTGACCCCATAGTTGACTTTATGGAAAATGACCAAACTGACCCTAGAATTCAATTGACCATAACTTGGTCAATTCAACTCCAAATTCAGAAATTCAAAGTGCTAACTAGCATAGAACTTCAATGCCATCAATAAACTGGAATAATATTTAGGATCAAAACTCTGAAAAATTAGAAAATGACCAAAATACCCCTAACCTTAGCTATGTCATAACTTGACCATTTGAGGTCCAATTGTCTACTCACTGTCAACACACTCAGTATATTATAGAAAAGCTATAGAAACTGAGTTTGCTAAAATTGGGTTTCAAATGAAAAGGTGCAGTTTGTCACCCGTTGATTGACAAAATTACCGAATTGCCCTTAGAAATTAAAATAGTCATAACTTAGTCATTTGACCTCTGAATGCAATATTCTTGGACTCTATGGAATCCTTGAATAGTAACCAACAGTAAACTGCATAAAAATATAGATTCTATTAGGTGTAAATTACAAGTTTGCCCTTTATGACAAAAACCTTAGTTTGGACCTATAGGACCCGTTTCTTGTCCAATTTGAGCGTACTTACTGTCTATCTTCAAGTTAGACATAAGGAATCATTTGACAATAAGAAACTTCAATTTAAACTCTTAAATCAAAAGTTGACTAGTTGGACCCTTAAGTAAGGGCAAAATGGTCATTTTGCCTAAAACTTAGGTTAAGTGTCCTTAACCTCTAAATTATCTTCTAATGCACTAAAATTAGTATTAAAACTATAATAGAATCATTCTAAGTGTTAAAACCACCAGTTAGGTCATCCCTAAGAATCTCTCTAAATCTTTTTCCTTAGGATCTTTCACCACACATTAGGACAACTCTTGAGATTAGGATTCATTCATGAATTAGATTTCATTCATTAAAAAATAGGATTTTTTAATAAACGAATCCTTGGTTTCTATTAGTTTCTCAACTTTTACAACTTATTTTGATTATTTTATCTTTTAACTCTAGATTTAGGATAGGAGATTCATCCTATTAAGTTTGATTTGCTTAAATGGATTTGCCTTAATTAATAGATCACTTTTAGAATAAAACCTAGACTTGTTATATTATCCTTTTGGACTATGTGATTAAGCCCTATCTCGTGATGTTTAATCCATAATTTATAGCTTAGTAGATCTTGATCAGATCTTAGATAGAATGTCTAAATTCATAAAACTTGGATGTATGATTCATTAATTGAACTTATAGTCATATTTGATTGAATTAGATTAGGGCCTAATCAATTCTAATCCTTTTTAACTTATAAGGCTGAACTTCTAAGTTACACTTGATAGTAGGAATTGGAGATCCTGAACTTGTGTAACTTAGAATAGTTAGAATGGTTAAACTAGAATACAAATGATATCACCATGCTTAGTAGAGTCCCTTACTTACTATTTGATTTTTGTGCTATGCATTCCTTGATATTTGTGCCATATTTCCTTGGACATATCATGTAATACTTTGATGCATGAATTTTAGGAAAATATGGAGACTCCTTAGATTCCTTATGAAAACATTAAATGTGAATGATTAAAGATAAAGTTTGCAAGTGTTAGAGCTGCCTCTCAGTTATGTCTTCTGCCTATGCCTCCTTGTTGACGCTAGGAGAAGACTTTGCTTATATTTTCTGCCTATGCCTCCTTGTTGACGCTAGGAGAAAATTTGATATGTGTTTTCTGCCTATGCCTCCTTGATGATGCTAGGAGAAAGCCCTATATTTCTGCCTATGCCTCCTTGTTGACGCTAGGAGAATATAGTTTTGCACCTTAGCCTCCTTGTTGATGCTAAGATCCTTTTGATATTCAGTAGGCTAGATTAGCTTTTTTCTATATGGTAGTTAGTACACGGATGTTCGTATATAGTATTGCTATTTTGTATACGCTTCAGTATTTTCATTCAGTCAGCGATTTCCATGTTTTGCTTATATATATTCTTAGGATGTTAGATTTATTGCTGCTTTTTATATGTATAATTATTGAGTTTATTTATTTAACTTGCAAACTTCTTATGATCATTAGCATGTTTAGGATGTAGTATTTTCTTTCAGTATTTGTTCAGTTACATATACTTATATATCCTACCTTATATAACTTACATTTGAGGCATGCCCTAGCCTCATTTTTACTTAAGTTATAAATGTTGTTTATAGCTTTTTCCTCTATTCTGTTATGCTAGTTTCTCCCTTACTTGATTTAATTATTGCTTAAAATGAGTTAAATGGTGATATTACAAAACACATAAAATTTATCAACTTAAAATGTACTTAGAAAATTTGTCTAACAAGATTTTTTCTTTTTGGCTGGGTCCCTACATTATGAAACTAACAATGGTAGATCCATATCAGTTAGAAGACCAGGTGCTAGATTTGGAGCCTTATTTAGAGGATGAGCCTTTAGAGGGAGCTGCTGCTTAGTTTTCTTGCAAGTGAGGATGAGAGAATTATGCTTTTAATAATTTTAAGCTTTAATATGATGTAATAATATAGGTATTCATGATCGTGTGTTTTGGATTGCTATGTTGTTTATTCTGAGTTATATTTCATGTTATTTCTATTGTGATGCTTGGATATTTCCTACTTAAATCGCTTCTGCACTCTGTATGAACCTTTATATAGTGGCTGATCATTTGATTCTGTGCTTACTCCTTCCCTTATTAGGTGGATTATGGATTTCATCTTAATCCAATAATAAGTGAAGGGTTAGTCAGAGTGACACACTACCTCTTAGCTTAATCTTGTGAATTAAGGGGTGGGGTGCCACACATATTATCTAAGTAAATTTTTGGCTATTAATAATTCATGAGTTTTATGATATCACCATTTTACTTATACTATAAAAATAAGCAAGGTGCAATAAGCATACAAAGGAGAAGGCTAAATTATAAAAATAACATTTATAATTAGACAAGATTTGAGGCAATAAGGCATAGTAAGGATAGGCATACATTTATAATACAGTAAGTAAGAGTATTAAAAGAAAAATCTAATTCTAAACATGTGATGATCATATGACATATGCTGATTTAAAAGAAATTAATCCAACAGTGGTACATATAAGTAAGCAACAAAGGTCTATCATCCTATAATATATAAGTAAATAAGTAAAGCAAGGTAGACTAAAGTCAAGTATGATGGTAAATAGGAAATAGTGAACAGTAAATAGTAAACTATAAACAGTAAACAGTGAATAGGTATGTAAGTATTGCTATATCAGAAGAGGGCTAATATAGCATATTGATATCAAAAGGATTCTTAGCATCAATGCGGAGGCTATTGCGACAAAATATTTCTAGAGTCATCTGAGGCTAGGCCAGAATGACAGAATATAAACTAAACTGAAGAGGCAATAATGTACACATGCAAATATATTTTAATTATTTTAATTTTGCTTCTGTGGACACGTCCAAAAGCAGTTGAGGAGTCAAGCACATCTGCAAGACAACACAAGTTCCAAACTTAGCACAACACTCCTCAATGAGTAATGCCAAGTACTCCTTATTTCTCCTTACCCCTGTCCAGCAGGGTAAAATACGCCAGTTCAAAAAGTAACTGAGCCCAATGCAAATGTTATCCTAATATTATATATTTTCATTTCATACAACAACATTATCTTGTATGACTTATTTAAGGAATAAGGCATAAAATACAAGTAATACAAAAGCACAAGGAAAATAATAGTGAGTAAGGGACTCTACTACATAAGGTGACATCAGTTGTTATCTATTAAGCTATTCCACTATTCTAAGTTACACAAGTTTAGGATCTCTAATTCCTACTATTGAGTGTAATTTAGAGGCACGACCTTATAAGTTAAAAGCAACTAGAATTGATCTGGCTCCATTTAATTCAATCAATAACGATTATAAGTTAAATAAGAAATTATTATGTCCTAATTAATGAATTTAGACGTTCTAAACTAAGATTTGATCAAGATCTACTAAGCTAGGGATTATGAGTTAAACACTATGAGATTGGAGTTAATCACATAATCCAAAGGGTAAGTCTTAAGGACTAAGATTTGAGTCTAAATGTGAACTAATAATTAAGGCAAATCCTATTAAGCAAAATCAAGGCTTAATAGGATGAATCTCTTAGTCATAATCTAAACTTAAAATATAAAATAATCATAATTAAAGTATGAAAATCTAAAAATTATTAAAACTAAGGTTTCATTTATTTAATAGCCCATTTACTCAATGAATGAATTATAATATAGGATCTACTTCTAATCTTAAGGGAAAAGGTCCTAGGGTGCAAGTGAAGTTCCTAAGGAAGCTCCTAATGAAAAGACTTAGAGAGCTTCTAAGAATTTATTGAATTTATTTCAATTTAACTTAATTTATTATTTTTATTTAATTAGGGAAGTTAAGGACAATTTTTAGCTAAGTAAGTATATTGTCCTTAAGGATTTTCAAACATAAATTAGGATGTTTGACAAATTATTCAAATTATGGGATTTATGACTTAAATTGATCATAAATTAGTTTTATTACTATTTTTAATAATTTAAAAGCCATTTTAAGGGTTAAGAAGACTTAACCTAAATTTTGGGCAAAATGACCATTTTGCCCCTACTTAAGGTCAAAAAGCTACTTTTTGATTTAGGGTTCCAAATCAGATTTTATTACTGTCAAATGATTCCTTACTGTTTATCATGAAGATAGATAGTAAGCACACCAAATTTAGACAAGTATTAAGTCATATGGGTCAAATTTAAGGATTCTAACATATAATGGTATTTTAGTAATTTTACTTAGCAAAGTCTAAAAATTTAGTTAATTTATTGTTGTCTACTATCCAAGGATTCCATAGAGTCTAAAAACACTAAATTTTGATGTCTAATAGAATTATTATGAGTGTTCTAAGTTTAGGGGTAAATATGTTATTTCTAGGGTTAAGAGGGGTCAAAAGCCTAACTTTTTCATTTGAGATTCAAATTTATCAAACTTAGTGGTTATAGCTTTCCTATATCACACTGAGTACTTGAACTAGGAGTAGACCCAAATTGGACCTTATTTAGCCAAGTTGTGACCTAATTAGGGTTAGGGGTATTTTGGCCAACCTAGGGTTTCTAGTGGTCAAAACCTAAATTTTATTTCAATTTACTATTGGCACTAAATTTCTGACCTAGTTAGCATCTTGAATTTCTTAATTTAGAGTCGAAATGGTCAAGTAATGGTCATTTCAATGTTAGGGTCTATTTTCTTAAAGGGGGGTCAAAACTCAATCTTTTCCTTATTTAATACTCATATACAATTTTATACAGTGCTTAATTTTACTTAAACTTGAATTGAAATCACAAGGGCTAAGGAAATACCTAAATTTTTGAATAACTTTGGATACTTGGACCGCATATCAGAATCCTTCTCCCAAGTGGCTTCAGCAAACAAGCGGTTCTTCCACTAAACTTTAACCATTGGGATGGAGCGGTTTCTCAGTTATTTCTGATCACGGGCTAAGATTTGGATTAGCTCTTCAGCATAGGACAAGTCAGGCTGGATTTCAATTTCTGGAAATTGAATTAAATGAGAGGGATCATTGGGGAATCTTCTCAACGATGATACATGGAGTACTTTGTGCACAGCTGCAAAGTCATTAGAAAGATTTAGTTTGTAGGTAGAAGAATTGACTTTGGCTGCTACCTCAAATGGACCAACATAATTGGGGCTAAGCTTTCCTGCTATGTCAAACTTAATGATTCCTTTCATAGGACTAACCTTCAAGTAAGCAAAATCTTTAATTTTAAATTCTAGAGGACAGTGACGAGTGTCGTGGTATTTACTCTAACGATCTTGAGCTATACGAATCCACTGCTGAATCAGCTGAACCTTCATATTAGTTTCATCTACTAATTCAGATCCATACAATTGAACACTGCTTATTTTTGACCAGCCAATGGAGTGCTACATTTTCTACCATACAGGGCTTCATATGAAGCCATCTTTATGCTGGCTTGAAAACTGTCGTTATATGCGAACTCCACTAGTGGGAGGTGATCTTCCCAGGATCCAGCAAAATCAAGGATATATAGACTAAGCAGATTTTCAAGAACTTGATTCACTTGTTCTGTCTGGCCATTTATTTGCGGGTGAAAAGCTGTACTCATTGCTAAGGTGGTTCCCTTGTCCTGATGTACTGCTTGCTAGAACTTGGAGGTAAATCGATTGTCTCTATCAGATACAATTAATTTGGGAATTCCATGCAACCTGATTATCTCTTTGATATAAAGCTTGGTGAGTTTCTCAGCTGAGTCTGTTTATCGGATAGGGATGAAATGAGCGAACTTGGTCAATCAGTTAACTATGATCCAAATAGCATCGGCTCCAGACTTCGCCGTGGCAATCCCATAACGAAGTCCATCGATATATCTAGCCACTTCCATTCGGGAATCTTAAGAGGAAGAAGCAGACCACCAGGTCTTTGATGTTCTGCCTTAACTAAATACAAGCATGGCACTTTTCAACAAACTCGGCTACACTTTTCTTCATTCCTGGCCACCAAAAAGATTATTTCAAGTCTTGTACATCTTTGAGATTTTTGGATGCACTTGATATCTGTAGTTATGGCCTTCAATTAGAAATTCACGGTGCATTGATTTAGGGATCCAGAGATGATTATTTAAGTATATAGCACCCTTCTTAAAGTTCAGCTCAGGACAGCAACCACTTTCAATTGCGATCTTAAAGTTCAAGTAGTCCTCATCCTTTGTTTGGGATATAGAAATGTCTCGGTGGAAGGTTGGCTCTACTTTGCTCAAGGAGATCATCTCACTTAATAGATCTTCATGCACAAGCTTGATGCCCAACTTATGGAACTCTTCCTCTAACAGGCTCACAAAATAATGGAATTGAGAGTAGCATGACGACTAAGCGTATCAGCTACAACATTCACCGTTCCTGGATGATACTGGATATCTAGATCATAATTATTTATCAGTTCTAGCCATCTTCTCTGTCGGTAATTCAACTCTCTCTGAGTGAATATATACTTTAGACTCTGGTGATCAGTGAAGATAGAGCATTGAACTCTGTATAGATAGTGACGCCATATTTTCAAAGCAAAAATGACTACAACGAGTTCAAGATCATGGACGGGATAGTTCTTTTCATGTGGCTTCAACTAGCGAGAAGCATAAGTAATGACCTTTCCTTCTTGCATTAGCACAACACCTAAGCCTATACTAGAAGCATCAGTATAGACTTAGTAGTTCACACCTTCTTTAGGAAGAACTAGAACTGTAGCAATGGATAGTGCATTCTTCAATGCTTGAAATGCTTCTTCACATGCTAGAGACCATTCGAATGGTACAACCTTCTAGGCTAACTTGGTCAATGGAGAGGCTATTTGGGAGAAGCCCTTCACAAACATTTTGTAGTAAACAACTAAGCTCAAGAAACTCTTGATGTCAGTTACTGACTTGGGCTGAATCCATTCCTGGATAGCATTGACCTTGTTCTGATTGACTCTAATACCCTGGGCATCTACAACATGCCCCAGAAAAGCTACTGAATCGAGCCAGAATTTGCATTTGGAATACTTTCATAAAGCTCGTGATCATGCAATTCTTCTAGCACTATTCTTAAGTGATCATCGTGTTACTTTTTATTCTTGAATAGATCAGAATGTCATCGATGAAGACTATAACAAATTTATTGAGGTAGGGTTTGAGGATGTGCTGCATTAGATCCATGAATATTGATGGTGCATTCGTTAATCCAAATGACATTAGAAAGAACTCATACTGTCCATAAAGAGTCCTAAAGGATGTCTTCTCGATATTCGAGTTCTTGACTTGCAGTTGATGATAACTAGATCGCAGATTAATCTTTGAGAATACCTTGGCTCCTGATAGCTGATTGAACAAGTCATCTATACGAGTCAACAGATACTTGTTCTTGATTATTACTTTATTTAGCTCATAGTAGTCGATACACCTACGCATCGAACCATCTTTCTTCTTTACGAACAATATTGGTGCTCCCCAAAGAGATGAGCTTGGTCTAATGAGACCCTTCTCTAGCAGTTCCTGCAACTATTTATTTAGCTCCTACAATTCCTTGGGCGCCACACGATAAAGGGCTTTAGATATGGGTTGGGTTCCAGAAATTGTGTCTATTGCAAACTCCACTTCCCAAGAGGGTGGAATACCGGGTAGATTTTCAGGGAAGACATTAGGAAATTCAGAAACTATGGGGTTTTTGGTTATGGAAATGTCATCCTTCTTTTCACCTATTATTGTCATTAAGAAGGCGTCGCAACCTTTCTTGACTAACCTTTTTGTTTCTATAGCATTAATTAATGAAGCTCGTGTGCTAAGATTACCGACGAAGGTTTTGGCCTGACTACCACTACCTAAGGTGATTTTCTTCTTCATGCAATTGATAGTGGCATTATATTGGCTCAACCAGTTCATGCCTAATATCACATCGAAGTTGGCTATAGGAAGGACTACTAGCTTGGCTTCAAATTCTTCATCCTTAATGGGAATTGATATTTTACAGATATGACAAGCTGGCATTTGGGCTCTAGAAGATAACCCAATGCTTAGAGGATTGGCTAGGCAATAAAAGGTAGGTTGAGTGACCTTGCCCAATTTTCAAAAACAAATTAATGACTAGCTCCAGTGTCAAATAGTATATTGCAAGGTTTGTCATTTACACAAATTGAACCTATTTTACAGATGCAATAATTACTGACTTAAAGCAAGTAGTAGTTAAAAAAATAGATGGGTTCAAAAGTGTGTACATGTCACCACATGGTTATCCTTAGCAGCCTCAATTAGAGTGAGGGTATAAACACGAGCAGGGCCGACAGGCATGTTATTGTAGGTCTGCCATGGGGGTGGCCTTGGAGCATTTGGGAGAGGGACAATGGTTGTCTCGCGCCATGGAGTTGTAGATGGAGGTAGTGCTGGACAGGCTGTTGTGGGTTTTTGGAAAAGGTCAAAGACTTGTCGGCACTCGGAGTGATAAATCCGATCACCATCGATGGTTTCTTTGTCGGCACTCGGAGTGATAAATCCGATCACCATCGATGGTTTCTTTGGCGGCACATTGAAAATAACTGTGGCCTGGCCTTCTGCATGTGTAACTGGCGCGGCTCCTATGGTAGCATCGACCATAAGAATGAGGCCTCATGCAGCCATTGAAGAGGTCGGCAGGTGGAGTTTCTGCTTCGAGCTGATACACTCCAGCTTGCTTAGGATGATCATGTTGGAAAGAAGTTGACCCAAGACTCCTTTTGGGTCCTTCCATTGCTTGGTCCTACTCCACCACTTTGGCGGACTCTAGGAGTTCAGCGAAGTTTGATAAACAGAGGGGAACAACTTGGCTTCTAATGGAAGCCCGCAGACCACTTTGGAATTGGAAGCAGTGATCTGATTATGTCAGAACTAGGTTAGTGGAGAACCTTGCAAGGCACCGGAACTCAGCTTCATATGCGGATACAGAGCGGTTGCCCTGCTGCAGCTTCAAGAACATGTCCCCCAAGTTGTGTTTGGTAGACAAGGGGATGTACTGGGCTTAGAACGCTTCAATGAACTCGTCCTATGTGATATCTTCAAGCTCTACATCAGCGAACTGGGGTTGCGAGTGGTATCCCACCAATACTTAGCTTCATGCTAAAGGAGGTGGGTGGTAAGGCAGATCACCTTGCAATCAGGACATTTAATACTGGTGAGGTTCTTTTCCACCATCTTAATCCAACTAGCGGTGTCGATTGTGGAAAGGCTCCTATTAAAGATTGGGTGTCTTAGATGAAGGAAACTGTGCAGCAGTCCATCTGTGGACTGCACACGGTGTTGGAAGGAATAGTATGGTGCAGGGGATACTTCAGAGGTAGTGTGATTTTGATTTATCTGGGCTATCAGTAGTCATTCCATCCTCTCAACTTGTTTGGCTTAAGAGCTGCTATTTGTTCGGCTTGCTTTTGGTGGGAATCTACGATCATTTTAACTGCTTTAAGTAGTGCATTTTTTTCAGAGGATGAGCTGCCAGATGCAGCTGGGGAAGAGCTTTGTCCAGGATTCAGTCTTGTATAATCTGAGTTTTATAAAACAATAGCCTAATTCAGAGTTTGAGAAGATAAACATTATCACTCTATTATTTATTCAAAAATGCAGGAGGATACAATAGATAGCATAGAAATAAAGGCTAAGACATCTATCCAATGTATATGGCGGTAAATGCATGGCGAAAGTCTTCATAGGTGGCCTCCCTCCGCATTCCTTCACGTTTATGGGTGAGCGCCCATAAGGTGACATTCCATCAGTCCTCGGCTTTGTCTTGTAGGAGAAGAAATATAATGGAAACTCTAATGTCGTTCGAGCAATCAATAGTTTTAAACACGAAGTCTACCCATTTTAGCCACTCCTTGCTAAAACTGGGAGGTCAATCCCCTTAAAAGCACTGTGTTGAAGTATTTGATCTTGCATTTGAACACTGGGCTCCGATACCCCTTCTACGTACCTTTCGTATCGCTAATGGAATTGGGAGACATACTCCCGCATAGCCTCAAATAGCCGATGATACCACCAAAACATCATCTTTGAGCGTCTAACAATTTCATAAGTTAAATTAGTTTAGGTATATCTTATTGATTTCCTTTAGTCTGTATTCTTTATAAATGAGCATTTTATCTTACCTATATATGTATTTCTCATTCTTATACCTCTTTATTCTGAGCGAGATATTGTAGTAACTTGGATGTAAACTCTAATGTCTTTATTTAGTGACTGTCTTGTCAGAAGAATCATCCATTAGGTAGAGAGGAATGCAAATTCCAGTCTGACACCTTATGGAATTCTCTGATACCAACTATGGAGCTCCACCCCTTAATCCATAGGATTAAGCTAAGGGGTGGTGTGTCACTTTGGCAAACCCCTCACTTAACATTGGATTAGGTGTAAACCCTAGTCCACTAGTAAGGAAGAGATAAGCCAATCAATCACTAAGCAAATACTAAATCATAGTGCAAAAGTAAGGTTAAGTAAATGTACTTCCAATTTACCACAATAAATAGAGAAAATACAGCATACATCTTAGAATAAATAGTACAGTAAGGAAAATACTGTTAGATGGTACCTGTATAATTACAATATTATTTAAGTTTAAATAAAAAAGATAAAGCTCTCATCCTCACAAAATACAAGGGAGCTAAACTAAGGATCTTTAGTGGCCACACGCTCCACCTCCTAAATCTGATCTTCAGAAAGCTCGACTACCTCGAATAACTCAGAATTTACCATTGTTGGTTTCACAATAATAGGGCCCCAGTTAAAAAAAAGAAAAATATGGTTAGACATATTGTCTAAGTATATTTTAGGCTATAAATAATTTATGAGTTTTATGATATCACCATTTTACTTAGACTATAAAAATAAGTAAGGTGCAATAAGCATACAAAGGAGAAGGATAAGTTATAAATATAGTATTTTAAATTAGATAAGATTTGAGGCAAAAATGTACACCTCAAGTAAATTGAGCAAGGATAGGCATACATGTATAATACAGTATGTAAAAGTACTGAAAGAAAAATCTAATCCTAAATATGCTAATGATCATATGATATATGCTGATTTTAAAAGAAATTAATCCAACAGTGCTACATATAAGTAAGCAGCAACAAAGGTCTAGCATCCTATAATATATAAGCAAATAAGTAAAGCAAGGTAGACTAAAGTCAAGTACGATAGTAAATAAGAAATAATGAATAGTAAATAGTAAACGATAAACACTAAATTGTGAACAAGTATGCAAGTACTGCCATATTAGAAGAGTGTTAATTTAGCCTGCTAATATCAAAATGATTTTTAGCATCAACACAGAGGCTAAGGTGACAAAATATTCCTAGTATCATCTGAGGCTAGGCCAGAATAATAGAATAGAAACTTAACTGAATAGGCAGTAATGTACACATGCATAAATATTTTAATTATTTTACTTTTGCTTCTGTGGACACATCCATAAGCAGCTTGTGGCGCCCCACCCCCTAACCCACAAGATAAGACTTAAGGGGTGGTGTGCCACTCTGGCAAATCCCTCATTTATAATTGGTTTAGGTAAGATCCACAATCCACTAATAAAGGAAGGATGTGCACATGATGATTACATTTTATCAATCACTAAATTAATATAAGTACAGACTACAAAAGCATTTAAGTAAATGATACATCAATTCACCATACATCAAATGAGAAGCAAAATAAAATATAGCTTAGAAAATAATAGTGCTAGAAAGAAAACATAGTCACAAGTGTACTTGTACTATTACAGCATTAAATGAATAGTTTAAAAGACTAAAATAAAATAAAAGGCCTCTCATCCTCACATATAAGCAGAAGAAAAACTTAGCAGCTTCTGGATCATTCGGTTGATGCTCCTCTTCAATATAAGGCTCCTCTATAGGAACTGGATCTTCAAACTACTCAAACTTTGATATTATCGGTTTCATAATGCCAGGGCCCCAGCAAATAAAAGAAAAATCTTATTAGACAAATTGTCTAAGTATATTTTAGGCTGAATATTTTACATGAATTATTAATGTCATAATTTTACTTAAGCCAGCAAAAGTGAACAAACTAGCAAATGAGCAGTAAGCATACAAGGAACATGATAAGTTATAAATATAGCATTCATAACTAATTAGGAATTGAGGCAAAAGGTAATCCTCAAGCAAACTAAGCAAGGAATAGGCAAACATATATAATGTGGTAAGTAAGAGTACTGGAAGAAAAGTCTGATCCTAAACATGCTGATGATCACATGACATAGGTTGATTAAAAACAAAAATTAGAAAGTAGTACATATAGTAAGCAATAAAATCTAGCATTCTATAAATATGTACAAGTGAGCAGTTAAGTAAAAAAATATAACTAACTGAAAAAACATACGTCAATAATATAGTAAATAGTAAATCAAAATTGAAACAAGTATGTATAACTGTCATATCAGAAAAAAATGGCCAATCAGGCTCAGATAGAAATTCCCAAAGCCTTTTTGGGCTAGGGCGGACAGAATAGAATAGTAAGACTGAAGAGGCAGTAAATACAAATGCATAATTTTTTAGTTATTTTACTTTTATTTCTATGGACACGTCCAGAAATAGCTAATGAGTCAAGTACATCTACAATACTATATGGGTTCCAAGTTTAACGCACACTCCTCAATGAGTAATATTATGTATTCTTATTTCTCCTTATCACTACCTAGTGGAGTAAAATGCGCCAGATCACCAAGTAACTGAACCAAATGCAAATATTATCCTAATATTGTAAGTTTTCATTTCATGCACAAAGTTCTCGTATATGACATGTCCAAGGAGTTAAAGCACAATTTCAAGGGCGTAAGCAACAAAATTCAATTGTGAGCAAGAGATTTTAGTAAATATGGTGACATTGTTGTTGTTTAATTAAACCATTTTAATTATTCTAAGTTACACAAATTCAGTATCTCCAATTCCTACTATTATGTATAATTTAGAAATACAGCCTCATAAGTTAAAAGGGTCTAGAATTGACCAGATTCTAATCTTGTTCAATAAAGTACGATTATAAGTTAAGTAATAAATCACAACATCCTAATTTGATGCATTTAGATGTTCTAATTAAGATTTGAACAAGATCTACTAAGCTAGAAGTTATGAATTAAACACCACAAGCTTGAGTTTAATCACATAACCCACATGCAAGACTTAAGATTTAAGTTTCAATCTATATGTGATCTAATGATTAAGGCAAATCCTATTAAGCAAAGTCAGACTTAATAGGATGATTCTCCTATCCTGAATCTAAGGTTGAAAGATAAAATAATCAAAATTAAGTTATAGAATTTAGAAACTAATAAAACTAAGGATTCATTCATTGAATAACCATATTATTCAATGAATGAAATCTATCTTATGATCAAGTCCTAGTCTTAAGAATAATCCTAATGTAAAGTGCAAAATCCTAAGGAAAAGACTTAAAGAAATTTTAGGGAATTTAACCAAATTGGTTATAAAGCTGATTTTATTCACTTAAATGATACTATTAAAGTTTCATTATTAATAGTACTGATTCAAATGATGATTTAGGGGTTAAGGACACTTAACTTAAATTTTGAGCAAAATGACCATTTTGTACTTAAGGGTCCAAAAAGCTACTTTTTGATTTAGAGTTTCAAATTAAAATTTATTAATGCCAAATAATTCCTTACTGTTTAACATGAAGATAGATAGTAAGTACACTCAATTTGAATAAGAAACGGGTCCTATTGGTCCAAACTAAGGATTTTGACCTAAGTGGCAATTTAGTAATTTACACTTATAGAATCTAAATTTTTATACAGTTTACTGTTGGTTGCTGTTCAATGATTCCATAGCATCTACGAACACTAAATTTTGAGGTCTATTAGCATTTTTATGCAGTTTACTGTTGGTTGCTGTCCAAGGATTCCATAGAGTCTAAGAACACTAAATTGTGAGGTTTATTGGCCAAGTTCTAAAATCCAAGGCCAATTCGGTAATTTTCCTAGGGTTAAAGGGGGCAAAAATTGAACTTTTCCATTTTAGGTCTAAATTTAGCAAACTCAGTGTCTATAGCTTTCCTATTACACACTCAGTACTTTAATTGGGAGTCGACCCAATTTGGACTTTAATTGGCAAGTTATGGTCTAACTAGGGTTAGAGGTATTTTGGTCATTTCTAATTTTTTAAGGTTCATAACCTAAATATTATTTTAGATTACTAATGGCACTAAAATTCTAAACTAGTTAGCACTTTAAATTTTCTAATTTGGAGTTCAATTGACTAAGTTATGATCCATTGAAAACTAAGGGCATTTTGGTCATTTTTGGGTGAGGGTCCTAGATTGATCACCTTACAAACTAAGCTCCAAATGGGAAAACTAATAATACTATAGTGATGAGACTATTCTCTTGATCACTTTAAGACCCATATTGACTATGTTTGGATAACTAAGTAAAAAGTTACATGTGTTTGCTTAGGATCCAAAATGTCACTATGTTAAATATCCCTCGAATCGAATTTTTGAATTATGTCATTTGATTACTTTTAGTTTCCTGAGTAAGAAATATATTTGATATGTTTGGATTATTATATTAAAAACTATGAGGCTTTAAAGTTTCCATTAATTAATTAAATTTAAATTAAAAATATATTACTATTCATTTATACAAATTAAATTAATTTACTATTTTAATTAAATAGGTTTATTTAATTAACTTATATATATACTTACTATTTTTAATTAATCAACTAAATTAATAATGTTAATTAATTAATTAAGTAATTATTAAATGATTAATTAAATTAAATCATTGTATTAATTTAACTAATTATTTATTTATTTTGTACTGATTAATATTATTTAATTGAGTAATAGCTAAACTAACTAACCAAATGACATTAATATACCTAAATTTCTTATTCTAAATATATATACATACATATATATATATATATATATATAATTTCACAGATGGCGGGACCGCATGCCACGCGGCACCACGGCATTGGCGCGACAGAGCGCAGGGGGGCCCACCCACTCCAGCAGTCAGGACAGCGGGGTCCACTCCCTTGGATACCATGGTTCACGTGGCCTGCACGCGAGGGCGAGGGCCGGGCTCGGGTCGTCCCGGCCCGAGCGGACCCCTTGTCTTCCTTGACGGGGTCCGCAACTACTGGTTAGGGCACGCCTTTAGCCGCCCTTCCTAGCGCCAACGGGGCTCGGCCCACACATCCGACGGTAGGCCTTGACGAGGCCTACCTACTGCTACCTGGGCTGACGCCGGAGGAGCACGGAGGAGCTAGGGTCAACCCTAGCTCCTCAAGTTCGGTGAGGAAGCTGAACGGTTTTGACTGTGGATCGATCCTCGAATTCGAGCGATCGGATCGACAATGACTCAATCAATTGCAATAATCATTCAATCCAGAGCGTGAAATAGGTAAATAAAAAACAATTGCGATGATCGATTGAGAGGAATTAGGTATTAGACGGTACCTACAATGGATGGCTACGAGGGCTCGAGGCGATTTTTGGCTTCCGCAGAGAGCGCTAGGCTTTGGGCGAGGTGCTCGAAGTGAGCCGAGTGGTTTATCGGGGCCCCCGATGGACCCATCGAGGCGTTCCCTCGCGCGTGAGTGGCTACCGCGGAGGACCCTCACGCGCAGTGACATGCGGAGCGAACCGCGGGACGTAGGCTGCACGTCGTTTGATCCCATATCAGACGGCCTCAATCTATCGTCAAATCTGACAGAACGAATGGTGACGACGCTAGTGTAGGTAACGGAGCCGTTAATAATAATAATAAAATATATAAATTTAGTTAAAATTTAATAAATTTATTAATTAAAATTGGACCACTAATCACATTAAGAAAAATCCCAAACATTCACCCCTAACTAATTGAGGGGTGAGGAATGCAACGGTGATGTCGGATTTTCGATTTGACGAGTATTTTAATTTTCTAATTTTCGAGATATTTAAGTATTATTAAAATATTCGATGAAATTTTGACGACTTCCGATTGACACCAAAATATCACCCCTAGCTAATTTGGGGGCAATGAGCACAATGGCGAAGTCCAATTTTTGATTTGAGGTCAATTTAGATGAGTCAATTTCTAGGATTTCTGGATTTCCCAAAATCAGGATTTGACCCATTTGACTCCTGATTTGGACTAAGTCTTGGTGGAAGACTCCTAATGATCAAATTAGAGTACTAAGATTGAGATTAGGACTTGGATTAGCTTTAATCAGATTGGGTAACAGCTTGGGCTGTTATAGGCTCCCCCACTTTAGAATGATATCGTCCTCGACATCTCTCAAGTAGAAAGAATAAATGCAGGATAAAAATTATGAATTGAATTAAAAGATTTAGATGCTAAGGAAGAATACCTGGATTCTTAAAGAGTCTATGATATTTGGCTCGCATATCTGATTCCTTCTCCTAAGTGGTTTCATTCTGAGAACGATTCATCCACTGAACTTTGATCATTTTGATAACACAATTCTTAAGCTACATGTGACCTCGGGCCAATATTTGAATTGGTTCCTCAGCATATGACAGATCAGGCTGGATTCAAATTTATGGGAACTGAACTAGGTGAGTGGATCTCTGAGGCACTTTCTTAATGACGACACACGAAATACATTGTGAACTGCTGCAAAGTCGTCGGGAAGATTTAGTCTGAGGCGGAAGAACCAACTTTGGCTGCTACCTCAAACTGACCAACATAATAGGGGCTAAGTTTCCTTGCTATGCCGAATCTGAAGACTCGTTTCATTAGACTGACCTTCAAGTAAGTGAAATCTCCAAGTTTAAATTCTAGAGGACGGTGATGAATGTCATGGTACTTACTCAGACAATCTTGGGCTGTACGAATCTATTGTTGAATTAGATGAACCTTCTTATTAGTTTCTTCTATAAATTCAGATCTATACAATTGAACACTGGCTATTTTTGACCATGCCAATGGAGTGCTGCATTTTTTGCCATATAGGGCTTCATATGGAGCCATCTTTATGCTGGCTTGAAAACTATTATTATATGCGAACTCTACTAGCGGGAGGTGATCTTCCCAGGATCCAGCAACATCAAGGATACATAGTCTAAGCAGATCTTCAAGAACTTGATTAACTCGCTCTGTCTGACCATCCATTTGCGGATGAAAGGCCATGCTCATTGCTAGAGTAGTGTCTAGATCTTGATGCACACCTTGCCAAAATTTAGAAGTAAAGCGACTATCTCTATCAGATACGATAGTTTTAGGGATACCATGGAATGTGATTATCTCTTTAATATATAGCTTGGCTAACTTTTCTATAGAGTCAGTTTGTTGAATTGGAATGAAATGTGCAGACTTGGTTAATCGATCTACTACTACCCCATATTGCATCTGCTTCTGATCTTGCATGGGGCAAACCCATGACAAAGTCCATGGATAAATCTGACCATTTCTATTTTGGAATTTCCAACGGGTGCAGCGAACCACCTAGTTTTTGATGCTCTGCCTTGACTAGATGGCACACGTGGCAATTAGTGACAAAATCTGCTATACTCTTTTTCATTCCTGGCCACCAAAATGATAGTTTTAGGTCTTGATACATCTTAGAACTTTTTTGGTGCACCTGATGTACAGAATCGTGTCCTTCAATTAGCACTTCCTGATGCATGGACTTGGGAATCCATAGACGATCCCCTTGATAGATAGTACCCCTATGGAATCAAAGGTCAGTATGATGGCCAATCTTGATGGCTTGTTTAAAACTTAGATACTCATTATCCTTAGTCTGGGTAATAGACACGTCCCTGTGGAATGTGGGCTCTACTTTAAGCATTGAGATCATTGTACTCACATGGTCACTGCATGCTGATTTGATACCCATTTTATGAAATTCTTCTTCTAGTGGACTTTTAGAGATTAGGGCGTTGAGAGTAGCATGACGACTCAGAGTGTCTGCTACAACATTTACCTTCTTGGGATAATATTGAATTTCAAGGTCATAGTTGCTGATAAACTCCGACCATCTTCTCTGTCTGCAATTCAATTCCCTTTTGGTGAATATGTACTTGAGACTCTAGTGATCCATGAATATTGAGCATTGAATTCCATACAAGTAAATGCGAACACTACAGCAGTTAGCTTAAGATCATAAACCACATAGTTCCTCTCATGAGTTTTCAGTTGTCTAGAAGCGTAGGCCATGACCTTACCTTCTTGCATTAACACGGCTGCCAAACCTATGCAGAGGCATTGGTGTAGACTTGGCAGTTCACACCTTCTTTAGAAAGAACTAGAACTGGAGCAGTGGATAGTGCATTCTTCAACATATGAAATGCCCTTTCATATGCTGGGGACCAATTGAATGGCACTGCTTTCTGGGTTAGCTTAGTTAGTGGAGAGGCTATTTGGGAGAAGCCCTTCATAACCTTCCTATAGTAACTGGCTAAGCCCAAGAAACTTCTGATGACAGTTACTGACTTGGGTTGAATCCATTCCTGGATTGCGCTGACCTTGTTCTGATTGACTTTAATACCTGGGGATCTACAACATGCCCTAGAAAAGCTACTGAATTGAGCTAGAGTTTGCATTTGGAATACTTAGCATAAAGCTCATGGTCACGCAACTCTCTTAGCACTATTCTTAAGTGATCTTCGTGTTCCTTTTTGTTCTTAAAATATATCAGAATGTCATCGTTGAAGACGATAACAAATTTATTGAGGTAAGGTTTGAGAATATGCTGCATTAGATCCATGAATATTGAGGGTGCATTGGTTAATCCAAATGACATTACTAAGAACTTTTAGTATCCATAACGAGTCCTAAAGGTTGTCTTCTCAATATCCGAGTCTTTGACTTGCAGTTGATGATATCCAGATCATAGATCAATTTTTGAGAATACCTTGGCTCCTAATAGCTGATCGAACAAATCATCTATGCGAGGCAATGGATACTTGTTCTTGATTGTGACTTTATTTAGGTCATGGTAGTCAATACACATACACATCGAATCATCTTTCTTCTTTATAAACAGTACCAGTGCTCCTCATGAAGACGAGCTTGGTCTAAGGAGACCCTTCTCTAATAGTTCCTGCAACTATTTATTCAGCTCCTACAATTTCTTGGGTGCCATATGATAAGGGGCTTTGGATATGGGTTGGGTTCCAGGAATTGTGTCTATTGTAAACTCCACTTCCCGAGTGGGTGGAAGACCGGGTAAGTCTTCTAGGAAGACATCAGGAAATTCATAAACAATAGGGTTCTCATTTATGGAAATGCTATCCTTCTTTTCACCTAGTATTGTCACTAGGAAGGCGTCGCAACCTTTCTTGACTAGCCATGTTGATTTTATAGCATAAACTAATGAAGCTCACGTGCTAAGATTATCAACAAAGGATTTGGCCTGACTACCACCACAGAAGGTGATTTTCTTCTTCATGTAGTTGATAGTGGAGTTATGTTGGCTCAACCAATTCATGCCTAATATCACATCGAAATTAGCTATAGGGAGGACTACTAGTTTGGCTTCAAATACTTCATTCTCAATGGGAATTGGTATTTTATAAAATTGGCGAGTTGGCATTTGGGCTCCAGAAGGTTACCCAATGTTTAAAGATTGGCTAGATGATATAGAGGTAGGTTGAGTGACCTTGCCCAATTTTTAGAAACAAAGGAATGACTAGCTCACATGTCAAATAGTATATTGCAAGATTTGTCATTTACACATATTGAACCTATTTACAGATTCAACAATTACTGACTATATTGAGCATGTAGTAACTGTAAAAATAAAGGGGTTCAAAAGTGTGTACCTGACACCATGTGGTTATCCTCAGCAATCTCAATTAGAGTGAGGGTATATACACAAGTAGGCCCAGTAGGCCTGTTATTGTAGGTCTGCTGTGGGGGTGGCCTTGGAGCATTTGGGCCAGGGACAATGGTTGTCTCGCTCCTTGGAGCCATAGAAAGAGGTAGTGTTGGGCGGGCTGTTGCGAGTTTCTGGAAAAGGTCAAAGACTTGTCGATGCTTGGAGTGATCAATTTGATCACCGTCGATGGTTTTCTTTTCGGCACATCGAAAATAACCATGGCCTGGCCTTCCGTAGGTGTAGCAGGCGCGACTCCCATGGTAGCATCGACCATACGGATGAGGCCTTGTGCAGCCATTGAAGAGGTTGGCGGTGGAGTTTCTGCTTTGAGCTGATACACCCTAGCTCACTTAGGATGATCATATTGGAAATAAGTTGACCCAAGACTCCTTTTGGGTCCTTCCATTACCTAGTCCTGCTCCACCATTAAGGTGGACTCTAGGAGTTTGACAAAGTTTGATAAATGGAGAGGAACAACTTGGCTTCTGATGGAAGCCCGCAGACCACTTTGGAATCAGTGGCAGCAATCTGAATCTGTGGGAACTAGGTTAGTGGAGAACCTCGCAAGGCACTGGAACTCAGCTTTGTATGCGGACACAAAACAGTTCCCCTGTTGCAGCCTTAAGAATATGTCTCCCAAGTTGTGTTTGGCGGACAAGGGGATGTACCAAGTTTGGAATGCTTCAATGAACTCATCCCATGTGATATCTTCAAGCTCTAAATAGGCAAACTAAGTTCTGCAGGTGGTATCCCACCAATACTCAGCTTTATCCTAAAAGAGGTGAGTGGAAAAGATGAATCACCTTCGAATCTGGACATTTAATACAAGTGAGATTTTTCTCCACCATCTTAATCCAGCTGGTGGTGTCGATTGCGGAGAGGCTCCCATTGAAGGTAGGGGGCTTCAAATGAAGGAAACTGTGTAATAGTCCATCTGCAGACATTTAATAGTACGGTGCAGGGCTACTTCAGAGGTAGTGTGATTTTGGTTTATTTGGGCTATCAGCAGTCATTCCATCCTCTCAGCTTGTTTGGCTTGAGAGTATGCTATTTGTTTGGCTTGCTTTAGGTGGAAATCTACCATCAATTTGACATCTTCAAGCAGTGCATTTAATTCAGAGGAGGAGCTACCAGATGCAGCTGGAGAAGAGGTTTGCCAAGGATTCATTATTTTCACAAGAGTCTGAATTTTAAGACAAAACAATCTCATAAAACCAGAAAGTAGGAGATTGCAATATTTTATTTCTATTTATTAATCAGAATAAAAATGAGAGTACATCATAAATAAGGTAGAGAGAAACAACAAATGAAAAATAGGGCTTATTCTATATATTCCTCGGTAAAGGCCTGATAGAAGTTGGCATAAGTGATCTCCTGATGTAAACGAGCAAATCCATGCCCGATTACCCACTGCTTATGTGCCCACCACTCCTTGGCGTAGTCTTGGAGTAGGATGTCAACAAGGCCGAGTTGAGTATGATCTGAGTATCCCAGATCATCAAATATCTTGGTTACTTGTCGTAACCATTCCCTAGCTAAGATAGGGAAATCTAATCCCCGGAAGATGGAGTGTTCCAGCATTGTCTCTAACACTTTAGCTCCTACTAGGGATACGCTCTGGACTTTTCTCCCATATCATTTTTCCAGATACACATCGAATTCCCATCTTTCTTCAAAGTGGTTGAGATAGTCGAACAATGACATAGTTGAGTAATAGTATTCTTAAATGTCCAAGTCAAGTGATTATGTTTTAGGTTGAGTATTTTATCATACTTATAGATGCATTTTTATTTCTATACTCCTATTATTATGAGCTCATGATTATGGTGCTCTGGATGTAATCTCTAGTATCTAATTAGTGACTAATTGGTAGAAGAACAATCCATTTTAGGTAGAGTGGAATGCAATTTCCAATCTGACACCTTATGGAATATGTTGATACCAATTGTGGTGCCCTAACCCCTAACCTACAAGATTATACTTTAGGGGTAGTATGCCACTCTAGAAAATACCTCACTTATCATTAGATTAGGTAAGATCTACAATCCACTAATAAGGGAAGGATGTGCACAGGATGAGTACATTTTATCAGTCACTAAATTAATACAAGTACAGAGTGCAGAAGCATATAAGTAAATGATATATCCATTCACCATACATCAAATGAGAAGCAAAATGAAACATAGCTCAGAGAATAATAGTGCGGGAAAGTAAACACAATCACAAATGTACCTATATTATTACATCATTAAATGAATAGTTTAAAAGACTAAAATAAAAGAAAAGGTCTTTCATCCTGACAGATAAGCAGAAGAAAAATTACGCAGCTTCTGAATCACCCGGCTGATGCTCCTCTTCAATATAAGGCTCCTCTACAGGAACTGGATCTTCAAACTGCTCAAACTCTGACATTGTCAATTTCATAATGCCAGGGCCCCAGCCAACAAAAGATAAATCTTATTAGATAAATTGTCTAAGTATATTTTAGGCTGAATATTTTAAATGGATTATTAATGTCACTATTTTACTTAAGCTAACAAAAGTAAACTAATTAGAAAAGGAGTAGTAAGTATACAAGGAACATGACAAATTATAAATATAGCATTTATAACTAAGCAGGAATTGAGGCAAAAGGCACACCTTAAGCAAACTAATCAAGGAATATGCATACATATATAATGCAGTAAGTAAAAGTACTCGAAGAAAAGTCTGATCCTAAACATGCTGATAATCACATGACATATGTTGATTAAAAATAGAAATAAAAAAAGTTGTACATATAGTAAGTAATAAAATCTAGCATCCTATAAATATGTACAAGTGAGTAGGAAAGTAAGGAAATACAGTGATAGAAATAACATGCATCAATAATATAGTAAACAGTAAACTAGAACTAAAATAGGTATGTATATAATTGCTATATCAAAAATAATTGGCCAATCAGACCCAAACAGAAATTTCCAAAGCCTTTCTGTGTTAGGGCAGACTGAACAAAACAGTATGACTGAAGAGGAAGTAAATATAAATGTAGAATCTTTTAGTTATTTTACTTTTATTTTTGTGGACACATCCAAAAATAGTTGAGGAGTCAAGCACGTCTATAAGACTATATGGGTTCCAAGCTTAACACACACTCTTCAATGAGTAATGTTAAGCATCCTTATTTCTCTTTACCCTTGTCTAATAGAGTAAAAATGCACCAGATCACCAAGTAACTGAACCCAATGCAAATATTATCCTAATATTCTATGTTTTAATTTCATGCAAGAAGTTTTTTTATATAACATGTCCAAGGAGTTAAAGCACAATTTCAAGGAATGTGTAAGAAACAAAATTTAATAGTGAGCAAGAGACTCTTCTAAACATAGTGACGCTATTGTTGTCTAATTAAACTATTCTAACTATTCAAAGTTACACAAGTTCAGGATCTTGAATTCTTACTATCGAGTGTAACTTAGAAATATAGCCTTATAAGTTAAAAGGGAATAGAAATGATCAAGTTCTAATCGTGTTCAATCAAGTATGACTATAAGTTAAGTAATAAATCACAACATCCTAATTTGATGCATGTAAATGTTCTAACTAAGATTTGATCAAGATCTACTAAAGTAGAAGTTATGAATTAAACACCATGAGCTTGAGTTTAATTATATAAGCCATAAGCAAGACCTAAGATCTAAATTTCAATCTAAATGTGATATAATGATTAAGGCAAATCCTATTAAGCAAAGTCAGACTTAATAGGATAATTATCCTATCCTGAATCTAAAGTTGAAAGACAAAATAATCAAAATAAAGTTATAAAATCTATAAAATAATAAAACTATAGATTCATTCATTGAATAACCCCATTAATCAATGAATGAAATCTATCTTATGATCAAGTCCTAGTCTTAGGAATAGTCATAATATGAAGTGTAAAATACTAAGAAAAAGACTTAAAATTTTTAGGGAATTTAACCAAATTGGCTGAAAAGTAGATTTTATTCACTAAAATGATTCCATCATAGTATTATTATTAATAGTACTAATTCAAAGGGTGATTTAGGGGTTAAGGACACTTAACCTAAAGTTTAGGCAAAATGACTATCTTGCCCCTACATAAGGTTCCAAAAAGCTACTTATTAATTTAGGGCTTCAAATTAGAATTTCTTAATGCCAAATAATTCCTTACTATCTAACATGAAGATGGGATAGTAAGTACACTCAATTTGGATAATAAACAGGTCCTATAGGCCCAAACTAATGATTTTGGCCTAAGGGGCAATTTAGTAATTTACACTAAATAGAATCTAATTTTTACACAGTTTACTGTTGGTTGCGATTCAAGCATTCCATAGAGTTTAAGAATACTAAATGCTAAGATCTATTAGCCAAGTTATAGGTGTTCTAAAATCTAAGGGCAATTCGGTAATTTTCCTAGGGTTAATGGGGGCAAAAATTGAACTTTTCCATTTGAGGTATGAATTCTGCAAACCCAGTGTCTATAGCTTCCCTATAACACACTAAATACTTTAACTGGGACTAGATCCAATTTGGACTTCAATTGGGCAAGTTTTGGCCCAACTAGGGTTTGGGATATTTTGGTCATTTCTAATTTTTTAAGGTTCAGAACATAAATACTATTTTAGATTGCTGATGGCACTAAAATTCTTTGGAGTTCAATTGACACTTTGAATTTCTTGATTTGGAGTTCAATTGACCAAGTTATGGTCAATAAAAAATTATGGGCATTTTGGTCATTTTTGGGTGAGGGTCATAAATATCACTTTACAAACTAAGCTCCAAATGAGAAAATTAATACTACCACAGTGATGGGGCTGTTCTCCTAATCATTTTAAGACCCATATTGACTATGTTTGAATATCTAGGTAAAAAGTTACAGATGTTTGCTTATAATCTAAAATATCACTAGGTTAAATATCCCCCGAATCGAATTTTTGAATTATGCCATTTGATTTATTTTCTTTTCCTGAGAAAAATGAGATATTTATTTGATATGTTTAGAATATTGCATTAAAAGTTATAAGGCCTTAAAATTTTTATTAATTAATTAAAATTAAATTAAATATATATTACTATTCATTTATACAAATTATATTAGTTCATTATCTTAATTAAATAGGTTTATTTAATTAATCTACTTAATTAATTAACTTATATATACTTACTATTTTTAATTAATCAACTAAATTAATTAGATATAATTTATGGATTCATCACATACCCACAGTTAAATTCTTGCTCGTCCTTGAGTAAGCTCAAAATGATATACTTTTTATATTATTTGAGGGATGAAAGTCACAATAATGTAATCTAAAATAGGTATAAGTAAAAATGTGTACAATGCGAGAAATGAAATGAACAATATAGCAATAATAATATTTTTCAATTGAGTCACTAAGGTGGTTGAGTCACTAAATCTCCAAATATTTGGATTTTTAATGCTTGATAATAGGTGAAGGGTTCAAAACATTTCAACTTATAGACTAAAGACATGGTTTAGAGACTCCTAGAGTTGTGTCATCTGTGCTCCTTCTTATGAATCACAAAGATGAAAAGTTTAAAGGAGAGATATTTTTCTTCATCCTTTCTCATTTTGTTCATTTGGGAGAGATATTTTTCATCATCCCTTTTTTTTTTCATAAATATTTGGTTCTTTTCATCCTTAAGGAGAGACATTTTTTTTCATCCCTAACATCTTTATGACCATGAAGTTCTATGGGAGCCTAGCACCCTCCATTCGGAATCCATACCATAATTTTTTAGTTTTACGTCCTAAGCCTTCCCCCACACTTAGCTCAAGCACTTATTTAAAATTTTCGGAGATTTAGATTTTCCTCCATTCATTCCTCACTATCAACATTTTATTGCATATATTTCATTCAATCATTTTTGCTAAGCATTCTTTTATTTATATTATCTTTGAATTTTTACATTTTTGTGGCTTTCATTGCTTTTGAAAAATTCAGAAAAGTTATGTCAATTAAGAACAACTCATAAATATGGGAATATGAAAATTCATAAATTGGAATCTCAAAATGAAAACAAATAACATAAGGATAAAAAAAAAAAGAATAAATACAACCTAATTAATTATCTTCGTCCCCATCATCGTCTTCCTCCGACAGATACGCCGTCTCGGTAGGGTAGCGCGTCTCCGGTATGGGTGCACCGATGGGAGGCCTTGGCAATATGGAGGCGTCCGGTCCGCCATGCAAATTCCAATCATCGAACAACATCCCGACAGCTTCATGAAATTCAGATTGAAACTGGCGCTGTTGGATGTATTCCTGTTTGAAAAACCCCATATCGGTAGCTAGAGCTTTACTAAGCTCCGCGTTTTGATTGTGGAGGCGCATTAAGAGTTGGTTTGTGAGATGCAAGTTAGAAGATGCGGATGCTTTCGCCTTTGGGCCCTTCTTTTCTTGGGCATTTTACGTTCACTTGCCTGGACGTTGAGGTTCGAGGGGTGCAGGGCGATGCTGGGGGAACAATGGCATCGGAGGAGAGGATTTTTACCCCTTGGGCTTCACATAACCCAGAAATCAAAGACCCGAAGGCCAATGCCGCACATGAACCTTTGAGAGCTCTCCAAAGCTGCTCAAAGATTATGCTTGAAATGCGGATTTTGCCCACCCTAACCAACGAGCACAAAAGGAGGGCTTGGGCATGGGTCACTTCAGTTAAGTGACTCGTGGGCATGACATAGCTACAAATGAAGACTAGCCATGCACTATTCGTCTCTGTTAATTCGCAGCGAGGAATGTTGGCGAGTCCCCCTTCTCACTCGGTGTCATCATTGACGATTTCCGCAACAAGAGCGCGGGGTCAAAATGAGAGTCCAAGAGATCAGAGTACGAACAAGAGCTTACCTCCTCCAACCCATAGAATTGCTCTATTTGAGTAATTCCTAGGGTGACACCCTTTCCCCGACAGAAGATCTGCTGCCCGGATGCGTCAATTGCATTGGCATCCACTTCCTGGACAATCACCGTGTATGTGGGAGCTCTCTTAGTTACAAACTCTTTCCATCCTCTAGGGGTGACCTGCTCATGAGGGACGAGGAAGGCGACGCTGAAGCTTCTCTCCAGGATCAACTTCCGTTGGGAAGTTATGGAGGTGAAACGGTGCTCGGCCTCCGCCGAGGAGAACCTCTTCGTGTTGAAAGTTCCTCCGGATGAGGAAGCTTCAACATCCTTCCTAGCAATTGCTTTCTTCTCGGAATACATTGCCTTGGATGAGAGTTTTAGGATGATCAAGAGCTCTAAGAAGATAAAGAGAAGGTGCAAGGATAACCCCCTCATTCCCTCCTTATTTATAGCCCAAATATTCAAGGCAAGAGAAGATGGTCAAATGGTCTTCCCCATGCCATTAATGTGGTGATCCATGTGAAAGGTGGGGGCAGCTTTTTCAGCAACTTTTGACTACCTTGGGAACCCAAGGGTCATGACTTACCAATCGTGCGGTGGAGCGTGCGATCGCGGGTTTGGGTATGCCCGGGCGGAAAAATGGTTCCTCGCGCTGTCGCGATGCCGTTTATGAGCAGGTCACCCACTGCTGTGCGCTGTAGCGCACAAATTTTTTTTTTTTCTTTTTTTTTTTTATTTGGGTTGCCTCCCAATAAGCACTCTGTTTAACGTTCTAAGCTAGACTCTCTTAAGATTAATAAGTTGGATCTGGCAGTTTCATTTCCCATAGGCAAAGGATGTTCGAGTGAGCACACCCCTCTTGATGGCTCGAACCTTGTTCATCTTCAACCTCAATTAAAGGATCCTTCTTTTCGATTTCATAATTTGTGGGAGTCTTTTTCTTCCTTTTTCCCATCGCATTTTTCTCTTCTTCACTCCTTCCTTGCTCCCCTTTTTAGAGGAAGGAGTAGAATAGCCATCAGAATTTATTTTCTTCTATTGTCAGGTCTCCTAGAACATTATCTACCCATAATCTCTCTTCTCTAATTCCTTTCCTGATTTCTTCCTCCATTTTTTTCTTTTAAAAGAGAGTGGGTTTTAAATCAATAAGTTCTGTTTTTCTCTTAACACTGACGCTCATTATACGCGACTTATATCTATAACAGCCTTAACACTCATCAGAAAGGGTCTTCCAAAAATAATTGTTGAATTTTTATTCCATCTGTCTCATTCGCACACCACAAAATCAGTTGGTACAATGAAATTTTCTAGTTCCACAGCAACATTTTTGATCATTCCCAGAGGAGTAAGGGACTCAAGATTAGCAAACTCTAGAATTATTGAGGTGTATTCCATCCCTCCTATCTTTAATTGCTCATATATGTGGTAGGGCATAATATTAACTAAGGCACCTAGATCACATAAGGGATCTACAAACACTTCATTTCTTATTACGCATGGAATGCATAACCTCTCTGGATCTTCACATTTGGGTGCGGTTAGCTTTTCATTATCATTCCCTTTTATTTCTTCCTCTACTTCTAATCCAAAATGTGTTGACTCTCTATTTCATCATTCATTCCTCCTGATACAACTTCAGAATAGATCACACTCACTAATTCCCTTGGATTTCTTTTTGTAGAACTAGGTAAAGCCCCCTACTGCCGAGTGGTCAGCTGCTTGGAGATTTGCCCCAATTGAGTTTTAATATTTCTAAGGGAGGCTTATATTCCCTGGATAGAAGCTTCGTGATGTGTGATAGTTGCCTCAGTGCGGCGCATAAATTGGGTTGTTTCGGTCTTAAATACATTGAATGCCCCTTCTAGATTGTGCTAGTAGTTGTGGCTATTGTTACTATAATTCATGCCTTATTGGTTGGATGAATTCCCCCCATATTGATTTACATTATTGTTGTTATTACTCCATGAGAAATTTGGGTGGTTCTTCCACCCTGGATTGTATGTGTTAGAGTAGGGATTATTTGTTTTGTTGTTGTTTCTTAAATAGTTGACTTGTTCAGTATTGTTTTGTACAAAAGGGTTGTTTAAGTTACAGCTCTCACTATTATGTCTCCCTCTGCACAATTCACATTGTACCTCAGAAACCACGTGTACATTCATGTGGCGGCCGCCCCCAAATCACCCGGATTAGGAGGTGGTCATCACTTAGCAAACCCTCACTTAACATTCAGATTAAGGAATGGACATTCTTAATCAAATATCAAGGGAGGATATGCCTTAATAAGTAAGGAGCAGCAACAGAAACAATCACTTAAATGAGTATACTACAATTTATCAGAGTGCGGAAGAAAGACAAATGTAACATCCATAAAATTTAGATAAAAACTGTACAACTCAGAATACATAAGCATGAAAAGTAAAGTAGTTAGATCCTGTATTATTACAAAATAATGTTAAAGTTTATGCAGTAAGAAGAGTAAAGTCTCTCATATCCTCACAATATCAGATAGTAACTAATGATCTTCTCCTGTATGCTCCTCCTCATGTACCGGATCTCCAGAAGGTCCTACAACCTCGAATAGCTCAGAATCTACCGTTGTCGGTTTTACAATGGTAGGGCCCCAGCCAATAAAAAAAAAATCTAGTTAGATAAAACGTCTAAGTACATTTTAGGCTGCAAATTATTAATTTTTAATGATATCACAATACTAAGCAACATAGGAGCAGTAAGCATTAAGGAAAGGTAACAAAGTTATAATTAACATAATTATAACTTAACAAGATGTGAGGTAAGCACATATCTCAATTCAAGGTGCAGAAAAGGTCAAGTAATACATAAAGAAATCTACTAAACACAAGTGAAACTTTTAAGTATATGATCAATATAAAACATGCTGCTTTATAATTAATCTGAAAGTACAGAGCTGAAAGTAAAGATCTAACATCCTAATACGCCAAAAGTAAAAGTGACCGCTGAAAGGTAAAAATGAATATTTCAAAGCTGTGAGTACAAAGGAACTGCAGAAAATGAAAATACAGCAGAAGACGTACTGAATT
Source organism: Gastrodia elata (assembly GCA_016760335.1). NCBI lineage: Eukaryota > Viridiplantae > Streptophyta > Magnoliopsida > Asparagales > Orchidaceae > Gastrodia > Gastrodia elata. The sequence continues at coordinate 19,049,362 of CM028669.1, forward strand.
ATAAGATAAGTAAGAACTGCATAAAATGAAAATATAGTAGAAGTGAACTAAACTGTAAGGTAAAAGCGATCCAAAACTGTAAAGTAAACTAAAGACAATTGCAAAGTGACTGTAATACAAATGAAGTAACTAAAAAGTAACTGCAAATATGAGAAATTTCTACTTAGTCCTGCCACCAGTAAAGTCCATCTACTTATCTGGAAAAGTAGTCCTAGATTCCATCTAAAAAGTAACTGCTGAACATCTAGAAAAGTAGTCCCAGATTAAAGTTAACTCCATCAAAAGTACTGCAAACCATCTAGAAAAGTAGTCCCAGATTCACTAAGAAAGTAGTCTTATTCAGAAATAACTAGTATCTGGAAAAGTAGTCATAGTCAGAAACAACCAGTATCTGGAAAAGTAGTCCCAGATTCACTAGGAAACTAGTCCTAGTCAGAACAATAGGCACTACGAAAGTAGTCCTAGCCCAAAACACAGGCACTAGGAAAGTAGTCCTAGCCCCAAAAGCTATCCTACAGGTACTAAGAAAGTAGTCCTAGCCCAAAACCATTCTGAAGCAAAGTCATACTATATGGCAGACTAAAAAGATATATCTCCTCAAGTTTGATAAAACTATTTTCCACCAAATATCCTTCTAATAATATGAAATTCCATCAAAATCAACATAGAAATGATCATCCAATATTCTATGTTTAATACAATGTATCCAAATATAAAGAAGTCCAAAGCAAAAAGGAAAGCATAGCATACAATGTTTAATGTAAATAAAATAGCACTAAACAACATTTGTGATATCACTTTGTTTTCTAATTAAGACGTTCTAACTAATCTAAACTTATACAAGTTTAGGATCTCCAATATCTAGCTATCGAGTATAAATTCAGAATATCATGCCTACAAGTCAAAAGAATGTTAGAACTAATCGAGTTCCAACACTTATAAATCACATGTCGCTTAATTAAGTTAAAGAATAAATCAAATGTCCTAATTAATGATTTTACAAATCCCAAACCAATCTTGATTAGTATGAATCAAAATTGGGGGATTAAAATGTTAAAATCTAAGTATTGGATTTTAACTTCTTAATCCAATAGGTTCCAATCTTAATGATATAAAGTTAAACCCAAATCTTATGAGCTATAATTAAGGTTATCTTATTAAGCAAAATCAAGCCTAATAAGATGGATCTCTAATCTTAAATCTAAAGTTTAAATATAAAGTATCATAAATAAAGGATGAACTCTAGAAAACTATAAAACTAATGTTTCATCTATCAAGTACCTAATTACTTAATAGATGAACTCTGACCTAATTTCTAAGCTAGATCCAAAGGAATTAAGATCCTAAAGTTTGAAGGGAAATCTTAAGAGAATGATTAAACTTTAGGTTTGATCTTTTTTAACAACTATTATGATGAATTTAACTTAAAAGAGGTATAATGTAAATTAAATTCACCTTATGAGACTTAATTTAGGACTTAGATTAATTTTAGGTTTCTTTTAGGGTTTTACCTAAAATATTATTTTAATGAGTTTAAAATATTATAAAATGAGTTCAAATCAGTTATATTACTGATTTTAGGGATTTAGGAATATTTTTAAGGTTTTAAGATGTTTAAACCTAAATTTGAGCAAAATGACCATTTTGCCCCTTACTTAAGGGTCTACAATTCATCTTCATAATTTAGGGCTCAAATTTGAATTTTCTTAAAGTGGGATGATTACTTATTGTCTAATATGAGTTTAGACAGTAAGTTCATTAATTTTGGTTTAAGGATTAAGCCTTATAAGGTCATATTAAGGAATTTGACCTATAAGGGCAAATTGGTAATTTTACCTAATGATATCTAAATTTTTATGTCAATTTATTAAAGGTTAAGTGTTAAGCCTTCCATGGAACCTAAAATCATCAAATTTTGTTATGTATTGGCTAAGTTATAGCCAATACAAGTTCTAGGGTTTATAATTAGGATTTAGTGTAATTAGTGAGTGATTAATAAAATTAATCACTGAATCACTAAGCCAATCATATAGTTAGGTTCTAATCTACTTTTTGAGTAATCAGAAACTAAAATTACTCAATTTGGATCATTAGACTGAATCGAGAGGATGCGTATAGCTTAGACTGGATCCAACCCTAACAACTACGATTTGGGACAACCATTTTTAACGGAAAGCACTGTATAGAGATCGCAAAATTGGAAAAATTGAACCGTTGATTCATCGATCAAACGTGATATTGTATTAATCAATGCGTTGGAATAAGCTTACGAGTTGAATTTAAAATGGTACATAGAAATGAAGTGAAGGTAGAAGGGTACCTCGATGAACAACTGGAGATGGATTGAACTCGAGAAGATGATCCAATTGATTCTTGAGTTCGAGTGAAAGGAATTGGGGACTAGAAATCATCCTAAACATTAAGTCAAGTCTTACAGTGATGGGAGGATACCACGCGGCGAAAGAGATCGACGCGTGCAGAGCTCCCTCGACACGGAGGGTTTCGGCGATTGAACGAGGAAGACGATCCTGAGGCCGTCCGATCGTTCGATCGGACGGATCCGAGCGATCCGTCAAATGGAACGGTGAACAGCTTTTGCAGGGTGATGGCGTGAGAAGGGGGTGACGACACCGTTAACTTTGTTTAGATAATAATATTATTATAATAATTCATTTAAATTTTATACATCAAATTTAGATAATTAAACTCATTCCAAAATTTTCCAATATATCACCCCTAGCTAATTGAGGGGTGAGGAACGCAACGGCGCACTGGGATTTTTATTTCAATGAATATTTAATTATTTGATTTTTTTAGGTATTTAAATAATATTAAAATATTTGACGAAAATCCAACGACTTCCAAATGCATCCAAAATTTCACCTCTAGTTAATTTGGGGTTTCTGAATGCCATGGTGAAGTCAGATTTTCAATCTAAGGTTTTAAATAAAAAGTCAATTTATAGGGTTTGGGATTTTTTAGAATTTCTAATTTTTATCCAATTAACTCCTAGTTTGACCTAGGTTTAAGAGATTAGTTCTAAATTACTTAATTAGTGAATTAGAACCCCAGTTAAGACTTAAATTAGCCTTAATTAACCTAAGTAACAACCTTGGTTATTACAATTCATCCTTTCTATCTTTTCATTCAAGGCATGAATTTCTTGTTGCAAAGCAGTTATTTGATTTGACTCATTCACTTTAATGGATTCTTTTTTAAGCCTTTCAGAAGGCCATTGGTAAGCGTTGTTTGCCATTTCTTCCAAGATGTCATAGGCTTCCTCTTGGGTTTTTCCACAAATGGATCCCCCGGCGGCAGCATCAATAGTGTCCTCGTTGGAGTGTTCAAACCATTGTAAAAGGTTTGCACTTGCATCCAAAGAGGGAACCCATGATGCGGGCAACGTCTGAGATACTCCTTAAAGCGTTCCCACCCATTATAAAGAGTCTCACCTTCCATCTGAGTAAAGTTGGTGATCTCAATTCTCAACTATGCAGTTTTAACCGAAGGGAAGTATTTGGCTAAGAATTTCTTAGACAAATCATCTAAAGTACGGATAGAATCGCTCGGTAAAGAGGGGAGCCAACTCTTGGCTCTATCTCTCAGTGAGAAGGAAATAACCTCAATTTAACTGCGTTGTCGAAGATGCCGTTAAACTTGAAGGTATCACATATTTCAAGGAAGGTAGAAATATGTGAATTTGGATCTTTAGTGACTAATCCTCCAAACTGATTATTTTGTACCATACTCAGCATAGAGGGTTTGATTTCAAAATTATGGGCTTCTATATTCGACCTTACAATCACATGGGGAATGCCCCTAACAGTGGGCAGTGCATATTCTCTAAGTGCTTTACCTCTATGCCCTTTTAAGTTTTCAGTGAAAGTGTCCATCACAACTTGTTGGTTTGATAAATTTCATTCTCGCCTAGTTTGTAAGTATGTTCGTTCTATTTCAGGATCAAACAGATATTCAGTACAGACTCTTTTATTCATACAAGTTTCAATAAAGCTTATCAAGAACGATTTAGCAATAAAGATCAAACAGATATATATATATATATTTTTTTTTGAAATGAAAGTAAACAAGAAATACAAAATGTTAGCTTGATAATTATAAAAGAAAATGTAAAACTACTAATATAAAAAAAAATCAAATGCTTAAATCGCTAGCTACTTAACTCCTTAGTTCAAATAAAAAAAAAAAACCAATTCCCCGGCAACAGCGCCAAAAACTTGACAGACTGTAAATACACGTCTGCGCTTTCACGCAAGTGTACGTGGTCTGAAGTAATAAGTGGAAAGTGTGACTTTCCGGGAATTTATTGAACCATAGAGAATTGGTTGATTTGTCACTAAAGTATATCTATTCTCACTAATGTTTAAGCTATAGTATGTATTGGTTGGTTGGTCTATAATTAGCACAAATACTCACTAAGTAAAACAACAAGATTAAGAAAAGAGGAGAGTTTGGACCATCCCACATGCAATGATATAATACTCATGTAGATTTGTTTCTCAAGCTTTATCATTTAGTTTAATTGAAATCAAGTGCACATTGCTGTCCTTTAGTCTAGATCAAAGGCTTGCAAGTTCAAATCTCGTGCATAAAATGAACTCACATTCAGTTCTACTTTAGCACAAAAATTCTTGTAAGATTCTTGAGATTTAAAGTTAATTCATTTTCTATTTATTCAAGGAGAGTTTAAATTTTCTTAAATCTTAGTATCTCACAAGAATTGATTTCCACTACGAGCATCACTCGCATCTCACATAGTTGAGATAAGAGAATCACATGTTGGGCTCAATGACTATGTCACTTAGTTCATGAGCATTCAACACGTCATTACTCAATCTCAATTATGTGGAGCTAAGGAGCTCATTTAGTGGGTCTTAGCATCACTTGCATCAACTCTTTGGTTGAGCTTAGGTTGAGGTGCATTGAGCTCAAGAACTTTCACACATGGTTCTAAGCTTTCATGCACTCAAAATTTAGGCTAAGGAGCACAAGATAATTAAATTTTAGATTTTTTAGTTCTTTTCTCATAAATACATCAATACTAATTAGATGAAATTTTCTTAGTAAGGCATAAAAATCACAAATACATTATGCTTGAGGGAATACATTCACACATCAGTATTACATCATGCAAAATGGGACTTCATCCCAACCCTCCCCAAGGGGAGTTTAGCTACTCATTACACAAGAAAACAAGGAAGATACATACAGGGATAAAGACCCTTTCATGGTCAACTCAAGAGAAAATACAAGATTGAGTTTAGAAGATATTAGGAACGCTCCGTAGAAGTTCTCCGGAAGTCTTCTTCTCCTTCTAATTATCCTCTCCTTAGGTCGCTAGTGCTGCCTTCTTTGTCTTCTCCCTTTGCAAAAGCTTGCCTTGCCACCCTTGGGGAGTTCTCTCTTCCTTTGGCTCTCCTTACTTTGTGGATTATTGCTAAAATTTTGAACCCTCCTCTAGTCAAGAGGAGGGGTATTTATAGGAGGGGGGCTGAATTCCTCCCTTCATTTGTAACCAAATTTTCCATAAATATTTCTGATTTCATCAGTGCAAAATGATTCCATTAATAGTGAGGTGACAAAAATCTCATTTTTTTACCCAAAACATCACCTCAAAGTTTTCCTTTTTAACAAAACAAATGGCTGGTGTAGGAAAGGTGGCTGGAGACAAAATTCAGGATAGAGGTCATGTCTCCAGCCGCATTAAATGCAGTGCCTGGGCAAAAATTCAGCAGGCCGCTGCAGCGCGCTGCGGCGTGCTTTAGCATACCCAGGTCCCTAGCATAATAGCCAAGTCCCCCGCAGTACACCACTGCAGCGCGCGATCGCGCGCTGTAGCGGGGAATTCCACAAAAATCACTGTTCAATTAGTTATTTTTCCAGATTTTATAGAGGGAAATATTTCCGCGGCAGACCGCTGCAGTGCGCGACCGCGCGCTGTAGCGGTAAATTCTGCAAAAAATACTGTTCAATTAGTTGGGCGACCCGATTTATATAGTCAAGTATTTTCGCGGTAAACCGCTGTAGCGCGCGACCGCACGCTGCAGCGGTGAATTCTGCAAAAAACACTATTCAATTAGTTGAGTCCACATTTAATAATCATAAATATTTCCACGATAAACTGCTGCAACGCACGACCGCGCGCTGTAGCGGTGAATTCTGCGAAAAACACTATTCAATTAATTTTCATAAAGTTCAGATATTTTCGCTGCAACCCGCTGCGGCGCGCGGTCGCGCGCCGCAGCGATTTTCCTTTAGTAATTTTTAAAAACCTGCAAAAATGTCTTAGAACTCCTTTGAATTTTATTTCCCTGAAAAAGATAGAAAAAAATTGATTTTAGGAGCAACATAAAAATCTTAAATAGATGAATTTTCCCCTTTATCTAGATATAAATTATATATTCATCACCATTCTTATAGTTTGTTGCACCTTTTTAATGCTTGTACGTTAAAACCTTTAAGTGTGATATCTTAAATACTTAGTTCACTTAAATAGCCTAAAATGTACTTAAACAGTTATTTAACTGTAACATTTTTCTTTTGTTGGCTGGGGCCCTAGCATTTGTGATACCAACAACTACCATATTTAGAGTTGTTCGTCGGCAATGCAGCAGGATCGGAGCCGGTGCAGGAGGAGGATCTTCCTACTGCTGCTTAGATAAATTTTCTCTTTTTGTAGTGAGACTAAGAGATCTTTATTTCTATTAAATTCAGTTTGTAATAATTAAATTTTGGATGTATTTATTTTTTTGCATTTGATCTGAGTTACTATTTCTTTTACTCTCTTATACTATGTTGTGCCTGTGGATGTTATGTTATACTATTTTTTGCTTCTGCAACTTTGATTTATATTGATGTATGTTTATAGCTTCTCCCACAGGGTGACAAGTTCTTGTCCTATGGCGAGTTGGGTTCTACCCGACTTTACTTGAGTTGGAGATTTGCCACCGTAGTGGAGCACCGTACTCCCCGCAGCTATGCTAATATCAGTATTAGCGTAGCCGCGGGAAAGTACAGGGCCCCAGAATGCGCACTTTAGATAAGGAAGTGATTTTATTGGGCTCTATGACTATGTCACTAGTTCATGAGCTCTCAAGAATCCCCTCCCTTCTTTCATGTATGCTGAGCAACGGAGCTCTAATTAACAGGTCTTAGCTCACACGCTTCGACTCCTTAGTTGAGCGTAAAATATGGTGCAAAAAGGCTCAAGAATATCTCTGTTAGTTCTAAGCACTTCTTTCACACTTACCCCGCTCTTCACTAAGAATTGAGCTATGGAGCACAAGACTTTTATTTTTGCTTATTAGTATTTATAGTTATATTTTTTTTTTATAATATAAGCTTTTCCTTTGTTATACAACTTGTTCTTAAGATGATTTCATTGAGTTATTCAAAAATAGATTTTTTTTTAGTTCAATGTTTGAGGAAGTTCTACATCATTTATGTAGTCTCTTATATTTTACAATGGGCTTTGCCCAACCCTCTCCAAAGGGGGTTTAACCTTCCATTACTACAGAGAAAAGAAAAGAAGCATACAAGGATGAAGATCCTTTCATGATTCACTGAGAAGAAAGATCAAAGAAAGTTTAGAATTTACTAGGAACAGCCCTTAATAGGGTTCTTGTGATCCCTCCTCTTCTTTCTCTTCTCCTTCCCTTTATCTCCCTAGTGCAGCCCTTAGTTCTTTCTCTTCTAGCAATGGTCATTTTCACCTCTCTTAGAGAGGTCTACTCATTCTTCTATGCAGCCCCTAAAAAACTGGATTTTGGGATCAAAAGTTGGAACCTCTTTTAAGCAAAGAAGAGCTGCTTTTATAGATGCTCACTCCTCTTCCTTGCCTTCAAATTTTGGTTTATTCCCTCCAAATTTCTGCAAGCCCACCCGCTATGGCGCGCTGTAGCGGTTGAGTCCCGCAAGCCCACCCATTGTTGCGCGCTGTAGAGGTAGAGTCCCGCAAGTACCCCCCGCTGTGGTGCACTGTAGCACTTGAGTCCCGCATGCACTCCCGTTATGCCGTGCTATAGCGATTGAGTCCCGCAAGCTCCCCCGCTGTGGCGCGCTGTAGCGGTTGAGTCCCGCAAGCACACTCGCTATGGCGCGCTGTAGCGATTGAGTCCCGCCAGCTCCCCATTATGGCGCGCTTTAGCAGTTGAGTCCCACAAGTGCACCCGCTATGGCGTGCTGTAGCGGTTAAGTCCCGCAAGCACTCTCGCTATGGCACGCTGTAGCGATTGAGTCCCACATGCTCTCCCCCCCATGGCGCACTGTAGCGGTTAAGTCCCGCAAGCACTCCCGCTATGGCCTGCTGTAGCGATTGAGTCACGCAAGCTCACCCGCTATAGCGCGCTAAGGCGTGCTGTGGCGCGCCGTAGAGAAAACGTTTCCAGAATTCAATAGTCCCCTTTGTCCGAGTCTTTTGTATGCAAGGAGCTGGCGCGCGCTGGAGCGTGCTGCAATGGATTTCGTCCAGAAATTGCATGAAACCTCCAGAATTTTCCAAAATTTGCTAAACTCGCTTTATTCCTGAAAATAAGCAAAATTTGATCAAGGCGACTATTTTAAATAAGGAAATGAATGAATTTTTCCTTTATTTAGGATATAAATTTTGAATTCATCAGGTGGTATTTTGGAAGTGTTTGAGAGACGTCAAATTTTTCGTCAATATTCTAATAATATTTAAATACCCAAAAAAATAAGTAAATTAAATATACCATCGAACAAAAATCCGATTGCATTTTTGAGTTCCTCACCACTCAATTAGGCAAGGGTGAAAATTTGGGATCTTTTTGAGTGCGCTTGAGTATTTAAATTTAAGAAATTTAAAAGAATAATTAAATAATATAATATTACATTTAATAATCTTATTTAATATATTTTAATTTATTAATCAAACAACATTATTTTAAAACAGCGCTGATCCGCTGTTATATTCAAAACACGGATAGTCGTCCGCCTAAATCTTATTCGTCCCGCTTTTATTGAGGCAAATATGATGGCTAGAAGTTAATCAGATGTCTTGTAGTAGATCTGGCCGTTCGATCGACCGATCGAATGAATGGCCAGGATAATCTTTTTGCATGCCATCGTCCTCTTCCCGAACGTGCTCTGTCATTTCTTTTCTTCCTTTCCAATCTGCTGCTGAGACCGAACGGTTAGTTGGTGATCACTAGAAATCCCATGTTTCTGCGAACCCTAAAATCTAAAGCCGACGAAATTGCAACTTCCCGGTACTTCTTATTTTCTCCGTGTTCATGTATGATTTCTGCTATACGATATAAGACTTCTATCTTATTTCTTATACGAAGCTAAGACTCCATTATGAACTCAGCAGATTTGATTCTTTTTTTTATTTTAGGCTTAGTAGGAAGTGAATGATGGAATTATGCTTAGTATTTTCTACAGATTTTAAACCTAGATTGAAAATATTTTTATGTTTTAGTGAGATTTCAATTTTTCATTCATATGAATTATGAGTTAAGTTCTGTAAAAGAAAACAAAGGGAAAATCCATCATACTACCCATATGAATCACTTTTGCATAATTTTCATTTAAAAAAATTTATTTTCAGGTCAGATTTAATCCCTAGCATATTTCGATCTTTAAGAAGAATGTAGAGAGAGTTTCTTCAAATTGATTAATCCCTCTTTTATAAGAACTTACATAAATTTTTTTTTTGAAAGATTCAAGAAATTAATCTTAATAATATTTGTTCGTTTTTAAATTAATTTGTAATTTCAAACTTAGTTATCTTCCTCTTTTACCCTTACGTTCGATCACATATAATCCTTCTTGCGAAATTAGGGTAGAGGATTTTGTCGTCAAGCCTATGATATGCAGACAAAGAAGAAAGATTATATTTACTTAATAAGCCTATTAATCACGGCTCATTTATTAACTTAAATATTATGTTTTAAAAGCACGGCATAATTAAATTAAATGAACTGCAAAGATTGATTTCATCCTATTAATTTTAGAGATTCTGTTATTAAGAAGTATAATACGTAATTAATAAAATACACCACTCTTTATTTAAATTAATATACAGAAATTAAATCCTGAGATATTATACGTGATTATGATTATCAGCTTTTTGAAGAACAGTAAAATGATTGTAAAATTTCTTTTTAGAGGGTTAAATACACTTGTTTTATATCAAACAAACTTAAGAACTAGCTTAATTCATCTTTGATGAAAAGAAAGAATATCCATCAATTAATAACATTATCCTCTGTTGCAAAATTTCTATTACACTTAGATTTAATTGCACAATTACTTACAATTATTCATGTACATAAACTTGAAGATTAATTTTATGATATTAAGATTTGACTTTGATAATTACATTTAATAAATCATTAATATAATGATAAATTAAATTAATTATTTCATCAAATCTTATTTACATCATAACTAATTCAATTGAAGTTCAAATTGAACGCTTCAATAGTCCGTTTCACTCACAAAAATGTGAGGAACAATAATATGAGATCAAACTTAGGTTTTGAACCCTAGATCTCTTAATGACATTTTACCTCAATTAGGACCCACTCCAAACCCTAGAAAATCAATATTGTTCAAATTCAACATAGTTGGTATCATTATATTCCTTAGGATATAAGGATCACATTCACATATATAACATATCATTTGGATAATATTTTAACATTTTAGGTATCTAGCTCCTTAATTTAAGTTAAATGTTAATTCATTATATTTCATATATGCTTATTTTAGGATGTGTGAACCCTAGGACAGCAAATTTATTTCATTTTATTATCTCACATATAATTTTAAATTATATGTTTAAATCTTACATTTCCATGAATGTGATGAATGGAAATATTTAATGCTCATTTAGTTTAGTTCTTCTATTGTAAAATAACTTAAGAATGAATTAACTTGAATGTAATGCAATTTTCTTTTTAAATTAGATTATTCATAATGTTGTTAATAGTTCTTATATTAGTGTAACTTATGAATTGGAAATATTTAGAACTTTCTATAAATGATCATCTTAATATGTAGAATAAGTGTATGAATGTATTGCATAGAATAAATACTTGAGATTATCTAAGTTAGAATTATCTCAATTATTATGGATAGTTTTCACAACTTATGTGATATCAATATTGTGAAACATAAATAATTGCATAGCACATGCTAAGTTTAATTCTTTCGTTTTAAATAATCTTCATATGGAATTTAGAATATTTGATTTGAATGTATATCTCATTTCATGTAATTAGAATGTAAATTTACATATAATTTGTTTATGTTAGAACTTAATTAGAACTAATGTCATATGCCTTAAATTAAGTTAATGATAATTCTTTAGTGAATTGTTTTTTCATTCTATCTTCTAGTAAGTTGAGAATCTATATGAATATCTCATTTTATTTAATTTGGAAAATGTTGAATTCATGATATTAAAATGTAGTTTCAATTACTTATGTCATTCTAGACTTAAATTGGAATAAGTGTTCTATGTATTGAATTAACTTATTGTTAGCTTTTATATTTTGATCTTCCCATCTAATCTTCTATATAATAGAAGACTTGTATGTTAACTTTCTATTTGTTCCTTTTAAGAAATACAATAGAGTTCATGTAAAAAATATTAGAATTGGAGTTAGATTCTTATCTCTATACATGTTTCTACTTCTCCTTTAGTTACATGTTAGATTGATTTAAGAATCTTTCAACTTCTTTTATGTTATAATTAGCTTAACATTTTCAATTTTTAAGTTACAATTTCTTAAAGGAACTCATGATTAGACTAGTGCCCAATCAACCAATTAGATGATTAGCCCATATCTCCATTAGTCTTTAACTTTCCAAATTAGTTCTTTATTGATTAAACTAGAGAACAATAGCTTTTTTTAATGCTTTAATAAGCTAATAGATTTCCATTAACCTACAACTATGAATGAATTAATACTTGTAAAAAATAATGTATTTCTTTCCTTTTATTTAAATACTCAATGTCAACTAATCCTAGATGAGTTATGATTAAATTGATTTGATACTTTCTAATATGTAAGCTAACTAGATTAAGCTAATAGAGTTTCCTTTAGCTTATACTTTCTCTAGCTTAGCAAACTATAAATCTTACTCTTTCTTACTAGTTTTCTTAGACTTTAAGTATTAATCTATTAGATTGATTAGTTTAGGACTAGTATAGGATGAATTCCATTTAATTGAAAATATTATTTTCCAAACTTTTCTTACCTCTACTATTAATAACAATTGACTTAAAGATCAATATCTATAAGTCATTTGGGAGCTCAATTTGCTTTAATCATTAAGTAGATCATTAAAAATTAGATAATAAAAGGATATCACATAGTTCACAATTATTGAAATTTCTTGAATGCTTGCTTAGCTTTGAGCCTAATTTCCTTGATCATTAATACAAGATTTTTTGTGCATAAATAAAAGTTTCATTAAATTGTAAGGGGAATGCCTTATGGCAAATAGGGCAAGGATGGAAGCGCTTATTAAAGGACTTCACTTTTTATAGAGGGTAAATGTGAATGTTAAAAATTCAACTGAACTAGTTACACAGATGTGCTTAACTCCTCGTCCCATTCTGTTAAATACTCCCACAGAATGAGACAGCTTCTTAACATAACTTCAACTAATAATATAATAGTTCTTTTACAATTTTATTGGTTATAAGGTCTCTTCATAACTGTTTAGTTATGAATACTTTTCATAGTCCTAGGCTATGTTTATCTTAGACCAAGAGTCTAAAATACTTTCTTTTCTTTCTATGCTTTACCCTCTCCATTTCTAGTATTTTATTTTGCTTACTTATAGTTTATTTAGAATACAACGTATATCGCTTAACTTCATTTAATGCTTCATTGTATTTTATTTGCTTACTTAGCATAAATATCATTGAACATGTATTACTTTTATTTCATTTACTTTAAATACACATAGTAGTTTCTAGCCTTCTAAGATACTTTTCCCTTACTGTTTTTGGATGTAGGCTAGGACTTATATATAAATGAGTATTTCTTACTCAGCTTCTTTAATATTGTCTTCTTTACAGTTATGTTTACTTTTTTCCCTTACTTAGTAGATTTTATAGCTTTGCTGTTTAGTTTAAATTGTAAATTATGCTAGTAATATCCTATTAACTTGAAAATGTAGCCAATCTTAAAATGTGCTTAGACTATTTAGTTTAACTACACATTTTCTTTTATTAGCTTTGCCCTATCATATTTAAATACCAAAATATAATAGATCAAGAGCTCTTTGATTCAGGTAATGCAGGTCCAAGAGCATGTAGAACTTAAAATACATTTGCTTTCACATATTATAAATGTTTGCTTGCACTTTTATTGAAGTGAGAGAGAGTGATTACGTTCATTTAACTTTTGCTCTTTTATTTTTAAAAGGCTTGTAATAATTAAACTTAAAATTGCTTGAGTTATTCTTACCTACCCATCTTCATATCTATGTTGTTTTTCTTATTTATAATTGCTTGGGTTGAATGAGTGGATGATATTAATTGCTTGTATTGTTTATACTTGCAATGTTGTGTTACATATCTCCTTAATTACTTTCCTTTATAAATCATTTTAACTTGATAACTACTCATAAAGAGATTTGGCCACTTAGCATCTAGTGGTTGATTAATTTTCTTCTAATTGTGTATTAGATGCAATGGTAACAACCTAATGTTGGATTAATCTCCTATCCGATATAAATATTGAAGACATTCCATTAGAAGAATTTTAACAAGTCTTCTATGCTAAATTTATTCCCCCTTATGCCCAAATGATAATTATAGACGACTTCATCCAATTAAAGCAAGGAGATCGTTCAATGCACGATTATGAAATGGAGTTTAAGAAATACTCCCGCTTCATGCCAGATCTAGTTCGCACTGAGGTGGCCAGATGTAGCAGATTTCTAAAAGGTCTTAACAACCTTATAAAATGTCACTTGATGTTTTTATATCATGATGACTTCTCAAAGCTACTTGAGAGAGCAAAGATGATTGAGCATCACCAAGCTTAATTTGTGACACTCAAACAACCCCATCCTCCACCTTCAAGGCAAGAGTCCTTTTAGAGGAATCGTTTACAAGGTCTGAAGGTCTATCACATGGCTCCAAACAAAAGCTAGTAGGGAGGATAGCCAAGTAAATATAATAGGCTATATCCATACAACAAGTATTACCATAAAAGAACCAGTGTTACATTTGTGGTAGGACCAATCATAAACATAAAGATTATCATGCAAACTGGACTGTTTACAGGATGAAGATCAATTGTCAAAAAATTGTCCAAAATCCTATTCCTTATAACTCCAAAGCACCTCATCCTACACTTGTGCGTCCTCCTTCTAGTGGAAATACTCGTGATCAAAAGAGGTCATTCTCTCAAATTCAAAAGCATGAACAAAGTAGTTGTGCCAACAAAGGCAAGGCTGTTGTTCAATTTCCAATCGTACCGAGAGTCAATGCTCTTTTTGCTTCTATTGCAAAAGAAGAGAGCGATATTGTAGTGGGTATGTCTTACATTTAAAGCTTTCATATTATGCTTTTTCATTTTCAGCATAATTATTTTTCTATACTACTTGCTTTTAATTTCATGTGTAGTTGTTGAAATTTCATTACTTTCTTTCCTTTTATAGGAACATTAATAAATAAGAATCATTTATGCAATACACTCTTTGATATGGGTGCTAGTCACTCTTTCATATTAGAGAATTGTACATCTTCCTTGAATTTTCAATATTTCAGCTTAGATAATACCTTGAGAGTGCAAATGCCATTAGGTGTTGAAATAACAGCAAAAAAGTTCTGTTTGGTAGACATCCCAATCAGTAATCAATTCCCTCCAAACTTATTATTATGCCGATTACCAATTTTGATATAACTTTAGGAATGGATTGGTTAAGTAAATTCAATACAATAATAGAATTTTATAGAAAGAAAGTTTCCCTTCAAATAGGAAAAAAACTAGAAGTTTTCAAAGGCAAGCTTGGCCTAATTGCATCATTAATAAATGCATGTAAAGCTAAACACCTAATTAGTAAGGGTTGCTACGCTATATTAGTAACTCTAATTGGTGATGGAAAGTAAGAGAGAAATCCAATGGATTCCTCTATTGTAAGAGAGTTCCTAAATGTATTTCAAGATGAGTTACCTGGACTACCTCCAATGCAAGAGGTAGAGTTTTCAATAGAGATAATTCCAGGAATTGAACCCAAATTCAAGGCTTCATATAAAATGGCACCAAAGGAACTTCAAGAACTTTGTGAGCAACTGCAAGAATTGTTAGAAAAAGGTTTTGTATGCCCTAACATGTTGCCTTGGGGAGCTCCTATCCTTTTCGTTAAAAAAAAAAGATAGATCCATGTGAATGTGTATAGATTATTGTGAGCTCAATAATGTGTCAGTGAAGAACAAGTACCATCTTCCAAGAATAGATGACTTGTTTTATCAATTAACTAGAGCAAAAGTTTTTTCTAAACTTGTCTTGAGAACAGGATATTATCAGATTGAAGTCGAGGATATAGATATTCCTAAGACTGCATTTATGATTTGTTATGGGAACTATAAGTTTCTTGCCATGTCTTTTGGACTGACTAATGCCCCTTCCATTTTCATGGACCTAATGCAGCGCATCCTGAAGCCTTACCTCAATCAGTTTATCATAGTCTTCATTGATAACATCCTGATCTATTCCAAGTTAGTTGTTGATCATAAGAATCACCTCTGCACCGTACAGCTTGTGAAGAAGCATTCTGAAAGTTGAAACAACTGTTAACTTCTACACCAGTCTTAATATTACCTCAAGAAGGAAAAGACTTTTAGGTTTACACTGATGCCTCTATGGTAGGACTAGGTTGTGTTATATAATGCAAGTTTAACATATCATATCTTATGCTTTAAGTTAACTAAAGCCAAATGAGAGAAACAACCCTATACATGATCTAGAACTTGCAGGGGTAATTTTTGCTCTTAAATTTTGAAGACATTACCTGTACGGGGTTAAGTGTGAGATGTTCACTAATCATTAAAGTTTTATGTACATCTTCACTCGAAAAGAACTTAACTACCATCAGTGTAGATGGTTAGAATTGATTTGTGATTATGACTTAGAAATTATTTATCATTCAGGTAAAGCTAATTTAGTTGCTGATGCCCTGAGTCGTAAGACCAATTTATCTTCATTCTATTACAAGGATTCTTTGGTTAAGGACTTTGAAAGATTGAACTTAGAGCCGATCAAATTTGCTGATTTGTGCAATTTGTTATGTACTATTCAGTCTAAGTTATCTCTTTGATCAAGAATAATTAAAGCTCTCAAATAGTTTCTGATATTAATAGTGGCAAGAGATCTGAATTACGTCTTGTTGCCGAAGGTGTGATTTTCCAGAAGTCTAGGTTATGGATTCCTAAAAGCTTACCATTATAAGTATTATCTAAAGCTCATAACTCAGGCTATACTGTACACCCTAGTAGCTATAAGATGTATCAAGATCTCAAGCAATCATTTTGGCGGTCCAACATAAAATGGGACGTAGCCATTTTTATTTTCAAGTGCCATCCCTATTCCTTAGTCAAAGTCAAGCACCAGAAGCCTGGTGGACTTATTAAGCATTTACACATTCTTGATTTTAACTGGTTTTATATTTCTACGAACTTCATTGTAGGTTTGCCTAAGAGTAGATCTAATTCTGATTCAATTTGGGTGATTATCGACTGACTCACTAAATTGGCTCATTTTCTACCTATTCGTCAGATAGATCTTGTTGACAAGTTAGATAAGCTTTATCTTAAAGAGATTAGCTGTTTGTATGGTACACTGAATTATATAGTTTCTGACAGAGATAATAGATTGACTTACATATTTTGGTCTGCTGTTCAGCAAGACTTGGAGACAAATTTAGCAATGAGTACTACTTTCCATCCCCATACTGATGGTCAGACTAAATGTGTTAATTAGATCTTAGAAGATCTCTTGTGTCTTTGTGTAATTGATTTCAGTGGATCATGGTAAGATCACCTAGCTTTAGTTTAGTTCACCTACAATAATAGTTACCAGTCCAGTATAGGTATGGATCCTTATGAATCTCTTTATGGAAGAAAATGTATAACTCTTATTGCTTGAACTGAAGTGGAAGACTCTCAACCTTATAGTTGTGAATTAGTTGAAGAAACCACTAGAAAATTTCAGCTGATAAAATGCAATATGATGGCAGCACAAGATAGGCAGAAGAAATATCATGATGCTCGTCATCGTCAGTTAGAATTTCAAGTGGGTGATAGGGCTTATTTGAAAGTAAGTCCGATAAGAGGTGTGCGGAGATTTGGTGTTTCTAGAAAGCTGAGTCCAAGGTACTGACGACCCTTTGAAGTGATAAAAATAATTGGAACATCTGCATAGAGATTAGAGTTGCCTGAAGACTTCTTAGTTGTACATAATGTGTTTCATGTATCA
Organism: Gastrodia elata; assembly: GCA_016760335.1. NCBI lineage: Eukaryota > Viridiplantae > Streptophyta > Magnoliopsida > Asparagales > Orchidaceae > Gastrodia > Gastrodia elata. The sequence continues at coordinate 19,066,845 of CM028669.1, forward strand.
TTACTAAGGAAGTGTTTGCTAGATTCTAGTCAGTAAGTTCAGATACCAGCAATGGAACTACAACTCAATCTGATATTCATTGTTAAGCCTATTGTAATTTTGGGAAGAGATTTTAAGAAATTAAGAAACTGCTATATTTTTATGATCAAGATCCAGTGGCTGAATTATTTTGATAAAGAAGCCACAAGGGAGAAAGAAGAAGATATGTAAAAGAAATTACCATAATTCTTTCAGTAACTAAGTAACTTTAATTCTTTCATTTAGATTTCCTCTTATATTTCATATTTTAATTGTTGTGTGTTGAGGGTGACACTCTTTTTAAGGAGTGGAGTTTGTAATAACCCTAGTGTTGTTACATGTCAATTAGTGACTTAATTGACTCTAATCCTCTTCTATTGCTCTTATATTAGTGTTAAGAGTCTCCACCTCAAATTTTGTACCATTTTGGAGACTATTTGATAATTTCCAATATTTCCTGCTTTTCTGATAATTCTGAAAATGCCTAATTTATTTAGACCCCAGAAATAAAAATGGAGTCCGCTATTGGACTCACCACACCTAAATTAACTAGGTGTTGTATTTTGGAAGTGTTTGGGAGTCAATTTTTCATCAATATTTTAATAATATTTAAATACCCAGAAAATTAGGTAAATTAAATATATCTCTGATCAAAAATTTGATTACATTTTTGAGTTCCTCACCCCTCAATTAGGTATGGGTGAAATTTTGGGATTTTTTGAAGTGCGCTTGTGTAGCAACCCCAATAATTGGATAGAAGATTAATACAACATTGGGATGTTACCTTAGCATCCAATACGCAATTAAAAGAAAAAGTCCAAGTCTTTTTATGAGTAGTTTTCAAGCTAAAATGATAAGCAATTAAGGAGATAAGTCACATATCATTGCAAGTATAAATAATACAAGCAATTAAAATTATCCACTTATTCAACACAAGCAATTTCAAATAAGGAACACAATATAGATATACAAAGATAAGTAGGTAAATATTAACTCAAGTAATTAAAGTCTAGTTTAATTATTACAAAACCATTTAAAAGAAAAAGTAAGAGAGAATATTATCATTCCCTCCTTCAAACTAAATGTGCAACTTTAAAAGTAAGCAGAATCCATTCATTATAGGAGCTCTTTATATAGTTTTAAATTGTATGTTTAAATCTTACATTTCCATAGATGTGATGATTGGAAATATTTAATGCTTATTTAAGTTGAATTTCTTCCATTGTAGAATTACTTAGAAATGAATTAAATTGAATGAAATGCATGTATATTTTCAAATTGATTATTCAAATTCTTTTTAATAGTTATTATATTAATGCAAATTATGAATTGGAAATGTTTAGAACTTTCTATAAATGATCATCTTCATATGTAGAATAAATGTATGAATGATTCAAAAAGAATAAATTGTATGAGATTATTTAAGTTAGATTTATCTCTACTATTGTAGATAGCTTTCACAAGTTATGTAATGTAAACATTGTGAATTTAACATGAATGATTCATAGCATATGTTGAGTTTAATTCATCTATTTCAAATATATTTGATATGGAATTTAGAATAATTGACTTGAATGTATTATCATAATTCTTGTATCTAAAATGTAAAGCTAAATATAAATCATTTATGTTGGAACTTAATTAGAACTAATATCACATGGTTTAAATTAAGTCAACGATAATTCTTTAAAGACTCATTCTTTCATGCTATCTTCGAGCAAGTTGAGAAATTATATAATCATCTCATATCTTATTTCATTTGGAGAATGTTGTTATTATGATTTTATAATATAATTTCAAATACTCTTGTCATATTGGATTTGAATTGGAATTAATGTTCTATATATTGAATTGGCTTAATGTTAGTTCCTTAATATTCCTCTCTTCATCTAATCTTCTAAATAGTAGATGACTTGTATGTTAACATTCTATTTGTTCCTTTTAAGTACATACAATAGAGTTCATGTTAAAAATTATTAGAATTGGAATTAGACTCTTATGTCTCTACATGTTTCTACTTCTCCTTTAATTGCATGTTAGATTAACTTAAGAATATTTCAATTTCCTAATGTTATAATCAATTTAACACTTTCATATTGTTAGTAAAGTTCCGTAAAAGAACTTATGATTCAACTAGTGCCCAATCAATCACTTAAATGATAGCACATATCTCCATAGTCTTTAACCTTCCAAATTAGTTCTCAATTTATTAAACAAGAGAATAATAGCTTCCTTTCATGCTTTAATAAGCTAATAGAATTCCATTAGCCTACAACTATAAATAAATTAATATTTATAGGAAATAATTTATTTATTTCCTTACACTTTAAATGCTCAACATCAATTAATCTTAGATAAGCTTATGATTAAATTGATTTGATACTTTCTAGTGTGTATGCTAATTAGATGAAGCTAATGATATTTTCTTTAGATTATACTTCCTTGAGCTTAGCAAACTATAAATCTTATTCTGCTTTACTAGTTTTCTTAAACTTTAATCATTAATCTATTTGATTTCATTAGTTTAGGACTAGTGTAGGTTGAATTCCAATTACTTATAAATACCATTTTCAAAACTTGTTTTATGTCTACTATTATTTGCAATTGACTTGAAGATCATTATCTACAAGTTAGTTAGGAGCTCAATTAGCTCCAACCATTAAGTAGATCATTAAAATTTAGATAACAAAGGGATATCTCATAGTTCGCATTTATTGAAATTTCTTGAATGCTTGCTTAACTTTGAGCCTTTTCCTTGAACATTCATATAAGAACATTGTGCATAAATAAAAGTTTCATAAAACTTTACGGGGGATGCCTTATGGCAAATAGAACAAGAAAGATAGTGCTTATAGTAGGACTTCACATTTTAGAGAGGGTAAATGTGAATGTTCGATCACCCACTGTATTTACTTAGGCAGACATGCTTAACTCCTCGTTCCCATTTTGTTGAGTGTTCCTGCAGAATAAGACATTTTCTAAATATAACTTTAACTATTAATATAAGACTTCTTTTACAATCTTATTGATTATATGATCTCTTCATAACTGTTTAATTATGATTATTTTGGGTAGTCCTAGGCTATATTGTCTTAGATTAAGAGTCTAAGATACTTTCTTTACTATCAATATTTTACACTCTTTATCTCCAGTATTGTGTTTTGCTTATTTAAAGTTCATTTAAAATACAGTGTATATTGCTTAATTTTATTTAATATTTTGCTATATTTTATTTGCTTACATAGCATAAATTTTATTAAATATATATTACTTTCATTTCATTTACTTTAAATGCACATAGTAGTTTCTAGCCTTTAGGATATAGGCTAAGACTTATATACAAGTGAGTATTCTTACTCAGCTTATTTTATTGTCTTCTTTACAGTTATGTCTACTTTTTTTCTTTATTTGACAATTTTTATAGCTCCACTGCTTAGATTAAATTATAGATTATGCTTGTGATATCATTAACTTAAAATATAGCTAATTTTAAAATGTGCATAAACTATTTTGTCTAACTATACTTTTTCATTTATTGGCTTTGCCCTATCATATTTAGAAACCAAAATATGATAGATTAAGAGCTCTTTGATTCAGGTAATGCAGGCCCAAATGCATGAAGAGCTCCTAAAATGAATGGCTTCCGCTTACTCTTAAAGTTTTTTGGCATATTTAGTTTGAGGGAAGGAATGATTATATTCTCTCTTACTTTTTCTTTTAAATGGTTTTGTAATAATTAAACTAGTCTTTTATTACTCGAGTTAATTTTTACCTATTTATCTTGTATATCTACATTGTGTTCCTTATTTGAAACTGCTTGAGTTGAATGAGTGGATAATTTTAATTTCTTGTATTATTTATACTTACAATGATATCTGAGTTATCTCCTTAATTGCTTATCATTTTAACTTGACAACTACTCATAAAGAGACTTCGCCTCTTAGCATCTATATTTAATTAGTTTTCTTCAAATTGTGTATTAGATGCTAAGGTGACATCCCAATGTTAGATTAATCTCCTATCCAATTATTGGGGTCGTTACAGTTGGTATTAGAGCCAAGGTTGAGAATGTTAAGCATAAAAGATATATCCACTTATCCAAGACAACAACACAGAAAGGCAAAAATACTTAAAGAATGTCACCTTAGGAAAGTAAATGAACTTCTAATCTAATGATTGATCTTAACTTTACTTGAATCTAATCAACTGACTCCCAGATGGAGAATCTAAAGTCAGAGTTAAGACAGTATACTAAAGCATTCTTTCAGTATTGGGAAGACAACCACTGGATCGGCTCGATGTATGGATGTCTCTACTTAAAAGTATCTAATACTGGAGGTGAAGTGCTTGATAAAATCTTAAGTATTGTGTGCTCAGTGGAGATTGCATCCCACAGTTAGTAAGAGAGTGTCTTTCAAGGGTCTCCAATCCTTTACAACCATTCAATGCCCCTACCACATACACCTCCGAATGTTAGAAGAATTCTTCGACAACTATGTCGAAGAATGGTGGGTTCATGCCCACTGTGTCCTCATTAGAGCAAGTAAACGCTTGCATCATGCTCCTCTTTATTGTAATTTTGAATCAATGTTCTACAATAAATTTTGTAAATGAATAATCAATGTCTATTTTCTAGCAACTTTCATAGTAGTTTGTACATTATAGTTGTTATTTCTTTTCTACTTTAATGTACTTTTCCTAATGTATCTCAAGCTTTTGAATATTAATGAGAAGTCCTTATTTTTCTACATGTTTTGAATTTTCATCTTTCATTATTAAATAGAATGAATCCAGATCACAACGATCCTTCTTCTTCTATTGTGAAGGATGCTGAACCCAAAACCCCATCTCTTCAAGAAGAGATGAGGCAAATTATGGGTTTATTCAAGATAATGATTGAGGCCCAGACAAGGGCTGCTAAAATAATAGCTTCTACAAGCAATCCTTCTCACCTATCTCCTGCTTCTCTCTTTCCTTCTCCTATCCTATCGCAATCTTCACAAGCCCCACTTCCTCCTTATCTTGCCTTACCAGAAACTCCTCCTGCTGCTTCGAAGACAGTTCCTGCTCCATTACCATCTACTCCAGGCCCAGTAGTGGATGCTTTTCTCCTAGATTTCCTATGCTTAAAACCCTACTTTTAATGGCCAAGCCTCGCCTATAGAGGTAGCTATTTGGTTTAGTGCTGTAGAGAAACTCTTGGGAAGTATAAAGTGTATGTAGAGCGAAAGCTTATGATTAACCACTCACCTTTTTTAGGAGGAGGCTGAGTTTTGGTGGGATAGCGAGATGAAAGGATGCTTTTCTGATACCTGCTTAGAAGATATTCCTTAGGAGGAGTTTGAACAAATTTTCAGAGATGAGTTCATTCATCCTAATGCTCGATCAATTATAGAAGACGATTTCATGCAGCTGACGCAGGGAAATTCATACAGTCCATGAATACAAAGTGGAATTTAGAAAATACTTTCGTTTTGCACCAGAAATAGTTTGCACGAAAGTGGTAATGTGCAGTCATTTCTTGAAAGGCTTAAAGAACTCGATTAAGGGTTATATAATGTCCTTACATCATGATAATTTTCCAAGGATGTTAGAGGGTGCAAAAATAATTGAGCATCACCAAGCTCAATCCGAGATACAAAATCACCCTCGTCCTCCATCACAACGCTTAGACTCTTACAAAAGGAGTCATGCTCAAGGTCTGAAAGCCTTCAATATGTCAAAAGGTAAAGAACAATAGGGAAGCTTGTCAGCCAAGTGCAATAGACAACACCCGTATGGCAAGTGCTATCATACGGGGAATGAGTATTATATATGTGATAGAAATAATCATTATTATCAAAATCGCCATGCAGTTTGGACTATTGACCAACGAAGATCAATCATCAACAGTAAGTGCAGAATCCCACTCCCTACAGCAGTAAGGCCTAGCTCCCCGCTCTTATGCCCCCTCCTACAAGCAGAAACTTTCACGTTAAGAAGAAAGCATCTTCTCAAGCCCAAAGGCAATGGAGGGTAATCGTGCCGATAAGGGAAAAGCTGTCGTTCAATCCTCATCCATACCCAGAGTGTATGCTCTCTCAGCTTCCATAGCTAAGGATGAAAGCGACGTTATGACTAGTGCATTTCACATATAAGTTTTTTGTATTATGTCGCTCATTTTTAGTACCTTTATTTCTTTCACTATTTTGTTTTTAAATTTCCTATGCAATAGTTGCATTTTCTTTTCTTCCTATTACAGGGAGACAATTAATCAAGAATTAATTGTGTGAAACTCTTTTTGATATGGGAGCTAATCACTCCTTCATATTAGAGAGTTGTGCTTCTTCCCTAAACTTACTACCTTTCAGCCTGGTAAAGCATTGAAAGTGCAGATGCCATCTGGTGCTGAGATGTCAAAAAATAGATTCTATTTGGTAGATATCCAAATCAGTAATAAAATCTTTCCCTCCAAACTTATTATTATGTCAATTACCAATTGCAACAAAATTTTGGGAATGGATTGGTTAAAAAGGTTTAACACCATAATAGATTGTTAAAGAAAGAAAGTTTCTCTTCAAGTAGGTAGAAAACCAGAAGTCTTTGTAGGCAACCTTGGCCTAATGGCATCATTCATAAATACACATGAATCCAAGCCCTAATTAGTAAAGGTTGTTATGCTATGTTAGTAACTTTAATTGGTGAAGAGAAAGAAGATAAAAATCCAATGGATACCCTAATCATTAAGGAGTTTCTAGATGTATTTCTAGATGAATTGCCTTAACTACCTCCAATGCGAGAGGTAGAGTATTCAATAGAGCTAATTCTGGGAACTCAACCAAAATTCAAAGCTCCGTATAGAATGACACCAAAAGAACTTCAGGAACTACATGAACAGTTGCAATAATTGTTAGAAAAAGGTTTTGTATGCCCTAGCATATTGCATTGGGAAGCTCCTGTCCTTTTTGTTAAGCAAAAGGATGGATCCATGCGAATATGTATAGATTATCGTGAGCTCAATAAGGTGATGGTGAAGAGCATGTATCCTCTTCCAAGAATAGATGACTTGTTCGACCAATTAGCTGAAGCAAAAGTCTTTTCTAAAATTGACTTGAGAACAGGGTAATCTCATATACAAGTTGAGAATAAAGATGATTCTAAGACTGTGTTTAGGACCTATTATGGGCACTATAAGTTTCTTGTCATATCTTTTGGACTGACTAACGCCCCTTCCATTTTCATAGACCTAAGGCAGCACATTCTGAAGCCTTACCTCGATTAGTTCTTCAAAATATTTATCGACGACATCCTAATTGATTCCAAGTCAGTTGCTGATCATAAGAATCACCTCCGTACTATCCTAATTCTCCTAAGAGAGTATAAATTATATGTTAAGATTTTGAAGTGTGAGTTTTGGCTCAATTTAGTGGCATTTCTATGTCACGTAATAGATGCTGAAGGCATAAGAGTGACCAAAGGAAGATCCAAGCTATATAAGAATGGGTACAACCTAAATCTGTATCTGAAATCCACAATTTTTTAAGACTTCCTGGATATTACAAAAAATTTGTTTTTGGATTTTCTCAAATAGCATCTTTGTTAACTTAGTTAACTCGTAAAGAACTTCCCTTCATTTGAAACACATATTGCAAAGAAGTATTCCAGAAGTTGAAACAATTGTTAACTTCTACATTAGTCTTATTGTTACCTCAAGAAGGCAAGGACTTTCAGGTTTACACTGATGCCTCTAAAGTAGGACTGGGATGTGTTCTAATGCAATATTGTAACAGCCCAAACTCTTAAGCACCAAGGTATTGTCCGCTTTGGCCTGAAAGGCCTCACGGTTTTGCCCTCAGAAGATAACTTCCCAGTAGGTCACCCATCTTGGGAGTGCTCCCACCTGAGCACGCTTAACTTTGGAGTTCTTATCAGGAACTTCACAGTTATCTGAAAAGGCGCCTCGATGTTTAAGAATTTTACTTATTACTACTTAAGTGGGTCATCACAAATATAGACATGTCATAACATATGCTTCAAGACAACTAAAGCCAAATGAGAGAAATTATCTTGTACATGATATAGAACTTGCAGGTGTAGTTTTTGCCTTAAAAATATAGAGACACTACCTGTATATAGTTAAGTGTGAGATGTTCACTGCTCATCAGAGTTTAAAGTACATCTTCACTCAAAAAGAACTTAACTGCTATTAGTGTATGTGGTTAGAACTGATTTGTGATTATAACTTAGAAATTACTTATCAACCATGTAAGGCTAATCTAGTAGCTGATGCCCTAAGTCGTATGGTAGATTTATCTTCATTATGTTGCAATGATTCTTTAATCAAGGATTTTAAAAGATTGAATTTAGAGCTGATCAGATCTGTTGATTTGTGCAATTTGCTACATACTATTCAGTCTAAGTCATCTCTTAGGACAAGGATAATTGAAGCCCAGAGAGAAGATTCTTCATATTCTCAATTAGTTTCTGATATTAATAGTGGTAAGAGATGTAACAACCCAAGTTGTTACCCTAGTCAAATTTGGATTAATTAGGGAATTCCAAGCTTTAATTTTGATTCCATTAGATTCAATGGGTCATTTAAACCTAACCCTAGAAGTTTGGAATCAATCGGAGCTAAAATGAGGCTATTTTTAAGCCCTGAAAAATACTTAAATTAATTTGATCTCCAAATTAAAATTTGATTTTATTTTTGAATTCCTCATACCCTAATTAGCTAAGGGTGACTTTTAGGGAATTTTTGGAGCTCATCTAGCCATAAATTGGATTTAGAATAATTAGGATTTAATTATATATTAATTAATTGAATTTATTTTATTTTAAATTATATTATTTAATTAAAATTAAGAGCTCGGATTTGCTGTCGGGACCGCGGCAGATCCGCTGCTGGGTCCCGACAGCGGCACATAACTATAAGCTAGTAGGATGGCTAGCACGCATCTTGGCGTGGCTCGTTCGACGACACGATCCACCCCACATCGAGACCAGATCGTAGCCTCTCAATCAATATCCCGATCCAACGGCCTCCCGCGTCCTGCCCTAAGTAGCTCAGATCGAGCATTAGATCATTTCAGTTTGATCCAACGGGCGATCTACATCCCCGATGGACCGTTGTTAATCAAGGGATCTGGACCACCCAGTCATAACCAAAGAGCCATCGAACGGCTGCGTCTTACATGTCGCTATTCATCATCATCCCGGGCGTGAATTCTCTGGAAACTCCCGACAGGATTCCAACGTCCTGCCCTCATGGCAGTACGGGATGGAATATTGTCCCCCACGATCTCATTCGCACCCTAATCACCATAACCGGGATATTCTCCTGGATTTGCCCCTTTTCCGTTCGGAGCCCCCAATCGGCAGCCATGTGCCGAAGCTGCAGGCTCGATCTTAGCTCTGGAAGCTCGCCTTCGAGCTATAAATAGCCTTAGAACATCGGTAGCCCAATGTTTGCTTCTAGCTTCATCTTCCTCAAGCTTCCCATGCCTCTCCAGTCCAGGCTCTCTGACCCTCGATTTGGCAACCCGTCCAGCTACCAGTGGAGCTCGGTTCAATCATCGTCCGCTAATAGTGGGTGTGGTTTGACATTCAAACCCCCAGGTGCCTACTTGGAGCTCAGCTGCCCCAGTGTCTTCTACCGTGCTCTATTCGTCCATCTTCAGGTACAACCCTCTGTCCTCTTTTCCATCGAGCTGGGTTCATCTCGACTCGTACCTTCCCTATCTTAGAAGCTGTGGTAAGGCCTCCATTAATGTTCCAGTAGGGAGTCATGGCATTAGTAGGGGCTGGTAGTGGACTAGACGGAAGAATTTCATCTGAGAGTGCACTGGCAGCAAGACTTGAGCCAGTGAATCGCAGTGTTTTGGCATGATCGCAATTCCCCAATAGGTGCCCAAACCCCTCAGCCAATAATTGCTAAACCATAGCGTGCCTTAGACTCGATCGAGTATATCGATATGATGGAAATCGTTCAACTTAGCTTAGCCCGAGTCTGGGACTCCCCGTCGAGTAGCACTATGGTGATCCAGACCTCCCCAAGGTCTCTCGACTTACCCTATCACTCCCCAGTCGATCCTTGAACGTGTAGGGTTAATCCTTAGCTTAGGATGTTTAGTCGATTAGGAGAATTTGTCCTCTCCACTCCCACCTCAGAAGGCACATCGGCCGAGTAGCACTCCAGCGATCCGGTGCCCCCAGATAGGGGTTTATGGTTCATTCGACGCGACTTCGAAGCCTGAACATGTAGCCATCAAGTTGGTGGCGTGGCGTGGACAGAGTGCGGTGAATTCAGCGATGGAAGGCCGCCCTAGGGTTCGGGCATCGGGTGTTGGCGAAAGGAAAAGACGGAGTCACGGGTTGGGCCCGCCCGTGACTCGCACCTTTTGTTTTTGGGCCGCGGCTTAATAAATCGAATAAGGGATTTATTTTCCTTATGAAACTAAGTTAATAAATCCTATCCTATAGTTTTTATTTAAATAAAAATATAGAATAAATAATTGAAATAACTTTAATAACACTGATCCAAATGGTATGATTCAATATACCATTTGAATCAGAAAAATACAAGGAATCTAAATATAAAATAAAATCACAGATCCAATGGTTGGATTTAAAATAATTGATTAAACCTTTTCTATTTTTAATTAAATCATAATAAATTTAATTAATAACCAAATTAATTGATTAAGGGCTCTGATTGCTCATTAAATCCTAAAGAATAATTGTGACTTCTTAAAAACAATTTTGGATATTTAATTGCCTTAATCACTCATTAATCACCCTAATTAAGGATTAGTGAATTAAACCCTAAATTAGTCTCTGATTTTGTGTAGGGTAATTCCTAGTGCCATCTTAAGTCTATTATAACCTAAGTGTAAGGTTGGATTGCCCTAGAATGCCCTAAATTCTCTAATCACTCTAATTGGCCTAAAAATGTGATTAGTGTTAATTAGCTTAATTAGGTTGTCAAAACCTAAGATAAGGGTATTTCCCACTTCATTAATCAATATGAAACACATTAAAATAGATTAGATTTAATTTAGATAACTAAACCCTAAAATCCCAATTTTAACCTTATGAGGGGTATTTTGGTCATTTTGGCCAAGATGTGCTTAAATACCCTTAAACCTTGGGAAATTTGGTAGATTAACCCTAATTTAGATTATTAGTGTTCTCTGAACTCTTAAGCTAATAATGTTAATAATATTCATATTAAACTAAAGAATCTTCATTTAGTCTTAATTAAAATACTTAGATCTTGAGTGATCTTAAAGGGGTCACTATGCCTTAATAATTAAACCCAATAATTATAGATGTTAAATCTCACATTAATAAGTTCAATTAAGTTAACTTCTGAGCTTAATTCAAAAGAAATGTAATTGGTAAAGTTTAAGTTACAAACCTAGCCTAAGTCTAAAGTGATCAAACAATCAGATCTTAGACTTTAGATCTTCTACTTGAATCAAACTATCTCCAATTGAAATTTCTTAAATAATTCATTGTTTAATACTTTGAAACCTTCCATGTGAGTATAAGATGATTTAATCTATAAGATAATGAAATTATCTTAAAGATTGAATATAGATCTTAGATTCTCAAATTCTTAATTGATTATTTTATCTTATGATCAATAGAATAACCTTTCACTAAGTTCTTAGTTCCTGGATCTTTCAGCTTATAGGATTCTTTACCTTTAATTTGGGTAGTAATTGTGAACCCTAGATCCTTAATAGGACTTTTACCTTGGATTTAGGATTTGGACACTAAAGTGGAGTTTAGGTCCTAAATCCTTGAATCTTGATTTACATAGTCAAGATTTGGGTAAGAAAGTAAAATATTAATATATTAGGTCGATGATTTATTTACTTAAACCATATAGTCATCACATGATTTTGGATTAGAACTTGTTATGTTCTAATATTAACTATAAGGATGAAAATCTGAGATTCTACTCGATAGCTGGATATTGGAGATCCTAAACTTGTACCTTCTCAGAGTAGTTATATTTGGTAATTAGATAACATTAGATATCATATAAGCTTAGATTGAGTCTCTTGCTTAATTTGACTAGATTGCTTTGCACACCTTGGATATTGAACTTTATTCCTTGAGCATAATAGGAGAATTTAGGATATGGATGGTACATCCTAAGTAAGTATTTGAATTGCATATCATTCAGTTATTTCAGTGTTTGCAATTGGTAGAATATGTCCTAGCCTACTCTGCCTCTTCAGTAGTAGTATTATATAAAATAGACTCAGACCTAGTAGATTTGGATGGCTAGGCTAGGAATTGATTAATTGATATTGGAGGCCCTGTATGGCCTATTGGCTGGTATGGCAGTACTATGTCTTAGGCTTATTGCTACTTTAGCTGGATTATTCAGTATTGTTTTATGTTTTGCTTTACCACATGCTTTAGTGGCCTTATTTTCAGTACATGCTCACTTTGCCACATAGTCAAGATTTGGGTAAGAAAGTTAAATATTAATAAAATAGGTCGATGATTTATTTACTTAAACCATATAGTCATCACATAATTTTGGATTAGAACTTGTTATGTTCTAATATTAACTATAAGGATGAAAATCTGAGATTCTACTCGATAGCTGGATATTTGAGATCCTAAACTTGTACCTTCTCAGAGTAGTTAGATTTGGTAATTAGATAATAATAGATATCATATAAGCTTAGATTGAGTCTCTTGTTTACTTTGACTAGATTGCTTTGCACACCTTGGATATTGAGCTTTATTCCTTGAGCATAATAGGAGAATTTAGGATATGGATGGTACATCCTAAGTAAGTATTTGAATTGCATATCATTCAGTTATTTCAGTGTTTGCAGTTGGTAGAATATGTCCTAGCCTAGTCTGCCTCTTCAGTAGTAGTATTATATAGAATAGACTCAAACCTAGCAGATTTGGATGGCTAGGCTGGGAATTGATTAATTGATATTGGAGGCCCTGTATGGCCTATTGGCTGGTATGGCAGTACTATGTCTTAGGCTTATTGCTACTTTAGCTGGATTGTTCAGTATTGTTTTATGTTTTGCTTTACCACATGCTTTAGTGGCCTTATTTTCAGTACATGCTCGCTTTGCCACATGTCTCAGTGGCTTTACATTTTATAGATTGCTTTGCTTTTGCCTCATGTCTCAGTGGCCTTTCTTTTTCTTTTATGAATTAGCATGTTGTATGTACACTCACATGGTTTACTTATATCTATTGGCATGTTTAGGATGCTAGAATTGCATGTTTTTAGTACTTGTGTTTCTTTTATATACCCAGGATGTGTTAATATGATCATAAGCATGTTAGGTTCAGAATTATATTGTAGTTGCTATTTCTTTTAGCTTTTAGCCTCACCCTATTTATTTTGCATTGTATGTTACTTTTCATACTAGTTGTTGGCTATAAATGGATAGTTTATAGTTACCCATTTCTTTCATAGCTTGTTGCACCCATTATTACCTACATGTTAGATAATTTAAATGTGATATCCTTAAAATATTAAGTTTATTAAAATAGCCTAGAATATACTTAGATAATTATCTAACTATAACTTTTTTATTTTATTGGTTGGGGCCCTAGCATTTGTGATACCGATAAATGTCAGATTCAGACTTGTTCGTGGGCAGTGTCGTAGAAGAGGAGCAGGTTTAGGAGGAGGATCGTGCTGCTGCTGTTTAGATAGATCTTGTGTTTTATTTTAGTGAGATTGAGAGACATTTTCATCCTCTTTAAAATTCAATTTGTAATAATTAATTCTGGATGCATTTCATTTCTGTATTGTGATGAGTTACTATATTGTCTTCTTTCCTTTTCTACTATGCTGTGCTTGTGGATGTTACTACTCGCCTATTGCTTCCGCCACTTTGATATATATATATATATATATATTGAGGAATATTATAATACTTGGTGACAAGTTCTTGGCTTAAGGCAGGTTGGGTTTACCTAACTTTACTTAAATTTGGGATTTGCCACAGTTGGAGCACCGTACTTCCTATTATCAGTACGGGGGCCCCATAAGAGATCTGAATTACATCTTGATGCTGCAAGTGTGATTATCCAAAAGTATAAGTTATATATTCCTAAAAGCTTACAGTTACAAATATTCTCTGAAGCTCATAACTTTTGTTATACTGTACACCCTAACAGTTGCAAGATGTATCAAAATCTCAAGCAATCATTTAGGTGGTCCTGCATGAAATGGGATATAGCCATTTTTATTTCCAAGTGCCATCCCTGTTCCTTAGTCAAAGCTGAGTACTAGAAGCTTAGTGGACTTCTTAAACCCTTAGACATTTCTAAATAGAAGCTGTCTAATATTTCTATGGACTTCATTGTAGGTTTACCTAAGAGTAGATCTAGTTCTGACTATATTTGGGTGATTGTCAATAGACTCACTAAGTCAGCTCATTTCCTATCTATTCCTTAGATAGATCCTATTGAAAAGTTAGCTAAGTTTTATCTTAAACAAGGTATGCCAAACTGTATTATTTCTAACAGACATAGTAGATTAACTTCCAGATTTTGGTCCACTGTTCAACAAAACTTCAGGACAAATTTAGTGTTGAGTACTACTTTCCTTCCCTTGATAGATGGTCATACTAAACGTGTTAATCATATCTTAGAAGATCTCTTGCATCTTTGTGTTATTAACTTTGGTGGATTATGGGAAGATCGCTTAGCTTTAGTTGAGTCCGCCTACAATAATAACTATTAGTCCAGTATTGATATGGCTCCTTATGAAGCTCTTTATGGAAGGAGATGTACAACTCCTATTGCATGAACTGAAGTAGGAGACTCAATGTTATGGTTTTAAATTGAAGAAACCAATAAAAAAGTTTAGCTAATTAAATGCAATATTATAGCAGCTCAGGATAGGCAAGAGAAATATCATGATGCTCGTCATCATCAGTTAGAATTTCAAGTAGGTGATTGAGCTTATTTGAAAGTAAGTCCGATGAGAGGTGTGCAGAGATTTGGTGTTTTTGGAAAACTGAGTACAAGGTACTTAGGACCCTTTAAAGTGATTGAGAGAATTGGAATATCTACATACAAATTAGAGTTTCTTAAAGACTTTTCGACTGTACATAACATGTTTCATGTATCATCACTAAGGAGGTGTTTGCTAGATCTTGTCCATCAAGTTTAGATACCAATAATGGAATTGCAACCCAATCTGACATTTATTGTTAATCCTATAGCAATTCTATGGAGAGATCTTAAGCAATTAAGAAATCGCAGTATTCCTTTGATCAAAATTCAGTGGCAGAATCATTTTGATAAAGAAGCCACATGGAAAAAAGAAGAGGATAAATGAAAGAAATTCCTAGAGCTCTTTTAATAATTAGGTAATCTTAGTTTTATCATCTTCCAATTATGTTTCATTTTGACTTCATCCTTGTTCTAGCATTGTATATTTTAGTTGTTGTGTGTTATAGGCGACACTCTTTTTAAGAATGGGAGTTTTTAACAACTCTATTGTTGTTACCTATCAATTAGTGATCTAATTGACTTCAAACTTCTTCCATTACTCTTATAATAGTGTTAGGAGTCTCCACATCAAATTTTGTACGATTTAGAGACCGTTTGATAATTTCTAACATTTCCTAGTTTTTTGATAATTCTCAAAATACCTCACTTGCTTAGACCTCAGAATCAAAAATGAAGTCCTCCATTGGACTCGCCACACTCAAATTAGCTAGGGGTGGTATTTTGGAAGTGTTTGGGAGTCGTAAGAAATTTAACAAATATTTTAATACCTAGAAGATTAGGTAAATTAAATGCACCTCCCATTGAAGATTCAATTTCACTTTTGTGTTCCTCATCCCTCAATTAAGTAAAGGTGAAAATCTAAAATTTTTTGAAGTACATTTGGATATTTAATTTTGATTAAATAAATATGATAAATTAATAATTTAATATTGCATTTAATTATTAATATTATAAATCTTAAACGGCTGAATATAAAGAAAATTCTAACGGTGAAAAATAAGAAAGACGGGGATCCGCCGTAATATGAAAAACACTAAACACCAAATCGGTGAAATCAGAACCATCTATTGATATTTATTTTAATCCAAGGACCACAATTTAATCCTAGTACGTTTAGTTGTTGATCGTTCGATCAAAGAATTGATCGAACAGCTCTCAGTTTGGCATTGTTCGCCCCTACCGCCTTTCGCACGATCACATGCTGAAAATGCAAAGGAGTGGATGTACCTTCGACTAGCTAGCCTTTCGAGCGTTATCTTCCCTCTTCAACCCTAAAGAAAGGGGATTTTGACATTTTATCTTTTTCTTCTTCTTGCTGAGAGCCACCCGAACTTCTCCTGAAGAAATCAGGATTATTTTCTTCATGGTGAACTTCGTTCTTAATCGAATAGGACTAAAGATGATATCTCCAGGTACTCCATCTCCTGCTTGTATTACTCTAATTAGACTCAAGTTAATATGTTGCTGAGACTTAAATTCATTTGATAAGCCCCAATAAGTTCAATTAAGTTCTCCTGAGACCCATTCAGTGGAGAATGGTCTATGGTTGACTGTATTCTTTAATTCTTAACTATTTCTCATACCATTTTTTTTGCATAATGCGAGTGTATTTTCTTGTTTGTTTACTCTATTAATTTCTTTGTGAATATCAAACTCTATCTGTCAAAATTACATGCTTGGAATGTTATAATCGTTCTACTCGTCATCCTTCGGTAAAGAGCTTACGATTTTTTTTATTCTGAAAAAAAAAACATTCAGAATGTGATATTTTTGTTAAAGATTCAATTTAACATCTAATACCTTCTGATTATATTAACATTGACCCTAGTAAGATCTTCAACAAATAATGTATCAAGTGAGATCTAAATTTGATAAGTCATATCGTTATTTCATATTCTGGATTTTTTTTGAACCTTTGATCTCCACTACGATATCTATGATAGTCAAATCTAATAAATATTTCAAAATAAGTTAAACATAGTATTAATTGATCAATTGAACACAATTAGATCTGATTGAGTTCAATCGGATCATGCAATGCCTCGTTCAACCATTTCAGAGGTTTAAATTGGGGCATCAAGGTTCTTAGTCCCAATAGAATCTAAGATGAAGGTTTTCATATTTAGATCTAAGTTCTACATATGGGCTTCTCTTTTCATGGTCGATCACCTTCTGCCATGGTGAGGAGGGTGATCGCGCTGATGCCCTAAACGAGCCCTGGCGTACGTAGCTCATCGAGGAAGAAGACGGCCTTTAGGCCAAAATTAAATGAACTGGCCGGTTCAATTTAATTTTGAACTGCGCCAATTGTTAACTGACGCGGCACCTTTAATTAAATAATAGCGCCAAAATGGATACTTATGAGAATAACTAGATTAACATAATTCAATTAAATGAAATAATTAATTAATTAATATAAATTCCATTTTATTTTAAATTGCAAAATACTTATTAAATATATATGATATTATATATCATTTTGATCGTAAAAAAAAATGTAGATTAATAATTTGTCGTTTAAATCCTACTTTGGTGATTATCTTTATTAATCATTAAATTAGACTTATTAGATAATTACAATTTAATTCTCAAACTTAATTGTGACATAACTAAGTTAATTGATGACCAAATTAGACACTTAAATAGTCCATTTCACTCATAAGAATATGAGAAAAAATAATATGAGATTAAACATATATAAATCTCCTAATGATATTTTAAGCCTAATTATGATCCCTCTAAATCCTAGAAAATTCAATATTGTCCGAATTCAACCTATTTACTGTCATTTTACTCATAAGAATATAAGGATCACATTAACATGTATAACATATCATTTGGACAACATTTGGATAATATTTGGATATTTTAGGTATTTAGCTCCTTAATATAAGTTGAATGTTAATTTCTTAATTTTCCAATATGCTTGTTTTAGGATATATGAACCCTCGAATGAAAAACTTGTTTCATTTTATTATATCACATATAGTTTTAAATTGTATGTTTGAATCTTACATTTCCATGAATGTGATGATTGGAAATATTTAATGCTTATTCAAGTTGAATTTCTTCCATTGTATAATTACTTAGAAATGAATTAAATTGAATGAAATGTGTGTATCTTTTCAAATTGATTATTCAAATCCTTATTACTAGTTATTATATTAAAGCAAATTATGAGTTGGAAAAGGTTAGAACTTTTTATAAATGATCGTCTTCATATGTAGAATAAATGTATGAATGATTTGAATAGAATAAATTGTATAAGATTGTTTAAGTTAGAATTATTTTAACTATTATAGATAGTTTTCACAGGTTATGCAATGTGAACATTGTGAATTTAACATGAATAATTTAATAGCATATATTGAGTTTAATTCATCTATTTCAAATATATTTCATATGTATTTTAGAATAATTGACTTGTATGCATTGTCATAATTCATGTATCTAGAATGTAAAGCTAAATGTAAATCATTTATGTTGGAACTTAACTAGAACTAATATCATATGCTTTAAATTAAGTCAATGATAGTTCTTTAAGGAATTATTCTTTCATTTTATCTTCTATCAAGTTGAGAAATTATAAAATCATCTCATGTCTTATTTCATTTGGAGAATTTTGTAATCATGATTTTATAATATAATTTCAAATACTCTTGTCATGTTAGATTTGAATTGGAATTAATGTTCTATATAATGAATTTGCTTAATGTTTGTTCCTTAATATTCCTCTCTTCATATAATCATTTAAATAGTAGAAGACTTGCATGTTAACACTCTATTTGTTCCTTTTAAGTAAATACATTAGAGTTGATGTCTCTATATGTTTCTACTTCTACTTTAAATGCATGTTATAACTTAAGAATCTTTCAATTTCTTTATGTTATAATCAATTTAACACTTTTGAATTGTAAGTTATAGTTCTTTAAGAGAACTCATGATTCGACTAGTGCCTAATCAATCACTTAAATAATTAGCACATATCTCCATAGTCTTTAACCTTCCAAATTAGTTCTCAGTTGATTAAACTAGAGAAAAATAGCTTCTTTTCATGCTTTTATAAGCTAATAGATTTCCATTAGCCTATAATTATAAATAAATTAATACTTGTTGGAAATAATCTATTTCTTTCCTTACATTTTAAATGCTCAACTTCAATTAGCCTTAGATAAGCTTCTAATTAAATTGATTTGATACTTTCTAGTTTGTAAGCTAATTAGATGAAGCTAATAAAATTTTCTTTAGCTTATACTTCCTTTAGCTTAGCAAACCATAAATCTTACTATCATTTACTAGTTTCCTTAAACTTTAATCATTAATCTATTTAACTTGGTTAGTTTAGGACTAGTATAGGATTAATTCCAATTACTTGATAATACTATTTTTAAAACTTCTTTCATGTCTACTATTATTTGCAATTGAGTTGAAGATCATTATCTACAAGTTAATTAGGAACTCAATTAGCTCTAATCATTAAGCAGATCATTAAAATTTAGATAATAAACCCATATTTACAATTATTGAAATTTCTTAAATGCTTGCTTAGCTTTGAGCCTTTTCCTTGAACATTCATACAAGAACATTGTGCATAAAGAAAAGTTTCATAAAACTTTAAGGGGAATGCCTTATGGCAAATAGAATAAGAAAGATAGCACTTATAATTTAACTTCATATCTTAGAGAGGGTAAATATGAATGTTCAACTCCCCACTGCATCTAGTTAGGCAGACATGCTTAACTCCTCGTTCCCATTCAGTTTAGTGTTCCTATAGAATGAGACTTTTTTTAAATATAACTCTAACTATTAATATAAAAGTTATTTAATAATCTTGTTGATTATAAGATCTCTTCATAACTGTTTAGTTATGATTATTTTGCATAGTCCTAGGCTATGTTTGTCTTAGATCAAGAGTTTAAGATACTTTCCTTACTTTCAATTCCTTACACTTTCTATCTCCAGTAATGTCTTTTGCTTATTTACAGTTCATTTAAAAAACTATGTTTGTTGCTTAATTTTATTTAATGCTTCACTGCATTTCATTTGCTTACTTAGCATAAATTTTATTGAACATGTATTACTTTAATTTCATTTACTTTAAATGCACATAGTAGTTTCTAGTCTTTAGAAAGATATTCCCTTACCATTTTGGATGTAAGCTAGGACTTAATACAAGTGAGTATTCTTACTCAACTTATTTTACTACTTTCTTTATAGTTATGTCTACTTCTAATGCTCATTTAAGTTAAATTTCTTTTATTGTAAATTTACTTAGGAATGAATTAACTTGAATGAAATGCAATTATCTTTTCAAATTAGATTATTCATAATGTTGTTAATAGTTCTTATATTAATGTAAGTTATGAATTGGAAATATTTTGAACTTTCTATAAATGATCATCTTCATATGTAGAATAAGCGTATGAATGAATTGCATAGTATAAATTGCATGAGATTATCTAAGTTAGATTTATCTCTACTATTGTGGATAGTTTTCACAACTTATGTAATATTAATGTTGTGAAATTAACATGAATAATTGCATAGCACATTCTGAGTTTAATTCTTTCATTTTAAATACTCTTCATATGGAATTTATAATATTTAATTTGAATGTATAGTCTCATTTCATGTAATTAGAATGTAAATTTACATATAATTTTCTTAAGTTAGAACTTAATTAGAACAAATGTCATATGCTTTAAATTAAGTTAATAATAATTCTTTAATGAATTGTTCTTTCATTCTATCTTCTAGTAAGTTGTGAAATTATATGAATATCTCGTCTTATTTCATTTGGAACATGTTGAATTCATGATATTAAAATATAGTTTCAATTACTTAAGTCATGCTAGACTTAAATTGGAATAAGTGTTCTACATATTGAATTAACTTAATGTTAGCTTTTTAATGTTGGTCTTACCATCTAATCTTCTACATAATTAAAGAGTTGTATGTTAACTTTCTATTTGTTCCTTTTAAGTAATTACAATAGAGTTAATGTCAAAATTATTAGAATTTGAGTTAGATTCTTATGTCTCTACATATTTCTACTTCTCCTTTAATTGCATGTTAGCTTTACTTAAGAATCTTTCAAATTCTTTTGTGTTATAATTAGTTTAACACTTTCAATTTGTAATTTAAGTTCTTTAATGGAACTCATGGTTAGACTAGTGCCCAATCAACCAATTAGATGATTATCTCATATCTCCATTAGTCTTTAATTTTTTAAATTAGTTCTTTATTGATTAAACTAGAGAATAATAACTTCTTTAATGCTTTAATAAGCTAATAGATTTCCATTAGCCTATAATTATGAATGAATTAATACATGTAGGAAATTATCTATTTCTTTCCTTACATTTAAATACTCATTATCAAATAATTCTAGATGAGTTATGATTAAATTAATTTGATATTTTCTAGTTTGTAAGCTAACTATATGAAGCTAATAGAATTTCCTTTAGCTTATACTTTCTTTAGCTTAGGAAACTATAAATCTTGCTCTTCCTTACTAGTTTTCTTAAACTTTAATCATTAATCTATTATATTTGATTAGTTTAGGACTAGTATAGGATGAATTCCATTTCATTGAAAATACTAATTTCCAAACTTCTTTTACCTCTACTATTAATGACAATTGACATAAAGATCAATATATATAAGTCAATTGGGAGTTCAATTTGCTTCAATCATTAAGTAGATCATTAAAATTTAGATAACAAAAAGATATCACATAATTTATAATTATTAAAATTTCTTGAATGCTTGCTTAGCTTTGAGCCTAATTTCAATGAACATTCATACAATATTTTTGTGCATAAATAAGAGTTTCATAAAATTTTAAGGGGAATGCCTTATGGCAAATAGGGCAAGGATGGAAGAGCTTATTGAATGACTTCACATTTTAGAGAGGATAAATGTGAATGTTTAAAACCCCATTGAACTAGTTTGGCAGACATGCTTAACTCCTCGTCCCATTCTATTGAATACTCCCACAGAATGAGATAGTTTCTTAACATAACTTCAACTAATAATATAAGAGTTCTTTTATTATTTTATTGATTGTAAGATCTCTTTATAACTATTTAGTTATGATTACTTTTCATAGTCCTAGGCTATGTTTATCTTAGATCAAGAGTCTAAGATACTTTCCTTACTTTCTATGCTTTGCAGTCTCCATTTCTAGTATTATGTTTGGCTTAGTTATAGTTCATTTAGAATACAATGTATGTTGCTTTACTTCATTTAATGCTTCACTATATTTTATTCACTTAGCATAAATTTCATAGAACTTGTATTACTTTCAATAACAACCCTAGGTTGTTACCCTGTTAATTTTTAGTTTAGTCAGACTTTAATTTTGATCCCCTTGCATTTAGAATATCAAGTTAAGCTTATCCTGAAAATTTGAAGTCAATTGGACTTCTCTAAGATCATTTAGCATTTTAATCAATCTAGATGCTCTTATTAAGACCTAAAATATTTTGATCTCAGAATTAAAATATAATTGCATTTTTGAATTCCTCACCCCTAAATTAGCTTGGGTGAAAGTTTGGTAAAATTTAGAGATCATTACGATCATAATTGTAACAACCCAAGATTGTTACCCAACTTAATTTAAGCATAACCATATCTTAATTTTCATTTCATTAAGTTCGTCTAGTCATTAGAACCAAACCCTGAAGGTTTGGAGCAATTCAGAGCTTAATCGATTATTTTAAAATATTTTAATATTTAATTAATTAGGAAATTGAGGTATTTAATTTGACCTCGAAATCAAAATCTGACTTTACTGTTGCGATCGTCACCCCCAAATTAGCTAGGGGTGATGTTTTGGATGTATTTGGAAGTCGTCAAATTTTCGTGAATATTTTAATATAATAATGCACCGAAAAATAGAATAATTAAATAGTCGTGAGAATCGAATTCTAACTTCGTCGTTGGATTCCTAACCCCCAAATTAGCTAGGGGTAAATTTTTGGGATTTTTCGGAGCGCATTTCAAAAATCTGAATTTTTAAATAATTAAGAGAAATAAATAAGTAATTATTCAATCCTTAAATTGCAATTTCCCCTAATTTTTATTTGCTTCCTGTCAGCCTCCCTTCCATAGCCGGTGCCCCCAAGCCACCTTAGGCTCCTTCATGATGGCTCTTCCCTAGGCCACAGGATGGCCTATCCCCTAGGCTCATCATTTCTTCTCCTCTTTAAAGAGAAGCTCAGCTCTCCTTCTCTTCTTGCTAAAAATTTCTCATCTTCCTCCTTCCTTTGATCCCTTATGCTGAAGAAGGAGCTCTCTTCCTCCAAAGTCCTTGAAGAAAGCAAAAGTTCCCTCTTCTTCCTCTCCTAAAGGCTAAGGTACCCCTTTTACCTCTCTTATTTATCTTCTTCATATAACTAAAATGCTTGAATGTATCTTTAGAAGTCTATAAATATGTATGGAAGCCATGAATGCTCATTGAAGTAGCTCATTTATTCAAAAAATGCATGCTCTGTTTTCATCCATTTTTGTATACCCTATCTTTTATTCACAGCTTTCTTATAGCTATGATGCTCCGTTTGCTCCGATTTTGATGTCGATAGAAAGTTACACCCATTAAGGATAGATAGTTATGCCTTTATAATTATAGATTAGTGAATCAACTAGATGTAGTTTAGTAACTAGATTAAAACTTAGTTCATTTATCATAACCCTAAAAGCTCCTCTTGAATATTTTAAGAGCTAGTATCAGAAATCCTAAGTCACTTAGATTAGTTTAGGAATCCTACTGAATTCCTTAAACATAAATTATTAGAATACTTAGAACTTATAGTTCTTAGGTCTTATCATTCACTTATCTTAAACCTTTCAATTACTTATAACTTAGCTAGATTACTACTTGATTGATTAGATTCTTCAAATTATAGCCTAGCTAGTGAACTCTAGTGAATTTTAGTGAACTTACATTAACTTTTAATTTCTTAAGTTAGATATTTTTTGTATCTTAATCTCTTCTTATTAGATACCTAAACCTCAATTTAATTATGTAATTGAATCTTATTATTTTGGATGTGATTTAGACCTAGTTTCTAATTGAATCAATTATATGTATAAATTTATTTTACATCATATTTATTGGATTGAAACTACTACTTTCAAAATCCCAACTACTATTATACTTACAATTAACTTGAGATCAATATCTCAAAGTTAATTAGGAACTCAATTAGCTCCAATCATTAAGTAAATCATTAAAATTAGAAAACTTTGGATATCTCTTAGTTACAATTATTGAATTTTCCTTGAATGCTTGCTTAGCCTTGAGCCTAATTCATTTAAGTCATTCATATAATACTTTGTGCATGAATAAAACTTTCATATTTAAATTACTAATAGTTTATATGGTGGATCAGTCTAGGGCAGGCTGAAAATGGAGTATAAGGAGACTTCACATTCTCAAAAGGTGAATGTGAGTGTTTTAGGATTTAACCCCACTTTTCTTTAGTTGTTAAATAGACATGTTTAACTCCTCATTTCATTCTGAATATGCCCACAGAATGAGCACAGATTAAAATAACTTCAATTAGTAAACTTGTGAGATCTTCAATCTTATAGATTATTAAGACTCACCATAGCTTTTAGCAATGTTACTTTCCATAGTTCTAGACTATGTGAATTTTAGACTAATGGTCTAAGATATTTCTTCAATTTCCTTACTATGCATTTTCTATGATTTAGGACTGTACTTTACTTATTTACAATTTACTTAGATTATAGTGAATGTTGTTAAATTACATTTAAATACTTCACTGTTTGTTTTTCTTACTTAGTATAAGTTCATTTGAACATATACATGCTTTACTTCATTTACTTTCATATGCACATTAGTTTATTTCTAGCCTATTTAGGATGCTTTTAACCTTATTCTATTTGCATGCTAGGATACATACTTAAGTGAGTTTTCTAACTCACTTTGCTTTTCTTACTTACTTTTCCTTATTGTATGCTTACTATATTGCACCCATGCTTGTGCTTACTTTGTAACTAAAAAGTGATATCCAATTATAACAATAACATATTTAGCCAATCTTAAATTATACTTAGACTGTTTAGTCTAACCAGATTTTCTATTTCTTGGCTTTGCCCTATCACATTTAAATGCCAAAATGTGATAGATCAAGTGCACTTGGAGGCTAGTGGAGCTGGACCAAGTGCTAAAAATTAACTGTTTTCGCTTATCATATACTAAAATATATATATTATAAATTTCAAGTGAGGTTTAAATTTTTTTCTTTCCTTTAAGTTTATTGTTGGTTTGTAATAAATGTTGTTTACTTTACTTTTTTTATACTTTGTTGGAGATTAGTTTTTATTTAAATACTTATGATGAATGAATGGATGAATGTATTGAATGGATGAATGGTTAAAATTGTATAAAAATGAATATTAATTAAGTCCTTAATTGTATATCCACTTAGGATGTTAGTTGAAATTAGTTGTATGTTCTATTGTTTATAAAATTGGAAACGAGTTTCTCATCTAAGTATAAATTTTTTTTATATCTGCATGTGAGTATTGAATGTTGTGATGAAGCAAATCTTAGGGTAGACAACTATTACATACGTGAATTTCTCCCTCAAAATTTTTAGAATTGTAAATGAGCAATCCTATGTAATAGATTGAACTCTATTTTAGAATTAGAAATGAGCAATCTTATATAATGGATTGAACTCTATACTAGAATTGGAGTCAATTTGGATAGATTGCATGTTAGTTTAGGTTGTCTTTCTTCCAGATTATAACTTCCATTGGAATGGAAGTCTTGCATGTCTAATTTGCAGGTGTTTCCTTAACCATTTACAAAGGAGACTCTACCAAAATTTTTAAGAATATTTAGACTTATAATAATTTGGCAAAAATGTAGACTTATAACTCACATGTCAAATACCTATTAAATATCTAGAATTTCATATTTAAGATTGAATGTATTCATTTCAATTATTTTAAATTACAATCTCATGTCTTCTTACATATATCATATGCTCAATTATATTTCATTCTCATTCATAAATTTATGTATTGCATCATTAACTATAAACTACTTAACACCATTCATAATTTCCATTCCATCTTAACTTAAGACACTCTTCTAAATCCTTGGCGAAAAACAATATCTAATGATTTGGATTAGTTTTCTTCTTATCTAGTATTAGGTATTGTGGTGACGTATCAATGTTGAGTTAAGTGATTTTCAATATTGGGGTCATCACATCAGGTCTCTGTCGCTACGTCTGGTCATGGTGAAGGTGCAGCGACCTTCAGCCAGGCATACCATGGTCTGGATGTATGAGACTTTGGCCAATTAGGGTTTCCCTAATCGGGCATCCATCGTGACGAGGGGTCGGGGACCAAGCCATTGTGCAGGTCGGGCCGACCCGTGATCCGAGCTGTACGACAGTCTTGGGTCTCTCGGACCCCGATCGACCTGCACCTTCTATTAATGGGTCGAGCCCGTTTTAATAAATCTGATTAATTGGATTTATTTTACTTAAGGAACATAAACCAATTAATCCAATCATAGGGAAATTTAATTGGAAAAATGAAAATTAAATTAATGCGATAATATTTGATCTACTAGTCCAAACCCTATAATATTACACACCAAATTGATCAAAAAATCATCATGAGTCTGAATATAAAATAATATTGAACTATTAATGGTTGGATTTTCTAGATTAGCCTAATTATTACAGAACTTAATTAGGGTTTATTTGCATGTATACTTAGCCAAATTGCATGATTTATGTGCCATTATGTTTCTTATGCTTTATAGAATATATGTGCTAGGTGATTTAATTTTTGATTT
This sequence comes from Gastrodia elata, assembly GCA_016760335.1. NCBI lineage: Eukaryota > Viridiplantae > Streptophyta > Magnoliopsida > Asparagales > Orchidaceae > Gastrodia > Gastrodia elata. The sequence continues at coordinate 19,093,711 of CM028669.1, forward strand.
ATGTAATCTTAGTTATGCCCTAATCTAATAAATGTATGATTAGTGAAAAATAGGGTTTCTGATTATCAAAATTTAGAAAACTCAATTTCTGATTATTCACATGAATACATAGAATGTAAATGCCTAGTTTCATGAATTTATATGGATTGAATTTGTAATAAGGTGTTAATCCATATATCTTGATTTAGGGTTTGATTAGCACAAATTATCCTTTGATTTCTATAAATTTCTATTATTATGCTTTTATAATAGTAGCATGAAAGTAAATACACTCTCTTATGCAACTTCAATTCTTAATTTCATGAAATGATAATTAAACCCTTTTAATCTTAAGAAATCTTAAGATCTTAATCAAGTGGTTAGTACTTGATCTACATCTTTCGTTACCATCAATAATACACCTCCAATCTATCTGATTTGCTATTGATATATAAATAAACAATTAATCTTAATTGGGGTAAAATTAGGGGTCAAACCCTAGTTAATCTAATTAAGATTCAAATCCTTAATCACTTAATCAAATGACTTGATTGTAAGATAATCCAATTGACATTATTCCAATAATGCATCTAATTTAGTATTTATCTTAAATTATTGAATTAGAAGTGCTAAGATTAATTATTAAGTTATTTGATTAAATTGTATGAATCTAAGCTTTAGATCTTTGATTTTCTCTTATACAAGACTATTAGCATAAGATGGATAAAAAAATTGTAATGATTTATGAAATGACCTAATTTGAATAATATTTGATTTTATCCCATAATTGTAAAATAGGGTGTGATTAGATGGATCTAGCCATCTAAATTGATCACTTTTATTTAAGATAATAAGTAAATCCTAAATCGTTAACTTAAGTGGTAGAAGAGTGAGATCATATGGATATTACTTTAGGAGTGCTTTAAAATGTTTAAAAGCCTTAAGGAATGTTACACCTTAAGGTGGGAAAGACCTATTGTGACATATTGAGGTAGGAACCTAGATGATCCTCCCTAATCCCTAACCTTAGAAGCTGATCTTAAACCTTGTGGTAGAATACACCTAAGATATTAGATTGAGATTCTTCCATGTGGTAGTAACCCATGTTGAGTGACCTCTTAGTCACATCTTTGGAGCCTTGTGCAGGACTCGCCCAGTTAAAATAAGGATTGATAGTATTGGATAAATCCTTGGTGATGAAATAGATTTGATTGGACCTAGATTATTTGTTGAACATAATAGTGTATATCCGTAGTGTTGAATCACTCTGGCAGTATTCAAGAATTATTGAGTCACTCTAAGTAAGATTTATCTTTGTGCTATCCTGCGGGCTTAGGTGGATACAATCTCACTTAGAGTAAATCAATCAATTTTAAGAGTGTTATAATTAAGGACTTAAATTTTTAGTTTGAGATATAAACTGTGACCAAGTTCTCCCTCAACTAAGTAATTTAAGTTACCCTCTATATGACACAAGGTATGCTTGTAATTGGAGTAGTTAACAACTTGGTTTGAGATATAAATTATGACTAGATTTTGCCTCCTATCTTAGTGCACTTTGGTAAGTGCAGTTTTAACTAAACTAAGTGTTAAATCTACCTTTCATGGAAACATACCAAATATGTATATACAATCCTTCCAATAATGGTTTTAAGTAAAACATTAAGTAAAACTAATTATTGAAATTAGAATCTAGGAGTTAGAATCCTTTTAGCAAGATTCTGCACAATGGAGATAATTGAGTCATAATCTGATTTCAAGCATTTTTGGAATTTTGGATTTAAGATATGTAGTATAGAGGCATGAGCATGAGCATGATGTATGAGTATTAGTGATGATTTATAAGTTACGGAATATTACATACATCAATAGGAAAATTCAGAATGCTGAGATATCATGGTAGAATTTCCCAATAGCACATCTATGGAAATTGGACCATATGGCTCATAGCAGTTTAGTTATAGTTCAGATGCATATCAGTGGCATACAATATTATGGCATATTCAGATGCTTGAATTCAGTGACATATGATACAATATGGGTATTTTTACATCTATTTTAGATCATTTGTTCTTTTTCGCTATTTTCAGCATTCAGATTACAGTTCAATTTTGTTTACTTATTTTTACATAGTTTCATATATTCAGTTGCCTTTATAGTTTTTCTACAATTTTATTTACTTAACTGTTTCATTACACCTATTTTAGAACCGCTTAGTTTAGTTTTGATGTGTTAGACTTCTTGTCTAATATGGGGTACTTTTGGGATCTGACAATTTGCTAGATCATTCCACCTGTTTTTGTTTTAGTTCATTAGCTAGACTTTACTTTTGTATTATTCAGTAAACAGTTTATAATAATTCTGGATGCATTTTTTGCTTTTCTTTTTTTAGATGAATGCTTAGTACTATTCTGTGATGAATTTATTCTGGATGTTTTGCTTTAGCTTCTGCACTCTGTTATTCTATTACTGTACTTAGTATTGTGATGTGATCAGCATACTGGAAATACTGATATTTGAGAATATATATTGAATTCCTTACTTGCCTTTATAATCCAATACATGTATTAGTCTAATACTTAGAATAAGTATCATACTCTTATCTTATATGTTGACTCTCAGCCCTCCTCTTGGGTTGAGACAGCAGCCTTCAGTGTGGCTAGTTTCCTTAGTTGGCCTATTCGGGGAGATGGGTTATGCCTTCCCGAGTGGCGCACCTGTCCGTCGTCGAATTTAGCTTGTTTGGCGCATGACGACGGGGAAGGGTGCTATAGTTGGTATCAGAGAAGTATCATAAAGTGTCAGATAAGGAGTTTGTTCCTATCTACTTTATGATCAGTTCTTTGTATCAAGTCAAGATTACAAGTTACTAAGTGTAGTAAAAGCAACATCCAAAAATTCATCAAGTTATCTCAGAAATGTAAATTTGAGTATGTCTAGAATAAGGACATCCTAGGAATTGAATGCACATAATAACATCATCGAAATAATAAATTGTTAAATATAAATGGGACATCCTAAGATTTGAACGAACTCCAAAGATAATAATAAAGATATGAAACAAGTACTTATAAGTTGAGTTACCTTTAGGAATGGAATACACGCAGTTAGCATTCTGGTTCTACCTTAGGAGATTTGAAGACTACTGGATAGATGATCTTTGAGATGGCCAGATCTATGGTAGGATCATCGATGGAGTATCAGCTCGAGGAGTATAAGTTTTGGACAAGATCCTTACCCATCCATCCTTTGGAGGTACGAGTCTCCCAGCACTTGCTAGAGAGTGGTTGGATCGTACAACCACTGCCCTTCGAGAGACAGCCTATCCCGATGAGCACTGTCATCAGATCGTGGAGATCTTACTTAAGGAATCGGCTAATCGTTGGTGGTTTTGGGTTTATAAGAGGTTAGCTCGGAGGAGTCATGTAGTCACTTATGTTGATTTCTATGCTGCCTTTTGGGTAGAATACTGTAATTAGAGGCCCTTGATTATTTCCTTTCATGAGTTGTTTATGCATTTTGAGGATCTATATAACTTCTCTATAGAGAAACTAATGAATTAAATGATAATGAAATTTTATTATTTGCTGAGTTTATACTTGCACTTATATCCATGAATCTCGGATCTCTTTCTGCTCCTACACCGATTAAGAATACGGCCTCGTCCTCAGGCATACCCAAAGAAATGAATCCTATGGCCAATCTGATGAAGGCGCTGATCGAGAGTAACGTGCAATAGGCACAAGAGACTTGTGCTCTTATACTAAGCATTCGCTAGCAATCTCTTCCTCAAGTAGGAGCTCCATCTTTCTCTCACTTCTCAGTAGACGTTCATAGTTTCCTGTGATTATGGACACCTACCTTCTCCAGCGGGGCTCTCAACCCCATGGACACTGTTACTAGGTTGAAAATGTCGGAGAAGAATTTGGCTAGTATAAAATGTCCAAACTCGAAAGCTATTCGCTTAGTCACCCACCTGTTTCAAGAGGAAGCAGAGTACTAGTGGAAAACTGAGCAGAACAATAAGTTTGCCAATTATGAGATAGAAGATATATTGTTGAACATGTTCTTAGAAGCATTTTATGAAGCATTCATCCCCGTATCAGCTCAAGCCATTTTAGAGGATGAGCTTCTCCACCTTAAGCAAGGGAATAGGTCTATGTTCGATTACAAATAAGAGTTCTGAAAGCTAGCACAATTTGTTCTAGACTTAGTGAGATCGGAAGAAGATAGATGCCATCGCTTCCTAAAAGGTTTGAGGGACTCCATAAGAGCTCATTTGGTGTCCCGTCAAATCAAGAACTTCGCAGAATTGATCGAGGTGGCTTGCCTCTAAGAAGGATTTCTAGGACAAATGGATCGTAAGCGTAAGGCTGCATTTGTGCAGCCAAGAAGAGAACATTTTGATCATCGCAAGGTGGCTAAAGTCTTTAATTTGGAATCGGAATAGTCCCAGTTTGAAACTCCTGAGTGCAAACTTGCTCATCCATATGGTAAATGCTACCACTTTGGCAACGTATGTTTCACCTGCGGCCGAGATGGTCACCACTACTACCGTTGTGACTCTAAAATAACTATTGATGGAGTTCTCATCGATCACTCTCATCGCATTGAAGTGTTTCATCCGCAACCTTTGAATAATCGGGCTCCAATCCTAGTAGTAATGCAGCTCTAGTACCTGCAGCCAACAAGAACATATCTGCTCATATGTCAAAGCCGTACTATAATCGCCAAGGTCAGCGGTCTCAGGGCAAGCAACCATTAACTCTTGCGAGAGTTTACATGCTGACTCCCACCTAATCTCCTGAAGATAATGATGTCGTTTCAGGTATGTCTTCAATTCTATTTTCAATTCTTGCTGTTTCAGTGTCCAGTTCTTTCTATTGCAGTATTTTTGAATGTCAATTCTCATTATAACTGTTGTAATCATAGGCACCTTAACGATAAATGATAAATCTTATAATATTCTTTTTGATACGGGAGCAAATCATTCCTTCATATCGGAAAGCTGGGTTAAAACTCTTAATCTGCCAACCTATCGATTAGTAAATTCATTGAGCATCGAGTTACCTTCCGAAGCCCGTATGCAATCCCAATAATTCTGTAATGTTGATATTCCTATTGGAGAACAAAAATATGGGTCCAAATTAGTGTTGTTGCCAGTTGCAAATTTTGATATAATTTTTGGTATGGACTGGCTAAGCAAACATGGTGCGACCATAAATTACCAAAATAAGAAAATCACTTTTGGCAGTCAGTCGCAATCCTTTATGGGTAGATTCAGTACTCAAGCATCGTTGATTAATACAATGAAAGCAGAAAGATTAGTTTAAAAAGGTTGTGATGTGTATCTCGTAACAATGTTAGAAGATAAGAACGAAGTCATTCTTATTTCGAAGAACCGAATAGCTTGTGAATTTCCTGACGACTTTCCTGAAGACCTACCTAGTCTTCCCCTAGTTAAAGAAGTAGAGTTTGCAATTGAGTAAATCCCTGGAATCCAGACACCATCGAAGGTTCCATACCGTATGGCGCCTAAGGAACTGCAAGAGTTGAATAAGCAACTTTAATAGTTGTTGGAGAATGGACTTATCTTCCCAAGTTCATCACTTTGGGGAGCATCAGTCTTATTTATGAAAAAGAAGGATGGTTCGATGCGGATGTGCATCGATTATAGAGAGCTAAATAAAGTAACCATCAAGAATAAGTATTTGTTGTTGCATATCAATGATCTGTTCAATCAACTATCTGGAGCTAAAGTTTTCTCAAAAAATGACTTGCGATCAGGTTACCACCAGCTCCAAGTTAAGGATTCAGATGTTGAGAAAATCGTGTTTAGTACCCACTACGGACACTATAAATTTTTGGTAATGTCTTTCGGCTTAACAAACGCGTCGTCTATTTTGATGGATTTAATGCAATGCGTATTGAAGGTGTATTTTGATAAATTCGTCACCGTCTTCATTGATGATATCCTGATTTATTCAAGACGCATAGCTGAACATGAAAATTATCTGCGGTTAGTGTTAGAAGAGCTTTGAAGTCACAAACTATAAGTATTATATGTGTAAATTCTGGCCTGACTTAGTCGATTTCTTGGGTTACGCTGTAGACGCACAAGGAATCAAGGTTGATCAGAATAAAGTAAGCACAGTTCAGGATTGGTCACAGCCAATGTCCGTGACTGATATCAGAAGTTTTCTAGGTTTAGCTGGTTACTATAGAAAATTTGTTAAAGGCTTCTCACAAATCGTGTCTCCTCTCACAAAGTTGACGCATAAAGCAGTACGTTTTAACTGGAGTCCAAAGTGTGAGAAGGCATTTTAATTGCTAAAAGATGCTCTTTCTTCTACACCAGTTCTGGCCTTACCAAAAGAAGGTCTCAACTACCAAATCTATACTAATGTGTCTGGGATAGGTTTGGGATGTGTACTCATGCATGAAGGAAAAGTCATCGCATATGTGTCTCGTCAGCTAAAACCGCATGAAAAGAATTATCCTGTCCAGGATCAGGAATTAGACGATGTAGTTTTTCCTTGAAAAATTTGTCATCATTATCTGTATGGTGTCCAGTGTTCTATATTCACCGATCATCAGAGCTTAAAGTATATCTTCATATAGCGTGAGCTCAACTGCCATCAGTGAAGATGGCTTGAATTAATAAGTGATTGGGATTTAAGCATTCAATACCATCCCGGTAAGGTGAACATTGTAGCCAATGCACTCAGTCGTCATGGTACACTTTCCTCCTTACTAACTTTAAGTCTTTTGGTAGAAGAATTCAGAAGGCTTAATATCAGTCCAGTTCATGGTACTATGCTAAGCAAAATAATATCTATGAATACCGTAGAACCAACGTTTCATTGAGATGTCTCCATCTCCCAAGCAAAGGATGAATACTATCTGAAGTTCAAAATGGAAATCGAAAGTAGTTGTCATTTCAATCTCCAACTGTGAGGTAATGTAGTCTATCAAGAAGATCGCTTATGGATTCCTAAATCCATGTAGCAGAAAACTTTAGTAGAAGGCCATAATTTGGGTTATTAAGTGCATCCTGGTAGTACTAAGATGTACCAAGAATTGAAGAAATCATTCTGGTGGCCTAGAATGAAGAAAAGTATGGCTGAATTTGTAGCAAACTGTCATGCTTGTAGTCTAGTCAAAGCTGAATGTCAAAATTCTGGAGGGCTTCTTCATCCTTTGGAAATTCCTGAATGGAAGTGGATTGATTATTCTATGGATTTTGTGATGGGCTTGCCAAAATCTAGATCTGGTACTGATTCAATCTAGGTCATTATCGATTGACTAACTAAATAAGCACATTTTATTCCCATGTGTCAAACCGATTCTGTAGAGAAATTGGCGAAGCTGTATATCAAGGAAATCGTCAAGCTCCATGGAATTCCAAGGTTTATTGTATCTGATCGAGATATCTATTTCACTTCTAAATTTTGGCAGGCAGTGCATCAAGACTTAGGGACTACCCTAGCCATGAGCACAGCTTTCCATCCACAAATAGACGGTAAAACAAAAATAATAACAATTTCCTAGAATTTGCATATAATAGCAGTTTCCATGCGAGTATCGGCATGTCTCCATATGAAGCCTTGTACGACAGAAAGTGCAGTACTCCCCTGGCATGGTCTGAAGCTGGTAGTGTTCAGTTATATGGCTAAGAATTAGTTGAAGAAACTAATTGTAAGGTTCAACTAATCCAGTAGAGGATTAAAGCAGCTCAAGATCGCCAAAGTAAGTATCATGATGCTCATCATCGTACTCTAGAATTCGATGTTGTAAATTTTGCATATCTTAACATAAGCCCAATGAAAGGCACATTTCATTTCGGTGCAGCCGGGAAGCTAAGTCCCCGCTACATCGAACCCTTTGAAATTCTAGAAAAGATTAGTTCTGTAACTTATAGATTGAAACTTCCTGAAGATTTCTCTGCAGTCCATAATATATTCTTCATCTCCTCTCTGCAAAGATGTCTTCGTAATCCTTCTCATCTAATTCAGCTTCCAGCAATATCTCTCCAGCCAGATCTTTCTTATGCGGAGGAGCCAATTAAGATCTTAGCTCATGATCGAAAGCAGCTGAGAAATTACTCAATTCCAATGGTAAAGGTTCAGTGGAGCAATCGCTCTCTAGAAGAATCTACTAGGGAAAAAGAGGGTTATATTCAAAGAAAGTATCCTAGTCTCTTTGAAGATCCAGGTATCCGTAAAATTCTAAATTTGTAATTCTATTTTTAAATCTATGCATGGTTGTTTCCTCTCTTAAGATGATGTTAAGGATGACATCATTCTTAAGTGAGGGAGTCTGTAACAACCTCAAGTTGTTACCTTATTAATCCTCAATTTAGTCAGACATTAATTTTAATCCCATTGCATTTAGAATTACACGTTATGCTCAACCAACTTCGCAGAACTTCTGGAATCCGCCAAAATGGTGGAACTCGATGAAGCATCCTAACCCAAGCGCAGCTATTGAACAACAACATTTCAGCGTGAGAACCCTAGAAGAGCTAGGTTATATCAAATTAAGGCAGGAACTTCGTCGGTAGATCTCTTCGATGGTTGCACTCATCCCCACCCATATGGATGATGCTACCAAAGGATTGGAAATTGCTTCAATTGTGGGAGGCCGGATCACTCATACTATCGGTGCAACTTCATCGATACTATCGACATCGACCAGATTGATCACTCCAAATGACAACGAGTCTTTGATTTGTTCCAAAAGCCTATGATAATCTGCCCAGCACTGCCACCTCCTCCTTCCAGTCAACGGTGCGAGACATCCATTGTTGTGACGACCCCAATATTGAGAATCATTAAACTCAACATTGATATGTCACCACAATACCTAATACTAGATTAAAAGGAAACTAATCCAAATCATTAGATATTGTGTTTGGCCAAGGATTTAGAAGAGTGTCTTAAGTTAAGGTAGAAGGAATTTTATAAAAATATGACATGAAATACTTATGAGAATGTAATTTAAAAGCATATGATATGAATACTTTCAAAATTACATATGAAAATTCTAAAGATTTGACATATGAAATATGAGTATATAATTTACAATATAATTCTAAGTCATTAAATTCTTAAAAATTTCAGCATGACTTTTATTGTATTTGGCTAAGGGTACACTTGCAATTTAAGCATACAAGTCTTCCATTCCAATGGAAGATTAAATTGGAAAGATAATAACCTAAAACTAACATGAATTCAATCCATTGCATATGATTGTTTAGTTCCAATTCTAATATAAAGCCAATCCATTACCTAGGATTTGCTCATTTATAATTCTAATATAAAATCAGTCTGTTACATGAGATTGCTTATTTCCAAGTCTAGTATAAAGTCAATCTGTTACATGGGATTGCTTATTTCCAATTCTAATAGTTTGAAGTGAAAGAATTACATATGTAATAGTTATCTATCCTAAAGTATGCAAAATCCACATAACTTACTACATACAAGAGGATGAGGAGTAATTCTCAACTTAAACATTTAACTACTTTCTAATTCTATATACAATTAAGTATACAACTGATTTTCAATTTAACATACAAGTGGATATGCAGCTAAATTCCAGTTTAATATGCAAGGTAAATGTGCAAGATAATTATGCAACTAATGATTTATTTAACATTCAATTATATACATCCATCCATTCATCACATCAAAAGCATTTAAGTATAAAGTTAAATTCCAACACAAGCATAGTAAATATAAAGTAAATGACTTTAATTATTACAAACCATTAGTAAATAAAGGAAATTAAAGAACGCAGCAGCTCACTTATAAGTATTTAAAAAGCTATATTTGTTATAATTTTAAGCGAAAACAGCTAGCTTATGCACTTGGTCCAGGTCCACTAGCCTCCAAATGCACCTGATCTATCATATTTTGGCATTTAACTGTGATAGGGCAAAGCTAATAAATTGAAAATATGGTTGAACTAAATAGTCTAAGTACAATTTAAGATTAGGTTAGGCATTTTTATTCCATTGGATATCACTACTAATTACAAAATTTGCATAAGCAAGGGTGCCAAAACGTAAGCATACAAGTATGGAAAAATGGAAGTAAATAAAAAGGCAAATTGAGTTAGAATACTCACATAAATATACATCATAGCTTACAATTAAAATAAGGGTAAAAGCATCTTAAATAGGCTAGAAAGGAACTAAAGTGCATATGAAAGTAAATGAAGTAAAGCATGTATATATTCAAATGAACTTATGCTAAGTAAGGAAAAAAGATAGTGAAGCATTTAAATATAATTTTAACAACATTCACTATAATCTAAGTAAACTATAAACTAGTAAAGTACACTACTAAAATATGGAAAATGCATAGTATAGAAATTGGAAGAAAATTTTAGACTATTAGTCTAAGATTAACATAGTTTATAACTATGGAAGGTAACATAGCTAAAAGCTATGATGAGTCTTAAAAATCAATAAGATTGAAGAAGATATCATATTTTAAATGATTAAAGTTGTTTTAAGAACGTACTCATTCTATGGGAAAATACAGAATGACGCAAGGAGTTAAACACATCTGTTTAACAAGTAAGGGAAAGCAGGTCAAAACAAGTAACACTCACATTCACCCCCTGAGAATGTGAAGTCTCCTTATTACTCCTTATTAGCCTGCCCTTGGCTTATCCAACAATATAAACCCCTATAGTTTTTAATGTGAAAGTTGTATTCATGCACAATGTCTTATATGAATAATTCAAATGAATAAGGCTCAAAGCTAAGCAAGCATTCAAGGAAAATTCAATAATTGTAACTAAGTGATATCCAAAGTTATCCAATTTTAATGATCTACTTAATGGTTGGAGCTAATTGAGCTCCCAATTAACTTTGAGATATTGATCTCAAGTTAATTATAATAATAGTAGTAATTGGGGTTTTGAAAATAATAGTTTCATTTCATTTATCAAAATATGATAAAATAATTTATAAGCATAATTGATACAAATAAAAACTAGTTCTATTCTAGTCCTAAATTATAAGATTCAATTATGATAACTAAATCAAGGTTTAGGTGACTAGTAGGAAGAGATTGAGATTAAGAAAATATCAAACTTAAGGAATTTGAAGTTAAGGTTTAATTCACTAAAGTTCTCTAGCTAGGTTGTAGTTTGAAGGTTCTATCCAAATTAAATACTAAACTAGCTAGGTTAATGTAAAATGAAAGATTTAAAGAAAGCAAATGAAAGGATTAAAAACTATAAGTTCTATGTTTTATAATAGTTAAAGGTTAAGGAAATTAATAAGATTCCTAAACTACTCTAAGTAAATTAGGACTCTATTACTAGTTCTTAAAGAATTCAAGTGAAGACTTTAAGGATTAGGATGAATAAACTAGACTCTAATCTATTCACTAAAGGCTAGTCCTAGTTGATTCAATAATTTATAATTACAAAATTATTAAGGCTAACTACTCTTAATGGATGTAACTAATAGATCTAGGGATCAACTACAATTCATATTTAAATCAATCCTAGAGTTTCTATCTTAAGGTTGAAAGGTGAATCAAGCAATTTACAATTGATTCACATATCTAGAATAATGAGAACTAAGCTCAACTTAAGTAATATAAATTGATATTGGGAATAATAAATGTGATATATTAGCTATCCTATGATTTTATAATACCTAAAACATATAATTTAGGAAATTATAATTTATCATAATAACACTAATTAAGAGTTAATAACCTAAAGTTACAATTTGTTGTCCAATGGAAATAATATACATATAATTGAAATTCTTATATCATAAGGAGAAAAATAACACTAAGTAGGTCAATTTTGGATAATGTTTGAAATTTAGGGTTTTCGCGACTCCTAATTATGGTTAAAAGTGATCAAAAAAAATAGGGTTCCAATGTAAATTTTGATTTCATATTATTATTCTTCACATTTTTGTGAGTGAAATGGACTATTTGATTATTTAATTTGGACATTAATTAATCAAATTAGCTCACATGAAATGATGAAATTAATTTATAATTAATTAATTAATCTTAATTATTGACTAATTAAAATATTTATCAAATAGAAATTAAGTTGTATATTATTAATCTACATAATTATTAATCTTAATTATTTTGTATATTTTGGTTAAGTATTTTTAAAGCTATGATTGAATGAAATTTGGGGTATTTATAATTAGTTATTTGCATAATGATTAATTAACTGCATCCATTAATTTCGATTTAATAGACGGCGCAAAATAAAAGGAGACGCTGAATACAAGAAATGGCGGCGACACAGAAATTCTTGGCACCAAAAATTGTGTGGCACCGAAACTTGCGCACCGTTATTACACGCGGTAGGACAAGGGCTCGACATGCATCCTTCTAGTATTTTGAGAGACGGCGCGGTCGAACCATTACGAACTGGTCTAGTTTGGGCGAATAGCATAGGTCGAACGCAGATCAATTCGGCTGCTTCGTCCCCGATACAATCCGAAGGAACGCGACTAGGGTTCGACCTCCCGGTCGAACCCGGGAGTCCCCTGCCATGTTCCGCATACCGATGGTTAGCCCTCGCCATTGCTGACCTAACTAGCCCATAATCAAGGCACGAGGTCAGCTGTGGCATCAAAGGCTTGATGCCTTAGATCCATGCAGCTAAAATCCTAAAAATTTGCTTAGGGTTTTAATTCGCATGAGCTCAACTCATTCTAATTGAGATCTATTATGAATCATTTAATCACTCAACAATTCACGATGAAACTAGATGAAATTAACTGAAGGAGAATACGAAAGAATGAGTACCTTTAAATGCAATGGGTTCATCTCTGCTGGTAGGAACTTAGGGGTTTTTTTTTATTGCAGGTTATAGCCGAGCATAGACCGGTCCTGCTCAGCTCCCAACTTAAGCAAATGAAGATGATAGAGCGAAAAATGGGAAAGATTAGAATGGAGTAAGGTTTAACGGGGCTCGACATACCTCATTGGGGCGGCCATACGGCGGTACGCTTGCAAGCAGGTGCACGATCCTTGCTAAATGATCTCCAAATTGTACAAAAATTGAAATGAAGGTTCCTAATACTATTATATGACTATTGGAAAAAGGTTAAAGTTAATTAGGTCATTAATTGATGGGTAACAACACTAGAATTGTTACAATTGTCCCCCATAAAAATTCTCCAAGGCCACTTATTCGGCAACCCTACAACAAGCAGCTTACTGGCCCCACAGGTGTTTATGCTCTTACCCCTACTGAAGCGACAGAGGATAACAATGTGGTGTCAGGTACACGCTTCTGAACCAAATCTATCTTTTTCAGTTTTACTTACTTAAGTAGCTAGTAAATTACTGCATCTATAATTAGGTATGATTTATGTAAATAATAAGTCCTATAACATCCTATTTGACACTGGAGCTAATCACTCCTTCATTTCAGAGAGTTGGACAAAATCTATCAACTTGCCACTATACTGTCTAGCGAGTCCTCTAAGAGTAGGACTACTATCTGGAGCTCAATTGCCAGCCCATTAATTTTGCAATATATAGATCCCTATTGGAGAAACAGAATTCGAAGCCAAGCTTGTAGTTTTGCCAATAGTAAAATTTGACGTTATTCTGAGAATGAATTGGCTAAGTCATCAAGACACCACTATCAATTTCCAGAAGAAAAATATCACCTTGGGTGATGGTAGACAAGCAAAGTCATTCATTGGAAACTTTAGTACAAGACCCTCTTTGATCAATGCCATTAAGGCCAAGAGGTTAGTACGAAAAGGTTGCAGCGCCTTCCTAGTGACAATACTAGGAGAAAAGAAGGAAGATATTCCCTTATCCAAGAATCCCGTCGTTTGCAAATTTGTCGATGTCTTTCCCTAAGACCTACCCTGTCTTCTACCTACACTGGAAGTAGAATTTGCAATCGACATTGTCCTAGGAACCAAGGCAATCTCCAAAGCACCCTGTCGAATGGCACCTAAAGAATTACAAGAATTGAACAAACAACTGCTGGAGCTATTGGAGAAGGGTCTGATCAGACCTAGTTCATCACCTTGGGGAGCACCAACTCTATTCATCAAAAAAAGGATAGGTCAATGCGAATGTGCATTGACTATAGGGAGCTAAACAAGGTCACCATAAAGAATAAATACCCGCTTCCCCTCATCGACAATTTATTTGTTCAATTGGTCGGAGCAAAAGTGTTCTCCAAGATTGATTTATAATCGGGATAACACCAGCTACAAGTAAGAGAATCTGATATAGCTAAGACTGCCTTTAGAACCAGATACGGCTATTATGAGTTTTAGCGATATCGTTTGGATTAACAAATCCTCCCTCAATCTTCATGGACTTAATGCAACGTATTTTGAAACCTTACCTTGACAAATTTGTTATCATCTTCATAGATGATATTCTAATAGATTCTAAGATAAAGAAGGAGCACGAATGTCATCTTAAGGCAGTATTGGGGGAACTGCGTGACCACGAACTGTATGCTAAGTACTCAAAGTGCGAGTTTTGGCTTGATTTAGTTGCTTTTCTTAGCCATGTGGTTGATGCGCAAGGAATCAGAGTGGCTCAAAATAAAGTCAGTGCTATTCACAATTGGGTCCAACCAAAGACTGTCACTAACATTAGAAGCTTCTTGGGTCTAGCTGGGTATTACAAAAAGAGTAGCGCCCCGACCCGTTGCTTCGCACAAAAGACGAGTATAATCATAGTCAGCGGCGGAGCGGTGCGCTACTCGAGATGAACGAGCTTACAAAACCCATCTTCCCGAATAAGCTAAAAGACTAAGCCACACTGAAGTCTACTGACTCGAACCTAAGAGTAGGATCGAGAGTCAATACTTAAGATAAGAGTAGATTACTTGTCTTAAGTATTAGACTAATACGTATATTGGATTTAGAAAGCTAAACATGAATCTAATATACGTTATCAATATATCAACATTTCCAGTATGCTGATCACATCACAATACTAAGTATAATAGTATAACAGAGTGAGCAAGCTAAAACAAAACATCTAGAATACATTCATCACAGAGCAGTAGTAAATATTTGTCTCAGAAAAGAAAAGTTAAAATATATCCAGAGTTATTACAAACTTATTTAAAATATAAAATACAGAGTCTATCTAAAGTGCTGAAAGTAAGGCGATAAGAAAAGATGGAAAGCTACTCCACTGAGGCTCCACATACTCCTCTGGGATCTCCTGTAGGTTCTCTTACCCCATCTCCACAAGCTGCTTGGGATCTAGCAAATTGCCAGATCCCAAAAGTACCCCGTGTTAGACAAGAAGTCTAACACAATGCAACTAACTAAGCAGTTCTAAAGTAAATGCAATATACAGTAAAGTAAACACAACTGTAGGAAATAATAGTAAAGGCACTACATAACTGAACTGTAAAGGCAAAACAGAGTAACGCTGCGTCAAAACAGAATACTGAAGGTAAATGAAAATATATAAAATGCTAAGACATCAATGTGAAAGGTCAAATATCGTACAATATGTCGCTAGAATGATGTACCAAAATATGCCACAACCTGGTATGCCAAGGTATGTCACAGAACTATCATTGAAAGGCTATGAGTCGTATGGTCCAATGTATACATACACTCAGTTGGGAATACAGTATGGTGATGCTGATGCATCCTGAGATTCGTCAGTCTATGTATGCAACATTCTATAACCCATAATTTATCACTAATACTCATGCATCACTGTTAAAATGATTCATCAAACTCATCCTCATGTATATGCCCATGCTTCTATTCTATATGAGTAAAATTCAAAAATATACAAAACTTTTAATACCGAAAATGAATTCTAGGTCTCCACTGTGCAGAATCCTGCTAAAAGGATTCTATCCTAGCTTCTAGAATGATAATTGGTTAAAGTTGAAGATTTGCTTAAAGATCATTAGGTGGGGTGATTGTATAAACATATTTAGCACATTTGCAAGAAATGTGATTCATATCTCTTAGTTTGATTAAACCACCCTAATGAAGCGATCTTCGATAGGAGGCATCGCCCGTTGGCGATTTGTATCTCAAGCTAAGTTAATAAGATGCCTAACTTACAATCACACTCAGTGTCTTAAAAGAGGTGATTCTGATTACTTAGTTTGTTTCAACCACACCAATTGCAGCGGTCTTCGCTAGGAGGCATCGCCCATTGTCGATTTATATTTCAATCAAACTAAGGAATGAATACCTGTTTAATACACTCTTAGTCTTGGGAGATTTACTCTAACGGGACTGTAGTCGTCTAATACCTCAGGATAGCACCTGCTCATAAGTCCACATTGGAGTGAATCAACTAATCCTAAATACTATTGAAGAAAATCAGCACTATGGGTATGCCATACTACACCAACCAATAATCTGGGTTCGCACAACTCTATTTAATTAATAAGGATTTACCAAGACTACAAATTCTTATGATAAATAGGTAAGTCCTACACAAGGTTCCAAGGAACTATGATCAAGCGTCACTCAATGTGGCCTTTACCACAATAAAAGGTGTCATTCTAAATCTTAAGTGATTCCTACCACAAGAGGTTGAGATCAACTTCTAGAGTTAAGGGATCATCTAAGCTTCTACCTCAATGATTTATGTAAAGTCCTCCTACCTCAATGTATAAAATGATTTAAGTCTTTAAAATATTTCAGAAACGATCTTGTATTGAGATACTTAAGATCTCACACTCTTATGCTAGCACTCTAGGTTTTACTTATCATTTATATTCAAGATGATCATATTAGATAATTAAGTCATCTGATCATTTCATATTCTAGGATTATGGGATTTAAATTAAGGATGTTATTAGAGTTAGATCACTTATTCAATCAATAAGATTATATGAATATTATTATGCTAATAGCCTTATTTATGAGAAAATTGAGGATCCAAAGTTTAGATTCAGATTAAGCAATCACACAGCTTTATTATTAAGCTTAGCATGTTTAGTTCAAATGTTTAAAATCCATACCAAATCAAATGCATTATTGGAATAATGTCAATCTCATTATCTTACAATCAGTTAATTAAATTAAGTATTTAAGAGTTTGGATCTTAATTAAGCAGGTTAGGGTTTGGCCCCTACTCATGCCTTAATTGAGATCAAGCGTTCATTTATAGATCAATGACAAATCAGTAAATTAAGTATATATTATTGGTGGCAATCTTAGACCTAGATCAAGTCTTAAAAGCTTGATCAAAGTCTTAAGACTTCTTAAGTTAATTAAGGTGATTAAATTCTCAAATTTCAGATTTATTCAATTTGTACATCAAAAATTAGCATACATTATTTTCATATATTTACCTTACTATTATGAAGCATATTATCAAAAAAATTTATAAAAACAGAAAGTAATTAGTGCTAATCAAACCCTAAATCAATCCAAAAAGATTAGCACATAATTACAAATCTAGCTATCAGAATTTCATACAAATTGGCATATAAATTCTATTTAATCAAACAATTAACCATATACTAAGTTTGCTAAGATCTAATATATATAAATCCTAATTTTCTCTAATCATGGTTTAATAAGAATAGGGCATAAGTTAAAGTATAGAGATCAAAAAAATAATTTACTTAGCACATTCATTCTAATCTTCATAAGGAGACTAATGGCACCCTAAACATGTAATTTGGTTAAGTATAATTGCTAATTCACCCTAATCAAGATCTGTAATAATTAGGCAAATTCAAAAAATCTAACCATTAGATGTTCAATATTATTTTATATTCGGATCTTTGATAATTTTCTGATCAATTTCATATATAATATTATAGGATTTGGACTAGTGGATTAAAAGTTATTCAATTAATATATTCTGTATTTTTATTTAATTAAATCCCTATGATTGGAATAATTGGATTATTTTCCTTAAGGAAAATTGATGAATCCATAAATTATATCTAAAATAAAAGGAAATTTTATTCATTTCTGATTTTTAAACTGCTCCTAAATCAAATTTTCTTTACCTTTTCATGAAAATGGCTATTCAAGAAGTCCTGAGACATTTTATGCAAAATTTCAATTTTTTCAAAGGAAACCGCTGCCGCGCGCTGTAGCTGGACTGTTTGCAAATTAAGGGCGCTATAGTGCGCTACAACAGATGCATTTACGAACCGCGGGCGCGATAGCGTGCTGTAGCAGATCCTGTTTCGAATTGCGGGGGCGGTAGAGCGCTGCAGCAGATCCATTTGCAAGCGGCGGATCCTGTTTCGAACCGCGAGCGCGGTAGCGCGCTGCAGCGGGTCCATTTGCAAACTGCGAGCGCGGAAGCGCGATGCAGCGGATCCTGTTTCGAGCTGGGGGTGCGGTAGCGCGCTGCAGCTGTACAATTTGCAAATGGAACCGCTGCCGCGCGCTGCAGCTGGTAATTTTGCAAAACGAGGACGCGGGGGACTTAGTTGATTTTGCTTACACCATTGCACGCCACAGCGTGCTCTAGCGTGCTGCTGTGGTTCGCCACGTTTTTGCCAAATAGAAGCATTTATTGCGACTGGGACAAGACCCCGAACCTGCATCTTGTCCCCAGCAATCGTTTTCTCTGCAGCTACTCCGAATTTAAATGAAAAGTAGCCTCTTGATGTGATAAGAAGGATAAACAAAGAAGGATATTGGTCACTTCACCCTTAATTCGGGATTTGCCATCATGACTTTAGATTTTATATGAGAACTGCTGGTTATGGAGATGATGAAGGAGGATGCAGCCCCTCTACTATAAATACCACTCCTCTTGACTAGAGGAGGGTTCACAATTTTGCTCAAATCACTAAGTAAGGAGGAGGGGTGCATAAGTGGAAGTGAGCAACTCCCCAAGGGTTGCAAAGCAAGTTCTTGCTAAGGAAGAGGAGAAGGAAGGCAGCACTAGTGACCTAAGAGAGGAGCTTGAAGAAGGAGAAGAAGAAATCCGAAGAACTTCCAAGGAACGTTCCTAGTATCTTCCAAACTTTACTCTTGTAGTTAATTTTCTTAGTTGATCATGAAAGAGTCTTTATCCATGTATGTGTTTTTCTTCATTTCTTTTGTAATGAGTAGCTAAATCTCCCTTAAGGAGGGTTGGGGAAACCTCATGTGTATGAATTTATTTTAATGTACGAAGTTTTTTTTCTCAAGCACAAATAAAATGTGAGAACTCTATGCCTTGTTAAAAAATGTCTTTTATTATTTAGTCTTAAATGTGGATGAAAGGAAAATGAACTCATAATCTCAAGAACTAACTTGTCTTGTGCTCCATAGCTTACCTTAGGTTTGATGCTAAGTTTATGAGTGCATGAAATCTTAGAACTATGTGACAAAGTTCTTGAGCTTAATGCACCTTAATCTAAGCTCAACCAAAGTGTTGATGCATGAGATGCTAAAACCCACTAAATGAGCTCCTTAGCTTAACATAATAGAGATAGAGGAAGAAATAGTTGAGTGCTCATGAACTAAGTGACATAGTCATTGAGCCCAACATATTAATCCCTCATCTCAACTATGTGTGGTGCGAGTGATGCTCGTAATGGAATCAATGCTTATAAGATTTAAAAGACTTAAGAAAATCGAATGTCTCCTTGATCAAGAGATAAGATAAAAACACTAAACTTAAAATCTTATATGAATCTTTGTGCCAAAATAGAACCGAATGTGTGTTCATTTTATGCACAAGATTTGAACTTGTGAAAGCTTGAGGTAAAACTCAAAGAAAACAATGTGCACTTGATTAAATCTAAAAGAATAAAAGACAAAGCTTGAGAATTCAACATGCATTAATAAACTTCTCATCACATGCGAGATGAACCCAACTCTCATCTCTCTTTTATCTAACTTATCTTCACATAGTGATTATTGTGCTAAATCTAGGACCAACTCAACCAATCAATTGTAGCATAAACGTTAGTGAGAATAGATAGACCTTAGTGTCAAAATAACCAATTCTCTGAGGTTCGATAAATCCCAAAAATTAATACTTTCCACTTATTACTTCAGACCACGTACACTTGTGTGCGAGCATAGACGTGTATTTACAGTCTGTCAAAAATAATTCCAATTATTCAAATATTAATTAAAACGAGTTCGGCCCATTCACCAAAACACGCGGGTCGGCTCGGCTCGGGGACCCATTACTGTCGAACCGCGCGGGTCATGGGTCGGCCCAACCCACACAGTCCGTCTTTTTCCCCTCACCAGCCCCGATGCCTCACCAATTAGGGTAACCCTAATTAGCCAAATTCGCAGCCTAGGCACCATGCCATGGCCTCGGGTTGATTGGGAATCGATCCCCTAGCCAAGACGCTCCGATTGAGACCAGGAGCCCTCTATGAGAGGGTCTGGATTAGCCAAACCTTACTCACTCGAGAACTCCCGCAATGGAACTAGTGTGGGGAGACAATTCTCCCCTCAGAGGCTATGCCAGACCCAAGGCTCGATCCCTACACCATCAGGGAGGTGAGGTAGATCGAAGTCCCCTGATCTGAGGGCCTGAAGTGAACTGGAACACTGGGGTCTTACTCGGCCCTAGCCATCCTTAAGGGACTTAGCCCGATCAATTGATTCAATTAATCGGGGCTAACTCAAGGCATAATTTTGATAGCCTTGAGTTCGTATCAATAATATGTAGCTAATTGAATGAAAAGGAGGGGAGTCTGAGCCTAATCAGCTCAGACTGAGCAAGAGGGAGTACCTGGTTCATCGGGATGGCTCGGGATGATCGACTGAGGGAATGGCTGGCCCTAACTGAGCTTTCAGATGCTACAAAGGATCCCAAACACCATGAGAGCCTACTATCAGCGGTTCGGGACCTCCTGGGATAGCCTACGCAAGCTCGAACAGACGGCAATGGCGGAAGTTGCAGATAGCTCAATTGATCAGCAATGGTCAATTGGAGCCATGCTAAGGTTATTTATAGCCTTTGTAAGGGATTGGGAAGCTTCTGGAGGGTTGGCTCAGGCTGGGAAAGACGCGAGGGGTCGGGCCATGGCCGAGCTCTCGAATTTCCTATTCGAGCTCGGCTGGGTCACGAGGCCCAATTGGGGCACCTTGCCATTACGGGAGGATCCCCAACGACTTGCTGAGTTGGATGCGCGAGTGGGGGACAAGTTTGGTAGCTGGCAGTACGGGGATTTTCTCTGTCAGGTGTGCGAGCGAGAGGAAGATGAAGGTCCACAGTGGCGGGACCTTCAGATGTCATCTAATCTATCGATCAAATAGGTGCTACTGCTGGGATTGTTCAGATCCTAATGGCCGATTGCGAGAGTGATCCTGGCCGTAGGATCCACATGTTCATTTAACGGTGGATTCGCTATCCCGCGGAGTTAAATTCGGATCATGGGATCTAAGGGTCCGACGGTGATATCAGCGGGACTTCATTATCGTGTGACCCAGGCTCCGCAGTGGATCGCCCGTGGTAAGGTATATTTGCAATTTAGAAAAGTTAGGAACCCTTTTATACAATTAGACCATTTTAATTAAATGTGAATTATGGCCTAAATGATTTCCAAATTACACCAAACTTTCACCCTCAGCTATTTTGGGGGTGAGAAATTCAAAAATGCAATTAGATTTTAATTCTGAGATCAAAATATTTTAGGTCTAATCTAGGGCATTTAGACTGATCAAAATATCATTTGGACTTAGAGAAGTCCATTGGACTTCAAGTTTTTAGGATAGACTTAATTTAGTGTTCTATAAGTAATGGTATTAAAGTTAGACAGTAATTAAGCTATATTTTAACAAAGTAACAACTTAGGATTGTTACAGACTCCCCCACTTAAGAACAATGTCGTCCTCGACATCATCTCAAAAGAGAAGACAAACATGCTGGATTTTCGAATAATATAATTAAAATTTTGGAAGTTAAAAGCGTACCTAAATTTTCAAAGAGACTGGGATACTTTCTTTTCATATGCGCCTCTTTCTCCCAAGTAGATTCTTCTAAAGAGCAATTCCTCCACTGAACCTTTACCATTGGGATTGAGCGATTCCTCAGCTGCTTTTGATTATGTGCTAAGATCTTAATTGGCTCTTCCGCATAAGAAAGATTTGGCTAGAGAGTTACCGTTAGAAGTTGAATCAAGTGAGATGGGTTGCGAAGACACCTCCGCAGAGAGGAGATGTGGAATACATTATGAACTGCAGAGAAATCTTCAGGAAGCTGCAACCGATAAGCTATAGAGCCAATCTTTTCTAGGATTTCAAATGGTTCGACGTAGCTGGGACTTAGCTTCCCAGCTACACCAAAACAATATGCACCTTACATCAGACAGACCTTAAGATACACAAAATTTCCGACATCAAATTCCAGAGTGCGATAATGAGCATCATGGTACTTACCCTGGCGATCTTGAGCTACTTTGATTTTTTGCTAGATCAACTGAATCTTACTATTTGTTTCTTCAACTAAATCAGAACCATATAGCTGCACATTGCCTATTTCAGACTATGCTAATGGAGTACTGTATTTCCTGCCATAAAGAGCTTCATATGGAGCCATGCCAATACTAGCCTAAAAATTATTATTGTATGCAAACTCTATGAGAGGAATATGATCTTCCCAGAAGCCTCCAAAATCTAGAATGTATAGACGAAGAAGATCTTCCAAGACTTGATTGACTCTTTCCGTTTGTCCATCTGTTTGGGGGTGAAAAGCAGTGCTCATGGCTAGAGTAGCTCCCAAGTCTTGATGCACTGCTTGCCAAAATTTAGAAGTGAAACGATTATCTCGATTAGATACGATAGATCTGGGAATTCTATGTAGCCTGATAATTTCCTTGATATATAACTTTGCTAATCTCTCCACATAATCAGTTTGATGCATAAGGATAAAATGTGCTGATTTGGTCAGTCGATCAACAATGTCCCAGATTGAATCGACACTGGATCTTGATTTGGGTAAACCCATAACAAAATCCATGGAAATATCGAGCCACTTCCATTATGGAATTATTAGGGGATGAAGAAGCCCTCCAGGCTTTTGGTGCTCGGATTTGACTAAGTTACAAGCATGACACTTTGCTACGAATTTAGCCACACTTTTCTTCATTCTAGGCCACCAAAATGTTTTCTTTAGGTCTTGATACATCTTGGTACTGCAAGGATGTACTTGGTACCCAGAATTATGACCTTCCACCAAAATCTCTTGGTGCATGGATTTGAGAATC
This sequence comes from Gastrodia elata, assembly GCA_016760335.1. NCBI lineage: Eukaryota > Viridiplantae > Streptophyta > Magnoliopsida > Asparagales > Orchidaceae > Gastrodia > Gastrodia elata. The sequence continues at coordinate 19,116,850 of CM028669.1, forward strand.
CATAGGTGATCCCCTTGATAGATTACACTACCTCGACTCTGAAGATCAAAATGATGACCACTTTTGATGTCCACTTTAAACTTCAAATAGTCTTCATCCTTGGTTTGGGAGATGGAGACATCACGATGAATTGTGGGTTTAACTGAACTCATGGATATTAGTGTGCTTAGCATAGCACCACGTACTGGCCTGATTTTGAGCTTTCAAAATTCTTCTTCTAGGGAACAGGATATGGTTATAGAAGATAGAGTAGCATGCTGACTGAGTTCATCTGCTATGACGTTCACTTTTCCTGGATGATATTGGATGCTTAAATCATAATCACTTATTAGCTCAAGCCATCTTCATTGTCAACATTACAGCTCACGCTGGGTGAAGATGTACTTTAAACTCTGATGATCGGTGGATATGGCACACTGGACGCCATAAAGATAATGCTGCCAGATTTTTAGAGCAAAAACTACGGCTGCTAATTCGAGATCATGAACGGGATAATTCTTTTCATGTAGTTTTAACTAACGAGATGCATAGGCTATAACTTTTCCTTCCTGCATCAAGCACACATCCCAAACCTATGCCGGATGTGTCGGTATAGACTTGGTAGTTAAGACATTCTTTAGATAAAGCTAGAAGTGGTGCAGAAGAAAGAGCATCTTTTAATGATTGAAACACTTTCTCATATTCTGGACTCCAGATAAATGGTACTGCTTTCTACGTCAACTTCATGGGAGGAGATGAAATTTGTGAGAGCCCTTAATAAATTTTCTATAGTATCCTGCTAGTCCTAAGTAACTCTTGATATCAGTCACGGATTTTGATTGTGACCAATTTTGAACTGCGCTTACTTTATTTTGATTGACTATGATTCCTTGAGAGTCGATAACATGACCCAGAAAAGTGACTGAGTTGAGCCAAAATTCGCATTTGGAATACTTAGCATATAGTTCATGACTTCGGAGCTCTTCTAGTACTAATCGCATATGGTTCTCATGATCTGTTTTACTTTTTGAATAGATCAGAATATCGTCAATGAAGATGATGACAAATTTATCTAAATATTCTTTCAACATGTGCTGCATTAAATCCACAAAAATGGATGGCACATTTGTTAAGCCAAAGGACATTACTAAAATTTCATAATGTTCATAGCAGGTTCTAAATGTTGTTTTTTTCCACATCTGGATCTTTAACTCGCAATTGATGATATACCGATCGCAAGTCTATCTTTGAGAAAACTTTAGCTCCAAATAATTGATTGAATAAGTCATCGATATGAGGTAGAGGATACTTATTCTTGATGGTTACTTTGTTTAGTTCCCTATAATTGATGCACATTCTCATTGATCCATCTTTCTTCTTTACGAACAAAACTGATGCTCCCCAATGAGATGAACTTGGACAAATAAGGCCTTGCTTTTCCGGTCCAGTTGACCTTGGAATCCTTCTTATAAACGGGCAGCCTCGATTAGTTCTATCAGAGTCTTGATCTGACTAGAAACTAAGTGGGCTTTAATAGAGTCTCTCAGACCCTTCAGGAAACAGTGGCATCTAGATGTTTCCATTCTAACTAGATCCAGAACAAAACACAACAATCTCCGGAACTCTTGTTCTTATTCAAATACTGAATTATTGCCTTTGTGAGATGGAGGAGTTCATCCTCTAGAATTGCTTGAGCTGTCGCCGGTATGAGCGCTTCACAGAATGCTTCCAAGAACATGTCCCAAAAAATATTCTTTACTTCATAATCAGCAAATTTGTTGTTCCGCTCGTTCTCCCACCAATATTCCGCTTCTTTTTGAAATATGATAGGTTAGGCTGGTGTGGAATCAACCATGAGACTTGAACATGAAAAAGAAAAAAAAGGCCACGCTTAGCTCCGCAAAGAAGAAGAATAAGAAAATGGATCAGAAATTCATCATTGTATTTGATTTTCCGTATGGGTTACTAGGCGGATGGCTTCGGAGTTATGGCACTTGATACTGGCTAGATTCTTCTCAGCCATCTTAAGCCAGTTTACTATGTCCATGGGATTCAGCGCTCCATTAAACGTAGGCATTCAGAGACGGAGGAAACTGTGCATAATTCCATCACCCATATAGTGGGAAGATGATGAGAACCCTCACTAGTCTTTCTGCTGTCATTGCATTGATCAAGCGACGCTTGGGTGCTAAATCTTGCCATGAATGATTTTGATTTACTTCCACTGCCCAAAGTTATTTGCTTCTTTGGCAATTTATGGAAGCGCCATGCTGGCTTAGCCAATTCATGCATATGATTATATCAAAGTTTGCAATTGGCAATACAATTAACTTAGCCCCATAGTTTTGTTCCCCAATAGGAATATCTATGTTGCAAAATTCTTGGGACTGCATACGGGCTCTGGAAGGTAACCCGATGCTCAACGAGCTAGCTAATCGATAGATTGGCAACTTAAGAGCCTTGGCCCAAATTTCTGATACGAAGGAATGACTCGCTCCTGTATCGAAAAGGATGTTACAAGATTTGTCGTTTATTGATAAGGTGCCTATGATTACAGTAACTTAATAAGAATAGCTAGTCAAACATTTAAAATACTGAAATGGTAAAGATTGGTCACTAAAATAGTGAGAATTGAATAAAATTTAATTTAAGGCGTACCTGAAACCACATCATTGTCTTTAGGAGCAGAGGCGGGAGTTAACATGTATATCCTTGCCGGTGCTAAGGGTTATTTGTTCGGGGGCCTTTGACCCTGCCAATCATAGTTTGGCTTTGGAGCCAGTATAATTACTTTAGAGTTCGTAGTCGTAGCTGGCATTATAGCAGGAGCAGGCTCACGGCTGTTCCTTGGCTGTGCACATAATACTTGTTTATGGCGAGAGTGATTGATAATCACTCCGTCGATTATATTCTTCTCATTGCATCTGAAGTAACGGTGGCCTTTACGACCACAAGTAAAACATACACCACCGAAGTGGTAGCTTTCCCGTACAGGTGCATTTGTTTGCATTCGAAATTCTGAGGTTGGGGTTGTGTAGTTTTAATATTATAGACCTTTGCCATCTTATGATGGCCAAAAAATTCCTTCCTCTGCTGCATTGCTTTCAATTTGGGCCTTCACTAAACTGGCCATAGGGTTGGACTCCTCAGGTCCTCCTGATGATGCGACCGTATTCTTAATTGGAGTAGGAGCAGATGGGGAACCAAGATTCATGACTGCAATTATAAGTATAAACTTAAAAACATAATATTTTGCTATAATTTTGTTCATTCTTTTATTTCTCAAAAGAGAAGATACATGGATTCACAAAATATATAACTGAGATGAAAGAAAATGACATAATAAGATATCCAAACATCCTAGTGGCAATACTCTACCCAAAAGGCAGTGCAGAAGTCATCATATGTGACTATGTGGCTCCTCCGAGCTAATCTCCTATATACCTAATACCACCAATAACTTGTTGATCCCCTCAGTAGGATCTCAACAATATCCAGACGATACTCCTCTGGATAGGCTGTCTCTCAAAGTGCGGTAATGAGGCAGTCCAACCATTCTTTGGCATGTGCTGAAAGGCTGGTGCCTCCAAAGGATGAATGGACAAGTATCTTATCCAGCACCTCAACTCCATGAGGTGACATTCCATCGACGACCCTTCCGTAGATCAGACCATCTCGAAGGTCGTCTATCCAGTAGTTGTCAAATCTCCTAAGGTAGAACAAAAATGCTAATTGCGAGTATTCAATCCCTAAGATAGTTCGACCCATAAGTATTTTATTCGCATTTCATTATTACTATCAAAAGTTCGTTTAAGTCCTAAGATGTCCATGTTAAAAATTCATAGTTTCAATCAAATTACTATGTGCATTAAATTCCTGGGGTGTCAACCTTCTGGACATAGTCCACCCTTTTCATTTCTGAGACAACTTAATGAACTTTTGGATGATTGCTTTGCACTACACTTAGTAACTTGTGATCTTGGTCTGATCTAGAGAACAGATCATAAAGTAGATAGGAACAAACTCCTTATCTGACACTTTATGATACTTCTTTGATACCAACTGTAGCACCCCCGACCCATCGCCGCGCGCAAAAGATGAGTATAATCCTAATCAGCAGTGGAGCAGCGTACTACTCAGGATGAATGAGCTTACAAAACCCATCTTCCCAAATAGGCTAAAAACTGAGCCACACTGAAGGCTGCTGACTCGAACCTAAGAGTTGGATCGAGAGTTAATACTTAAGATAAGAGTAGATTACTTTTCTTAAGTGTTAGACTAATACGTACATTGGATTTAGAACATTAAATATGAATATAATATATGTTATCAATATATCAGCATTTCTAGTATGCTGCTCACATCACAATACTAAGTATAGTAGTATAATAGAGTGCAAAAGCTAAAGCAAGACATCCATAATACATTCATCTCAGAAAAGAAAAGTAACAATACATCTAGAGTTATAACAAACTAATTTAAAAGATAAAATGCAGAGTCTATCTAAAGTGCTGAAAGTAAGGCGGTAAGAAAAGATGGAAAGCTGCTCCACTAAGGCTCCACGTACTCCTCCGGGATCTCCTGTAGGTTCTTTTGCCCTGTCTCCACAAGATGCTCGGGATCTAGCAAATTGTCGAATCCCAAAAGTACCCCGTGTTAGATAAGAAGTCTAACACAATGCAACTAACTAAGTAGTTTTAAAGTAAATGCAATAGACAGTAAAGTAAACACAACTGTATGAAATAATAGTAAAGGCACTATATAACTGAAACTGTAAAGGCTAAACAAAGTAACGCTGCATCAAAATAGAATACTGAAAGTAAATGAAAATATATAAAATGCTCAGACATCAATATGAAAGGTCAAATATTGTACAATATGTCGCTGGAATGATGTACCCAAATATACGACAACCCGGTATGCCACGGTATGTCACAGAACTATCAATGAAAGGTTATGAGTTGTACAGTCCAATGTATGCATACACTCAGTTGGGAAGACAGTATGGTGATGCCGATGCATCCTGAGATTCCCCAGTCTATGTATGCAACATTCTGTAACCTATAATTTATCACTGATACTCATGCATTACTGCTGAAATGATTCATCAAACTTATGCTCGTGTATATGCTCATGCTTCTATTCTACATGAGTAAAATTTAAAAATCCACAAAACTTTGAATATCAAAAATGAATTCTAGGTCTCCACTATGCAGAATCCTGCTAAAAGGATTCTGACTCCTAGCTTCTAGAATGATAATTGGTTAAAGTTGAAGATATGATTAAAGATTATTAGGTGGGTGATTGTATATACATATTTAGCGCATTTGCAAGAAAGGTGATTCTTATCTCTTAGTTCGATTAAGCCACCCTAACGAAGCGATCTTCGATAGGAGGCATCACCCATTGGCGATTTGTATCTCAAGCTAAGTTAATAAGATGCCTAACTTACAATCACACTCAGTGTCTTAAAGGAGGTGATTCTGATTACTTAGTTTATTTGAGCCACACCTATTGAAGCGGTCTTCGCTAGGAAGCATCGCCCGTTGTCGATTTGTATTTCAATCAAACTAAGGAATGAATACCTGTTTAAAATACACTCTTAGTCTTGGGAGATTTACTCTAATGGGACTGTATTCATCTAATCCCTCGGGATAGCACCTGCTCATAATTCCACATTAGAGTGAATCAACCAATCCTGAATACTACTGAAGAAAATCAGCACTATGGGTATGCCATACTACACCAACCAATAATCTGGGTTCGCACAACTCTATATAATTAACAAGGATTTAGCAAGACTATTAATGTTTATGCTAAATACGTAAGTCCTACACAAGGTTCCAAGAAACTGTGATCAAACGTCACTCAATGTAGGCTTTACCACAATGAGAGGTGTCATTCTAAATCTTAAGTGATTTCTACCACGAGAGGTTAAGATCAACTTCTAGAGTTAAGGGATCATCTAAGCTTCTACCTTAATGAGTTATGTAAAGTCCTCCCACCTCAATGTATAATCAGATTTAAGTCTTTAAAATATTTCAGAAATGATCTTGTATTGAGATACTTAAGATCTCACACTCTTATGATAGCACTCTAGGTTTTACTTATCATTTAGATTTAGGATTATCAGATCAGATGATTAAGTCATCTGATTGTTCCTTATTCTAGGATTATGGGATCTAAATCAAGGATGTTATTAGAGTTAGATCACTTATTCAATCAATAAGATTTTATGAATATTATTATGCTAATAGTATTATTTATGAGAAAATCAAGGATCCAAAATTTAGATTTAGATTAAGCAATCACATAACTTTATTATTAAGCTTAGCATGTTTAGTTCAAATGTTTATGATCCATACCAAATCAAATGCATTATTAGAATAATGTCAATCTCATTATCTTATAATCAGTTAATTAAATTAAGTATTTAAGAGTTTGGATCTTAATTAAGCAGGTTAGGGTTTGGCCCCTACTCATGCCTTAATTGAGATCAAGTGTTCATTTTATAGATCAATGATAAATTAGGGAATTAAGTATGTATTATTGGTGGCAATCTTAGACCTAGATCAAGTCTTAAAAGCTTGATCGAAGTCTTAAGACTTCTTAAGTTAATTAAGGTGATTAAGTTCTCAAATTTTAGATTTATTCAATTTATACATCAACAATTAGCATATATTGTTTTCATATATTTACCTTACTATTATGAAGCATATTATCAAAAAAATTTATAAAAACAGAAAGTAATTAGTGCTAATCAAACCCTAAGCCAATCCAAAAGGATTAGCACATAATTACAAATCTAGCCATCATAATTTCATACAAATTGGCACATAAGTTCTATTTAATTATACAATTAGTCAGAGACTAAGTTTTGCTAAGATCCAATATATATAAATTCTAATTTTTACTAATCATGGTTTAACAAGATTAGGGCATAAGTTAAAGTACAAAGATCAAAAAAATAATTCACTTAGCACATTCATTTTACTAATTATAAGGAAACTAATGGCACCCTAAACATACAATTTGGTTAAGTATAATTGCTAATTCACCCTAATCAAGATCTGCAATAATTAGGCAAAATTAGAAAATATAACCATTAGATATTCAATATTATTTTATGTTCAGTTCCCTGATAATTTTTTGATCAATTTCATATATGATATCATAGAGTTTGGACCAATGGATTAAAAGTTATTCAATTAATACATTCAATATTTTTATTTAATTAAATCCTTATGATTGGAATAATTGGATTATTTTCCTTAAGGAAAATAATTCCAATTATTCAAATATTAATTAAAACGAGTTTGGCCCATTCACCAAAATATGCGAGTCGACTCGGCCTGGGGACCCATTACTGTCGAACAGTGCGGGTCATGGGACCGCCCGACCAGCACAGTTCGTCTTCTTCCCCTCACCAGCTCCGATGCCTAACCGATTAGGGTAACCCTAATCGGCCAAATCTGCGGCCTAGGGACCACACCATGGCCTCAGGGTGATCGAGAATCGATCCCCTAGCCAAGACCCTCCGATTGAGATCAGGAGCCCTCTATGAGAGGGTCTGGATCAGCCAGACCTTACTCACCTGAGAACTCCCGCAATGGGACTAGTGTGGGGAGACAGTTCTCCCCACAGAGGCTATGTCAGATCCGGGGCTCGATCCCTACACCATTAGGGAGGTGAGGCAGATCGAAGCCCCTTGGTCTGAGGGCCTGAAGTGAGCTGGAACGTTGGGGTCTTACTCGACCCGAGGCATCCTTAAGGGACTTAGCCCGATCGATCGATTCGATCGATCGGGGCTAACTCAAGGTGTGATTTCGATAGCCTTGAGTTTGTATCGATAATACACAGCTAATCGAATGAAAAGAAGGGGAGTCTAAGCATAATCGGCTCAGACTGAGCAAGAGGGAGTACCTGGTTCGTCGAGATGGCTCGGGACGATCAACTGAGGGAATGGCTGACCTTAGTTGAGCTTCCATATGCTGCAAAGGATCCTAAACACCAGGAGAGCCTATTATCAATGATTCAGGAGCTCCTGGGATCGCCTATGAAAGCTCGGACAGACGGCAATAGCAGAAATTGCAGAGAGCTCAATTGATTAGCAAAGGTTAATTGGAGCCGTGCGAGGGCTACTTTTAGCCTTGGTAAGGGATTGGGAAGCTTCTGGAGGGTTGGCTCGAGCTGGGAAAATTCCGAGAGGTCGGGCCATGGTCGAGCTCTAGAATTTTCTATTCGAGCTTGGTCGGGTCACGAGGCCCAATTGGGGCACCTCACCATTACGGGAGGATCCCCAATGGCTTGCTGAGCTGGATACGGGAGTGGGGGACAGGTTCGGCAGCGGACAGTTCGGGGATTTTCTTTGTCGGGAGTGCGAGCGAGAGGAAGACAAAGGTCCAAAATGGCGGGACCTTCGGATGTCGTCTGATCTATCGATCAGATAGGCGCTACGGCTGGGATTGTTCGGATCCTAACGGCCAATCGCAGGAGTGATCCTGGCCGTAGGATCCACAGGTTCCTCTAACGGTGGATCTGCTATCCCGCGGAGTTAAATCCAGATCGTGGGATCTAAGGGTTCGACGGTGAGATTAGTGAGACTTCGCTGTCGCGTGACCCGGGCTCCACAGCGGATCGCCCGCGGTCCATACAGCGGATCCCGGCTGTTAAATTAGTTTAAAGATATATTTACAATTTAAAAAGTTAGGAACCCTTTTATGCAATTAGACCATTTTAATTAAATGTGAATTATGGCCTAAATAATTTCCAAATTGCACAAAACTTTCACTCCTAGCTAATTTGGGGGTGAGGAATTCAAAAATGCAATCGATTTTAATTCTGAGATCAAAATATTTTAGATCTAATCTAGGGCATCTAGACTGGTCAAAATATCTTTTGGACTTCAAGTTTTTAGGATAGACTTAATTTAGTGTTCTATAAGCAATGGTAATAAAGTTAGAGAGTAATTAAGCAATATTTTAATAAGGTAACAACTTAGGGTTGTTACAAAAAGTTTGTGAAGGGCTTTTCCCTGATAGCTGCCCCATTAACCAAGATAACCCAGAAAGCAGTTCCATTTGAATTGTCTCCAGCATGTGAAGAAGCATTTCGAGCAATGAAGGATGCGCTCACCTCTGCCCCAGTCCTAGTTCTTTCTAAGGAAGGGTTGAACTACCAAGTATATACCGGCGCCTTTAGGTCAGGCTTGGGAGTAGTATTAATGCAAGAAGGGAAAGTCATCGCTTATGCTTCCCATCAACTGAAGACCCACGAAAGGAACTGTGCCATCCATGACCTCGAATTAACTGCTGTAGTGTTCGCTTTAAAGATTTGGCATCACTACATGTATGGGATTCAATGCTCAATCTTCACCGATCACTAGAGCCTTAAATATATATTTACTTAGAGGGAGCTGAATTGCAGGCAGAGAAGGTGGTTGGAATAAATCAGTGACTATGACCTCAACATACGATATTATCCTAGAAAGGTAAATGTTGTGGCTGATTCTCTAAGCCATCATGCTACCCTTAAAGCCCTTATCTCTGAAGCACATTAGAAAAGGAGTTTTGTAAAATGGAAATTAAATTAGTGTGTGGAGACCTATTGAGTACAATGATCTCAATGAATAATATGGAGCCCACTTTCCACAGAGATGTATCCATTTCACAGACTAAAGATGAAGAGTATCTAAACATTAAACAAGCAATCGAAAGTGGTCACCGTACTGATCTTCATGTTCATAAGGGTGCTATCTATCAAGGGGATCATATTTGAATTCCTAAGTTCATGCATCAAGAAGTGCTAATTGAAGGCCACATTTCAGGATATTAAGTGCACCTAAGTTCTAAAATGTATCAGAATCTGAAGCTATCATTCTGGTGGCTAGGAATGAAGAAGAGTATAGTAGAATTTGTTGCCAAATTCCATGTGTGCTATCAAGTTAAGGTAGAACATCAAAAACTAGGTGGTTTGCTGCACCCAGTGGAAATCCTAGAATGGAAATAGTCAGATATATCTATGGACTTTGTCATGAGTTTGCCTCGTGCAAGATCAGGAGTAGATGCATTATGGGTGATAGTAGATCGATTAACCAAGTCTGCACATTTCATTCTAATTTGGCAAACTGACTCCATTGAGAAGCTAGTCAAATATATATATCAAAAAGATAGTTAGATTGCATGGTATCCCTAAATTTATTATATTTAATAGAGACAATCATTTCACCTCCAAATTCTGACAAGCAGTACATCAGGATTTAGGCACTACTTTAGCAATGAGCACAGCCTTTGATCCACAGACAGATAGTCAAACAGAAAGGGTCAATCAAGTTCTAGAATATCTTCTCCATCTCTACATGTTAGATTTCTCAGAATCTTGGGAAGATCACATCCTTTTAGTTGAATTTGCCTATAACAACAGCTTCTAGGTAAGCATCAAGATGGCCCCGTATTCCACGTATCATCTCTCAGAAAATGCCTAAGCGACCCTCACCACCTAATCTCTATTCCTCCAACAGAGATCTAGCCAAATTTATCATTCATGGAAGAACCTATAAGGATTCTATGAAGAGGCCAAGAGAAACTCAGAAACTATTCCATTCTAATGGTTAAAGTGCAATGGAAGAATTGCCTATCTGCTGAAGCCACTTGGGAGAAAGAATCAGATATGAGAGCCAAATACCCTAGGCTATTCGAGAATCTAGGTACATTTCCTAACTCCTTAATCTTTCAATTCAATTCATTTTCCTTTATCCTGCTTTTTTCTTTCCACTTGAGTGATGTCGAGGATGACATCATTCTTAAGTAGGGGAGCCTGGAACAACCTATGTTATTACCCAAGTCAATTAGGACTAACCCAGGTCTTAAATTTTGATCTTAAGGTCATTAGGAGTTTACCACTAAGACCAAGTCCAAATCAGGGATCAAATGGATCAAACCCTAATTTTTGGGAAATCTAGAAACCTTGGAAATTGACCTATCTAAATTGACCTCAGATCAAAAATTGGACCTCTCCATTGTGCTCATTGCCCCCAAATTAGCTAGGAGTGATGTTTTAGTGGAGATTGGAAGTCGTTAAAATTTTGCCGAATATTTTAATAATATTTAAATACCGCGAGAATTAAGAAATTAAAATACTCGTCAGATCAAAAATTTGACCTCACCGTTACGTTCCCCACTCCTGAATTAGTTAAGGGTGAATATTTGGAATTTTTTAGAATGCAACTAAGTATTTAAATTTAAACAAATAATTAAGTAATTTTTAATTAAATAATATTAAATTATTAAATTTCTTTAGACGGTGTCGTCGCTTGTGCCGTCTGATTTGTCGCTCGCGTTACATTTTGTCGTTCGATCAATTGGCAGATCGTAGCTGTTCGATTGAACGATCGGACGGCTACCATCCTTCGTCCCTTTGGCATCGCTCCGCGTGGCTCGGATGCCGCAGACATCAGCCAATCGCCATCCTTGCGACCTTGTCGGCTCCGCCACCTTCCGATATAGCCCCACTCGAGCTCTAGGGTTCGATCACTGAAGCACCCCGAGGCGACTGTCGACTCCAGAGCTGATCTTGAGTCCCGATCCGAATCCTGAATTCTGCAAGCCGTTCTGGATCAGGTACCTCGATCTCCTATGATTTTCATTCGATTGATGCATTGAAGTTTCAAAACCTTATTTTATGAATTTGATTCTCGTTTGAGCGGCTCTGATCAAACTCAAATGAGTTTGATCAAGCGATTTTGCGATGGGATCCACAGTAGAACCTAGGGTTCGTCTTGTCCCGTTGCCGTAGATCTAGGGTTCACTCTAGCCGGCACTATGAGACCTTTTCGATGGAGATCCGACCTCCCTTGGATAAGTCTCGGCGTGTCCTCCCCGGCGCCGTGCGGTCCTAATCCCAGCAATGACGTTTCTACCACCATCATTCGTGCCATAATCCATTCCCCCTCATTGCCTGTACGCGAAACCAAGGCGGCTTGGGCTGGGTCAAATCAGGCCCGACCCGACATTTCTGGTCCGCATGTCGCCATCGTGTCGTCTGTGCGTGGGGCACATGGCGTGGCGTTGTCGTTCCCACGGAGCGACGCGTGGCGGCCTCTCCTACAATTGCAGAGGCGGGGCCCACTCGCCTTCATCACTCGTCTGACCATGTGGGGCCACCCGTCTCATCCTCTACAGCCGTGAGCCCCACCTGCAAGTCAAAACAGTTATCTAAATAATAATTAAATATAAATAATTAATATAGACTGATTTAATTAAATAAATTAATGAAACCTTATAACTTTCATAACTCCTAAACCATTAATCCAAATATACTCAAGTTATATCTCATTTTAATCAGAAAAATGAGAGGAATATTCTGGTAGTGTTAATTTTCCCATAGGATGCCTAGATAACATAATGATATTTTAGGACATCCTCTCATTGTACCAAAACTTTGAACCCTCATAAATTTGTACATAGTGACCCAAACCTAGCCAGTATGGGTCTTAAGGTAATCAGGAGAACATTAGGAACACCCTAATAGTATTAACTTTGCTGTTTTATCAATAGTTTGCTTAATGACTTTTAGGGCTTACTCTAATTACCCCTAAAACCTTAGATTTTGATTTAGCCATATCTTAGTCATTTAAGCTCCAAATCAGAGAATTCAAAGTGCTAGATAACTTAGAATTTTAGTGACAACAGTAACCTACAATAAAATTTAAGTTATAAACCCTAGAAACCCTAAGTTGACCAAAACACCCCTAACCATAATTAGGTTATAACTTGACCAAGTGAGGTCCAATTTAGGTCTACTCCCGATTAAAGTACTTAGTGTGATATAGGGAAGCTATGGTCACTGAGTTTGTTTAATTTGGACATCAAATGGAAAAGTTAGGTTTTTGACTCCCCTTAACTTAGAAAAACTCCATAATTACCCTTAAAATTGAATTGGCCATAACTAATCCAATAGACCTCAGAATTCAGTGTTCTTGAACTTTATGGATTCCTTGAATAGCAACCAACTATAAACTGTATAAAAATTTAGATTCCATTAGGTGTAATTTACTAAAATACCCCTTAGGTAAAAAACCCATTTTGGACTTATAAAACTAATTTCTTGTTCAAATTTGGTGTACTTACTGTCTATCTTCATGTTAGACAGTAAAGAATTATTTGGCGGTAAGAAAGTCCAATTTGGAGCTTTAAATCAAAAAGTAGTTTTTTGGACCCTTAAATAGGGGCAAAATGATTTTGCCCAAAATTTAGGTTATGTATCATTAACCCTTAAAATACCTTTTAAATTTAGGTTAAGTAATAAAATTGATTTAGAATTAGTTTAAGTCATAAATTCCTCAATTGGACTAATTTGTAAAATATCTCAATTTAGGCTTGAAAAATCCCTAAGTAAGGAAAATGATCTTTACTTAGCTAAAATCCATCCCTAAATTCCTTAATTAAATAAAATCAGCAAGTGTAAATAAATTCAATTAACTCTTAGATTTTCTCTAAGTTTTGTCATTAAGAAATCCTCACTTCACCTAAGGATCTATTCCTTAGGTCAAGGATATATCTTAGGCTAGATTTAATTCATTGAATAATAAGGTTATTCAATGAAGGAATCCTTAATTTTATTAGTTTCTAGAATTTTCATAATTTTATTTTGATTATTTTATCTTTCAATCTTAGATTAAGAATAGGAGAATCATCCTATTAAGCTTGACTTTTCTTAATAGGATTTGCCTCAATTATTAGTTCACTTTAGAGTTTGAAAACTCTAGACCCTTAGACTTTACCTTTAGATTATGTGCTTAACTCCAATCTCGTGGTGTTAAAATCATAATCCCTAATTCAGTAGATCTTGATTAGATCTTAGTATAGAACATCTAAATTTATTAAATAGGCCGTAATGATTTATTATTTAACTTATAATAGATTTTGATTGAACTAAATTAGAGCCTAATCAATTCTAATTGCTTTTAACTTATAAGGCCGTATTTATAAGTTACACTCGATAGTAAAAATTAGAGATCTTGAACTTGTGTAACTTATAATAGTTAGAATGGTTTAATTAGACAACAACAGTGTCACCATGTATAGAAGAGTCCATTGCCTACTTGATTTCTTGTGCTACGCATTTCCTTGCATTTTGAGCTTATTTCCTTGGACATGTTATGTAAGAAAATTTTATGTATGAAACAAAAATATAGAATAATTAGGATAATAATTGCCTTGGGTTCAGTTATGTTCTGGTAAGTTCTAATGCACATTTATCCTAATTGATAAGGGTAAGGAGTAATAAGGATGCATAAAATTACTCATTGAGTGTGTGTTAAGCTTGGAACTCATATAATCTTACAGATGTGCATGACTCCTCAGCTATTTCTGGACGTGTCCACAGAAACAAAAGTAAAATAACTAAGAGATTATGCATTTGTATTTAATGCCTCCTTAGTCCTGCTGTTCTGTTTTGTCTGCCCAAGTCCAGAAAGGCTTTGGAAATTTTTGTCTGGGCTCGATTGGCTAATTTTTATGATATGGTAGTTATATATACCTGTTTTAGTTTTAGTTTACTGTTTAATGTGTTATTGATGTATGTATTTTAATCAGCTGTATTTTGCTTACCTGAGCACTTATATATATTTATAGGATACTAGATTTTGCTGCTTACTAAATGTACCACTTTTAGATTTATTATTTTTAATCAGCATCTATCATGTGATCATCAGCATATTTAGGATTAGACTTTTCTTTTAGTACTTTTACTTACTGTATTATATATGTATGCCTATTCCTTACTTAGTTTGCTTGAGGTGTGCCTTTTTTCCTCAATTTCTACTTAGTTATAATGTTATATTTATAATTTATCCTACTTCTTGTATGCTTACTGCTCCTATGATAGATAGTTATTTTGATTTATATATATAAATGGTGACATTAATAATTCATGTAAAATATTCAGCCTAAAATATACTTAGACAATTATCAAATAATATTTTTTTTTATTGGCTGGGGCCCTAGCATTGTGAAACCGACAATATCAAATTCAGATAGGTTTAAGGAGTTGGGTGCTGAAGAAGATGAGTCTTATATTGAAGAGGAGCATCAGTCGGGAGAACCAGAAGTCGTTTAGTCTTTTTCAGCTTTCTGTGAGGATGAGAGTTTTACTTTTATTTTATTTAATAATGTAATAATACATGTAGCTTTAACTGTGTTTTTCTTTACTGTACTTTATACCATGAGCTGTATGTTGCACTTTTCTTATTTATTGTGATAATCTGGATATACACCTATTTTACTTTACTTCCGCACACTGATTTGTATTCACTTAGTGACCGAGTTTATAGCATGTATGCAGTGGCTTATCTCTTCCTTACTAGTGGTTCAGGGTCTATACATGATCCAATCTTAATTAAGGATTTGCCAAAGTGACACTCCGCTCCTTAATCTAATGATTGTGGATTAAGGGGCGGGGCGTCACATAAAACAATATAGAAAACCATAAAATATAGTTAGACAAAATTCTAATTGTACTTATATACTTTTGGCTGTGCCATGATATATGATACTGATATTGTAGAGCATGAGCTTTTGGAGGACCTGCTTATGAGGTGGAGTGAGTGTACAAAGAGGAGATAGCCCTTTAGTTTTATTTTTTAATTTCAATCATTTTATTTTATAAAGTGTAAGAATGAGAGAGTTTTATTTCATTTCAGATATGAATTAAATTTTATGTATTTAGATGATTTTTAATTTTCTTCTATGAGATAAATATATTTTTCATTTCTTTCTAGATGAATGAATTTTGGATATTGTATATATTTTTCTTGCTTAATCTTATATACATGATATAATGTTACATCTCCATAGGATCCTTGAAAGATGTAATATCTTATATGGATTAGCTTCACTAATCCAATATAGGATGTTACAGCACATAATGTTGGATTAGTTTTACTGACCTAACATTAAGTCGGTAAATACGTCAAGTTGGGTTTTAGTGAACGTTGTTGTAAAGACCCACTTAAGTAGTAATAAGTGAAACTCTTAAACATCGAGACGCCTTTTCAGATAACAGTGGAGTTCCTGATAAGAACTCCAATGTTAAGCGTGCTCATGTGGGAGCACTTCCAGGATGAGTGATCTACTGGGAATTTATCTTCTGAGGGCAATACCGTGATGCCTTTCATGCCAAAGCGGACAATACCTTGGTGCTTACGAGTTTGAGCTGTTACAGTTGTTCTTCAATTTCGACAACCGGCAATAATTTATATCTGGCCACAATAATATTAAAAAATAAAATGAAGTAAAATAGGACATCATACAAATGTTTTAATATTGTTGTATAAGTTGTAGTCTTTATCAAAGCTACTTAATGCATATAAAACACTCACATATTCTGATTCATTATCATATTGGTGATTTATGGGGATGCTTAGTTCACCAATATTAGATGCAATGCTATAATATTATAATGTTTAAAGTTAAAATGAAGCTACATAAAATACATTTGATTTAAATTTTATTATTTCACATAATTTAAACTGGTAAAGAAAAAGGAGGACAATTCAAAATTCACCCACCTGATTTTTATCCAAAGGTTCTAAATAATTATCATTGGCTATATAAAACCTTAGTCAGCCCTAATCTCACACGCCGTAACCTGCCTGCGACGCATTCTCCTCCTTTCGACGTAGTAGGCATTGGACGATCCTGCATTGCTTCTCCTCCTTCGGTGAGGGATTGACCATAGATTGCAAGACTTTCCATCTCTGCGATCCTCATCAGTGCCTTTCTACTTCCCTATGACAAAACGCTGAATAACCCTCTCCCTTTGGCGAAAGAGAGGGCCAGTCCCACCTCCCTCCTCACGCACCGAGCTTGTGGATCAAGGTAATTTATTGAGGATAATTATGGATCCTTCTGCACCTACATTTCTTATTAAGTTAGTCGATGTTGTCTAAAATTTCTTTTGCTCTATTTTAAGCGTGTACATTGCTTGCATAAGAAGATCTGCTTGTATTACAATGATGAAGCTTATGCTTTCTCTTACTAATTAAGGAAGGAGATCTCATTGGGGATCTTTTTATTAAGGATCTTCTCACCTTCAAAATGAAAAACAGAGTACAATTTTATGCTAGTTTTGTAAATATTAATGTTTTGGTAGCAGATGTATAAGGGCGTAGATTTTGTACCGTAGAGTGCGGGAGGCCAATATCCTTCTATTTCTTTATGAAAATAATTTTTAACAGCTCATTTTGATGGAAGAATGAAGTTGAAATATTAGGGATAAATATGTAAGGAAAAAATAATTTGAACATGTTGAAGCTTCAAGATAATATGCATTTAATTCAGTCATGAATATCAAAGCCTTTAATATAGTTAGAAAGAATGCTATATCTGTATTCCAGTAGTACAAGAACTCTGAGTTTAAGGCTTGGTAAGCTTATCGGTATAAGTTGTATTCATGCATTTGGACATAGTGGCATATTAGAACACCCAAAGCATTAAATTCTTAAGCAAGTTACAGAAACAAAATGATGAAGGGTAACAGAACTTAAGGGAATGCACGCACACGCTTGCCCACACACACACACATGCACGTGTGCACACGCACACCTACACAGACCCCATACATATATATTTGAGACTCAACTTAAGTGAAAACAACATAAAATATCCAAACAACATAGTAGAATAGTACAGATGGATAATAGGGTAAAGTAGCACACTTAAATGTTACATTAAAGTTTTGTATTGGGGTAATATTTCAACACATCTGAATTAAGCATCACAATGGCGCATTCGAATAGTACGTTTGAGTAAGATAATTTCATAAGCAAGAGTCATACACATAAAATCACTATTATTGAGATACTATTATAAATAGACAAATTGGCTTTTATGTAATTGTAAAAGGGGGGGCTACTCTTATCCTTTGTATGTGGGGATAAGTACAGTTGTATGTCAAGTGTTATATTCTTGTTCCACTTATTTTCATGCCTTAAACAATTTAATTATATGTTTTCTACTCTGGTGACATACCTTACTAAATGAAGTTAGTTGTATATATGTCTATGAATCCATGAATATGAACAATTGAGAAATTATAAATTAGAGCTAAATTTTCTTTATATGCATCAAAATACTAACTTGGAATAAATAACACATCTGCATAATATATCAGAATACCAAGTAAACATTCAATTTGAATAATTGATTCAAAAACTAAAATTTCAGAATCAACTCAGTTCATAAATCACTTTAATTAATAAATACAAAGCATGAGAAATTACAAGTGTTCTTAACTAATTTGATTCCATTTATGTTGCAATGCTTTTGAGCTTGAATTCGTTTAAACATATAAAAAGATTTGTGCGTAACATTAGATAAATTAAAATATAAGAAATAGACTTTAGTGCGTTCACTCATGTTGAACTTAGTCTATATGTATAACTTTAGCCAAGGTAGGTTTTCTAGAGATATAAGGAGACTATATATCTTTGAGAGAGAGTGTGTAGTTATTTTGGAAATCCAATATCTAAATGCATATATGCTTAGCTCCTCATTTATTATGTATTTGATCACATAGCAAAATAATAAAATAAGGTTAAATAAGCTACATTGCATTATATTATTTCAGTATTCAAATATAGCTTTTAGTAGCTGTTTAGTTTCAAATTGAAGTTACGATTACAACGTTCAACCACTATTCAATTTTGTTTCTAATTTTCTTAGATACAATCTTTGATAATTATTCAATTTTGCTTTCAATTTACTTTTAGTTTTTAGTTCAATACTTTCAGTTTATAATTACTCAACATAATTTCAGTTAATGTATTTCTTTAATCTATATTTCTTTTCAGTGTTATATATATATATATATATGCCTTTTCAGTTTGATAATTTTTATAGGATTATACCTCAGTTAAGCTCAACTAAGTATAATATTTCGGTTTCAATTCCTTTATGGTTTTTACTTTTGCAGTTATATTTCAGTTTTTTCGCATCACTTTAAAATTAATTATTAAGGTGTGATCCTAAAATTGAATAAAATAAATATGTGCTTAGGCATTTATGTCTAATCAATTTTCTTTTTCTTTGATTTGCCCTGTCTGTCATATTGTACATATGGCATATAGGAAGATTAGGTTATATTCAACATTTGAGGAGCATGGTCTTAAAGAAGAACTTTATTAAAGTATACTATATATTTTCTTGTTTGGAAAGCGAGAGAAATATGTGTTTCTTTTTTGTATAGCTATGTATTAAATGAATATAATATTCTAAAAAGGATTTTTTTATTTTCAATATTTCTTTATTATAATTGAATGGATAAATGTGAAAACATCTAGAATTATTTTATTAATTGCAGTATTGTACTAAATCCTGATATAATCATGGGCGATTAACACTTAATATTGGATTAATCTCACAAACTTTATGTCGGGTCATTACAGGTTGATAGTAAGTGCTCTTAACAAAGAGCATGTTGGAGGCTCGCCACAACGCTATAGCGCGCCTGGTGCCCGAGAGGCATGCGCTATAGCGCGCTTGACGCCCGAGAGGCGGGTGCTAAAGCGTGCCTGGCGCCAGCACCCGAGAGGCGGACGCTACAGTGCGCTGCAGTGGCCTTGTGCCCGAGAGGCGGGCACTACAGCACGCCGCAGCGGCCTGGAACCCCGTGGACCAGAAATGATGCCTATGTATATTCTTAACTTAGATTTTTTGGTAACAAGAGGCAAAATTTGAAATTTTTGAGCTTCCATTTGTTTTGTATGGTGGTTACTCTATTTGAAAAGAAGAAGAAGGCTTCTAGAGGTTTTGTAAGAGTTTGTGAACCCTAAAGCTCATTGTACTCCTTCTCTAAATAGTGAAATTTTTGCTCTTCTCCCTATGGACGTAGGTATTAGCATCAAATTACATAAATTTCTTTGTTTGTGCTATGTTTGTGATTACATGTGATTGTTTCTTGCTTTATTTGGTTTTGTTTATCATCTCTAGTTTTGTTCTACATTGATTGATAACCCTAAGAGATTTTAACAAGTAGTATCAAGGAGAGGTTGCCTTGTTTGTTCTTAAGGGCTAAGGTTTGCTTGAGTTGCTTATTATTTTGTGTTTGAGTTTTCTAAAACAAAGAGAAAAGCATAGCAGAAAGAGGAGAAGAGGTTGCTGGAACCTCGTCATCATTGGTGGTGGAGAGGTCCCTCCACAAAGTTGAAGCACATTCGACAAAAATAAATGTCGTCAAATTTAATGGGAAGAATAACTTTATTATGTGGTGGTGCGAGGTGACAGACGCACTATGCGCCATAAATTTGGAGGATGTTCTTGACGTTGAAGAAAAATTGGAAAAAATTTCAGAGAGATTGGATCAAGATGACTTGCAGTGCATGCAGCTTGATCCGGAATTATTTGACTCAGGAGATCAAATATGGAGTTATGATTGAGATGGCAGCGTGGAAATTGTGGAAATTCCTAGAATCTAAGTATCTGATGAAGAGCGTGCATAATCGACTCCATTTGAAAAGACGGCTCTACAGGTTTCAGATGAAAATGAGAATTTCTATAAATGAGCACCTAAATTAGTTCACGAAATTGTTAACAGATTTGCTGTATTCAGATGAGACTGTGGAGGATGAAGATATGGCTCTATTATTGTTGAATTCATTGCCAGATGAGTATGATTTTAATCCATGGGAAGCAGGTTCTAAAGTATGAGGAGGAGACAACAACTCTAGTGAACTATGACTTTAGAAGAAGGGATAAAGAGTCTATCAAATCAGATATGACACAGAGACTTTTACACTCCAAAGAGGAAGACCAGAGAGAAATAAGCAATGGCTAAAGAAAATGCAGATTTCCAAAAAAGAGGAAAATCCAGAGGTCGAGAATTGGGCACAATTAGTGCACATTCTGTTTGGAAACTGGACATTGGAAGAAGGACAGCTCAAAGTTGAAAGACAAGCAGCGGGCGAGTGGATCTTTCGAGGCTAAGGCTAATGTGATCCAGAATGTGGTGGAGGGTTTCAGACTCCGTGTATCTATTGTTATTATTTCAATGGGACTAGTAGTTGACAGCTCTATTTGGATTATGGATACCGGCACGATGTATCACATATACTCCTAGAAGGACTAGTTTTGTTCATTTAGAGAAACAGACAGTGGTGCCGTCATAATAGGGAATGATGACACATGTTGAATCGCAGGAGTTGGAAGTGTATTGATCGGAACACATGCACGAACAGTGCAAGAATAGAAAGAAGTCCGATATGTGCCAGAGATCAAGAAGAACTTGATGTCTATTGGGGCCTTTGAAGCCAATGGTTTTAAGATGGTGATTGAGATAGGGGTTCTGAAGATCAGGAAGGGTGCTATTGACTTTTCTGAGAGGAGTTAGACAGTAGAACCTCTACTACTTGTAGGGAAGTATAGTGACATGTTTAGTAACTATAGTTGAAGATTCTAAAGATACCATGACATTATGGCATATGAGGCTAGCACATGTAGGGAACTTTCACTGAGAGCATTGGAGAAGGAATGTCTCATTAAAGGTATAAGTTCTTGCAAATTATAATTTTGTGAGCATTATATTTTTGGCAAGAAAACACACAAGCTCTTTGGTGTTGGGCCCCACAACACCAAAGATATATTAGAATATCATATCTCTTATAGATGATTGTTCCAAATTTGTATGGGTGTACACTTTGAAGAGCAAGATAAATGTACAGGAGGTTTTCATAAACTGAAAGAAGATGATAGAAAATCAAACGGGCAAGAGAATCAAGATGATCCGAACGGATAATGACGGAGAATTTACATTTGACTATTTTGTAAAAGAATGTGCGGGTTCATGGATAGAACATCACTTCACAGATAGAGAAACATCACAACAGAACGGGGCAGCAGAGCGAATTAATTGTACTTTGGTGGAAAAGGTGAGGTGGATGTTGTCTAATGCTGGCTTGGAGAGAGTATATTGGGTGGAAGCCCTATACTATGCATGTTACTTGGTGAACCATCTGCCATCTGCAACACTTGACAAGAAAATTTCAATTGAGTTGTAGTTTGAACATTTTGCCATAGATTATGATAAGCATTTGAAGATGTTACTTGGTGAACCGTCTGCCATCTGCAACACTTGACAAGAAAATTTCAATTGAGTTGAAGTCTGAACATTTTGCCACAGATTATGATAAGCATTTGAAGATTTTTGGAAGCCCAGCTTAAGTATTATGTCAGAAAGGATAAGCTTGAACTACGAGCTGGGAAAGCAATTTTTGTGGGCTTTCGTCATGATGTGAAGGGCTACAAATTGTATGATCCAGTTTACAAGAGGTTTGTGGTGAGTAGAGATGTTACTTTTGATGAAGAGTTTTTTCTGAGTTTGAGGAGTTCTCATCGGGTGGAGGATAATACAGAGACTCCAGTAAGTAGGCAGATAGTGATGTTTGATGCTACCACATTTGTTCCACAGAAATCTTCACATCACATCGAGGATACTCCTACAGCTGAAGATCATATTGGTGATGATGAAGAGCGAACTGAGATTGAAGGTGAGTGTAAAGACCCACATAAGTAGTAATAAGTGAAATTCTTAAACATCGATGCTGTGGCGACCCTCACCCTTAACCCTCAATAGGTTTGGATTAAGGGTGGGGTGTCACTCTGGTTAACCCCTCACTTAGCATAGGATTATGATAAACTCCACAATCCACCTGATTAGAGAAAGGTTAACTCAGAATCAATCAAGCAGTCACTATATAAGTAAAGATACAGAGTGCGGAAGCGATAAATAAATGACATTCAAGCATCATAATGTATATAAGAAGAGAAATATAACTCAGAAAAGTAGCATAGTGAAATCTGAACAAACAGTCACAGGTACCTGTATTATTACATTAATTAAAATTTAACAAAATAAATGTTCAAAATCCACTCATCCTCACAGGCAGTAAATAACTAGATATCTTCTGGCCCCAACTGCTGCGCCTCCTCTAAGTAAGGCTCCTCCTCGGGTGCAAGCTCATCAAACTGCTCTAAGCCTGACATTGTTGGTTTCACAATGTAGGGCCCCAGCTAAAAAAAGAGAAAATCTGGTTAGACAATTGTCTAAGTACATTTTAAGCTGAATTTTTAATAAGGTTATATAATATCACCATTTTACCATTTACTTCTAAGCATGATATGTAAATACAGGAGCAGTAAGCAACACAAGTAAAAAGGCAAACTATAGACTATGCTCTATAGTATAAACAAGGCAAAGAAAAGAGGCTGAAGTATGCCTCGCATAACAAGTAATCAAGGAAAGGCATTTAAGTGTAAATATAACTGAATAAATGCTGGAAGAAAAATTCTATATCCTAAACATGCTGGTGATCAATAAAAATAATATGCTAATAAAAAATGAATAACTCAGCAGTGATATATACATATAGCAGCAAGATTCTAACATCCTAAATATATATATATAGCAGTACAAGGAAATAGCTGACTGAAAAAGAATATACTGAAACAACCACAACTGCATATAAATCTATAATACATCAATTGTCATACAGAAAAGAGCTACACTAGCTCGCCAAAAGAAACTGAAGATCTTAGCACGATACGGCTAGGGCTACTCCTAGCTCGATACGACTAAGCCAACAACAGTCACATGTATGGCCCTAACACGATACGACTAGGGCTACTCCTAGCTCGATACGGTTAGGTCACCAACTATCATACCGAAATATCCTAGCATAGTACGGTTAGGGCAACTCCTAGCACGATACGGCTAGGGCAATATTCGGTATGATCAAAAGAACACTGAGAGGCAGCTCAATCACATCAATTCATTATCATTTCACTTATTTACTTTAATATTTTCATAAGGAATCTAAGGAGTCTCCATAATTTCCTAACATTTTATTTATGCATTAAATGTCTTATATGATATGTTCAAAGAAAATATAAGGCACAAAATTACAAGGTATGCGTAGCAACAAATAACAAGTAAGCAAGAGACTCGACTACACATGGTGATATCATTTGTTTTTTACTTAACCAGCTAACTATTCCAAGTTACACAAGTTCAGGATCACCGTTTTCTTATTATCAAGTGTAACTCAGAAATTCGTCCTTATAAGTTAAAAGGATTGGAACTGATCAGGTTCCAATCTAGTTCAATCAGATAGACGACTACGAATTAAACGAATAAATCATACGTCCTAATTTTGTGAATTTAGACGTTCTAACTAAGATCTGGTCAAACTTAATAGGATGAATCTCCTATCTTAAATCTAAAGTTAAAAGATAAACTAATCAGAACAGGTTGTAAAACAAAATAATATCTAGAAACTACCAAAACTAAGGTTCCACCCATAGGGTAACCCAATTTACCCAATGAATGACCTCTAACCTAAGATCTAGTCCTAATCTCAGGAAAGGTCCTTAAGGTGGGGTGCTTAAGACTTGGGAAAAATTATTTGAATTCAATTTAATGACTTGTTTTATTTACTTACATGGTACTAATATGATTACATTATTAGTCCTAGTATTCTAAGATTTTAATTAAGGGCTAAAGTTGCGCATTTCCAATTTTAAGGTAAAACGACTATTTTGCCCCTACTTTACGGGTCAATCAACTTTTGATTTATGGGTCCAAACTGAGTTTTCTCTTCTCCAACTAATTCCTTACTGTCTAATTTGAAGATAGACAGTAAGTACGTCCAATTTGGAGAAGAAACGACCGAGTTATGGCTAAAATAAGGCTAGGGGTATTTTGGTCCTTTCCCTAAATTTTAGGGTTCAAATCCTAAATATTATTTCTGTGAAAATGATGACATTGAAATTCTAAACTAGGTAGCTTCTTGAATTTTTGGATTTGGAGTTAAATTGACCAAGTTATGGCCATTTGAAGTCCAAGGGCATTTTGGTCATTTTTTACTAAAGTCAGCTTTAAATTCTAGAGTTGACTTTTTGTCCTGATGTCTAAATAGGAAAACTAATACTACCACGGTGATGGGGCCGCTCTCCTGAGCATTTTAAGACCCATATTGACTATGTTTCGATAATCGGGTAAAAAGTTATGGGGTCTTAAAGAGGCTCTAAAATGCTAACTCGTTATACGTACTCCGAAATGAAATTTTACATTACGCCATTTGATCCTAAATATTTTTCTGAGTATTTTAAGACCTAAATTGGCTATGTTTGGATCATCCTACAAAAAGTTATTAAACTTTTAAGTTTTACTATTCAAAAATACAATTTGAATTATTTTACTATTCATTTATTCAAATTAAATTATTTTACTGTTCATTCCTAAAGTTTAAATGTAATATTTCTAATTTTTAATTAATTATTAATTGATATTAATTAATTAATTAATTTTATTGTAGCAAAATAATTAGTGTTAATCACTTTTTAATTAATCTTAATTAATCTCTAATTATATTAATTATTTAAATTTACTGTTTATTCATAAAGTTTTTATTTAATTAATCACTGTTTAATTATTAATTAATTAATTAATTAATTTTACTATAGCAAAGTAATTAGTGCTAATCACTGTTTAATTAATCTTAATTAATCTCTAATTACATTTAATTATTTAAATTTATTGTTCATTCCTAAAATTTTTATTTAATTAATCACTATTTAATTATTAATTAATTAATTAATTAATTTTTACTGTAGCAAAGTAATTAATGTTAATTACTATTTAATCAATCTTAATTATTTGTTAATATTAAATTAAATATAATTAATTAGGTTTTATTGTTCAAAAGTAATTAATTATCCTAATTACTGTTCAAGATTTAATTAACAGTTAATTAATCCTTAATTAATCTTTAATTATAATTATTTAATTAAAATTACTATTTAAAAGTAATTAGTACTAACCTTAACTTAATTAATCACTAACAGTAATTGATTATGGCTAAATAGTAATTAAATTAACCTTAATAAAAATTTCTAATTAATCAACAGTGGGCCCCACTGACACGTGGCACCTTCAGAGGCTGCCACGTGGCACTGTGGTCCCCACGGGCTGCTGACTCAGCTCGGCTGACTGGGCTGTGGGCCCCACTTGACACGTGGCACTGCCAAAGGCTGCCATGTGGCACTGTGGGTCCCACGGGCTGCTGACACAGCTCGAGTGACCGAGCAGTGGGTCCCACCTGACATGTGGCACTGCCAGAGGCTGCCACGTGGCGCTGTTGCCCCACCTGGGCTGAGTCAGCTCGCGTGACCGGACATGTGGGCCCCACGTGACATGTGGCGGGCCCGTAGGCGGCCACGTGGCCGAGTGGGCCCCACCAGCGCTGTCGCGGACCCGACCCGAATGGGTCGGGCTCGGGTCGACCCGGGCCGGCCCGGAAGCGCGACGCTTCGCCTTCCGGGGGGTTCGGCGGACCGAACCCAGTCCGCTTCGGGGACCTGGTGCGCCCGATCGGGTTGGTTTAAACTCGATCGGAACGGTGGATGTGAAGATGACATCCTAATCTACATATCCTACAATTTTTGTAATGATCGAACGGTAAACGAGGGAGATCGGGGTACCTGAAGTTCGGATCGGCGAAGGTTTCGGTGGGAAAAAAAAGGCTGACTTCCGGGCTTGATTCCGGCTCGATCCGGGCTCCGATCGGTGAAAATTCGGAGCCTAGAGATAGGCCGAGGTCTTATAGATCGGACAGCGACCTCGCCGAGGCCTGGATGCGGACGGATTGGCTAGAATTGGCGACGGGCCGCCGCGTGTCACGCGGGCGGAGTCGCGAGGAAGATGACTCCGCAGCCGTTGGATCTGGGCCGATCCAACGGCTGAGATGGCGCCGTCCAGATTGACAGTGCCGTTGGCTACAGTGACGGGTCTGTTAAGTACTTAACGGCACACCGTTAGCTACAGTAAAAATATTATTATTTTATTTATTTATTTATTTTTTTTGAAAAATTTTCAGAAAATTTTGAACATGTTTTTCTTAGCTAAATTGGGGTCAATGAATTCAATGGCGCAGTCGGATTTTCGATCCGACTAGTATTTTGATACCTCGATTTCCGGGATATTTTTATTATTAAAATATTCGTCGAAATTTTGACGACTTCCGATTGACACGGAAACTTCACCCCAAGCTAATTTGGGGTCAAGGAATTCAATGGCGCAGTCGGATTTTCGATCCGACGAGTATTTTGATTCCTCGATTTCTGGGATATTTTTATTATTAAAATATTCGTCGAAATTTCGACGACTTCCGATTGACACGGAAACTTCACCCCAAGCTAATTTGGGGTCAAGGAACGCAATGGCTGTGCCCATTTTTCGATCGAAGGTCAATTTAAATAGGTCCATTTCTAGGGTTTCTGGATTTCCAGAAGTCGGGATTCGATCCGTTTGACTCCTGATTTGGACTAGGTCTCAAAGGTTGCCTCCACTTGACCTAATTAGCACTTATAATTGAGTTTAAGACTTAGAGTTAGTCCTAATCAACTATGGTAACAACTCGGGTTGTTACAGATGCGTTTTTTAAAATAACGGTGGAATTCCTGAAAAGAACTTCAAAGTTATGCGTGCTCAGGTGGGAGCACTCCCAGGATGGGTGACCTACTGTGAAGTTATTTTCTTATGGCAAAATTGTGAGGCCTTCCAGGCCAAAGCAGATAATACCTTGGTGCTTAAAAGTTTGGGCTGTTACAAATGGTATCAGAGCAGGTTATAGGGTGTCAAATAGGAGCTAAGTGCCATACATGAGTAAAGTACCATACATGGGTAAAGTACCATTTCATGGGAGCGGCCTCTTGAACCCATGATGGATAAGGTGCTACATGGTTGCGGGTACCTCTTGAGCTTGTATGGGTCATCTCTAGTTCTATCTACTCAATGGATAGTTCTTAGATCTATGTGTGGTTACTAATGAGGACGTCAATTACTTAAATTGGGGAGATGAAAGCAGACAATAAATGAAGAGATGGAATCTCTTCATAAGAATGAAGCATGGAGGTTGGAGAAATTCTCTTAAGGAAGAAAGGATATTTGGTGCAAGTGGGTATATGCAAAGAAAGAATGATCCTCAAAAGCTAATGTGCACTACAAAGCTAGGCTGGTGGCCAAAGGCTTTGCTCAGAAAGAAGATATTGATTATGATGAAGTATTTTTTCCAGTTGTCAAACGCTCATCGATTCGTGTGTTTCTAGCTTTGGTGGCATAGTTTGATTTGCTACTTGAACATCTTGATGTTAAAACGACGTTCTTGCACTAAGAGCTTGAAGATGAGATTTTTATGGCGCAGCCCCTAGGGTACAGTGGGCCAGTAAAAGGATACTTGGTATGCAAATTGGATAAATCTCTTTATGGGCTGAAGCAATCACCAAAACAATGATACAATAAATTTGATCAGTTCATGTAAAAGGAGGAGTACCAAAGGAGTCAGTTTAACCATTGTGTGTATTTTAAGAGTTGCCTCAAGGTAATTTCATTTACTTATTATTATATGTCGATGACATACAAACGGAGATGGATCACATAAAGGACTGTCAAAGAATTTTGAAATGAAGAACTTGGGAGAGGCAAAGAAAATATTGGGAATATAAATCTGTAGGGACAAAAGGCCAGGAAAGAGGTATTTGGAGATAGTGCTGAGGAGGTTCATGATTGATGATTTTACAAAGTCTGTGAGTATATCTCTAGTGCCTCACTTTCACTTATCTGCAGAGCAATGTCTGAAAATAGATTTTGAAAAAGAAATGCAAACAGTGCCATATGCTAGTGCAGTTATAAGCTTGATGTATGTCATGGTTTGCATTAGACCAGATTTGGCTCATGCAGTTGGAGTCGTGAGCCGATACATGCACAATCCGGAGAAGGATCACTAGCAAGCATTAATGGTGATTTTTCAGTACCTGAAAGGTACAATTGGTGTAGGCCTATTGTTTCAAAAGCAATCGTCAATAGCTGACTTATGCGTTGGATACGTGGACTCCGACTGTGTCGAAGATTTGGATCGAAGACGATCAACAATTGGTTATGTATTCACTCTAGCAGGAGGTCCAACAGAATGGAGGTTAACTCTTTAATCCACAGTTGCTCTGTCTACGACAGAAGCTGAATATATGATAGCTACTGAAGCATTCAAGGATGCTATCTGAATGAAAGGTTTGTTAGAAGACTTGGGTGTGAAGCAAAAAGAGGTAGTAGTTCACTGTGATAGTTAGAGTGCTATATTTTTAGCTTCTATTCTGGTCTGTCACGCTCGCACAAAGCATATTTGTGTTCAACACCCTTTCGTTCGAGATGTAATTGAAGAATGTGAGATTTTATTGGAGAAGATCGACACTAAAGATAATCCCGTTAATATGATGACAAAGGTGCTCACAGTTTAAAAATTAACTCATTGCAAAACCTTGATGAATTTGGAGAAGCATATATATGCTTCTCATTTGTTGGAACTACGGACAGCTTGATTCCCTTGGGAGGGGATACGTAGGCAACAAAGTTGGTGCAACCGTATTGATAGAGAGCTTAAAGGAGTTTGCTCTCATGTGGAGCACATGTGATATGAGGTGGAGATTGTTAACAAGGAGTAAGTTGGAGGCGCGCCACAGCGCGTCTGGCGCCTGGCGCCCGAGAGGCGGGCGCTAAAGAGCGCCTGACGCCCGAGAGGCGGGAGCTAAATTGTGCCTGGCGCTTGGTGCTCGAGAAGCGGGCGCTACGGCGCGCCACAACAGCATGTCGCCTGAGAGGTGGGGGCTTCAGCGCGTCGTAGCGCCCGCGGTCCAGAAATTCCGCATATATATATTATTAACCCAAATTTTATGGTAACAAGAGGCAAAATTCGAAAATTTTGAGCCTCCATTAGTTTTGTGTGGTGGCTGCTTCATTTGAAAGGAAGAAGAAAGATTTCTAGAGGTTTTGTAAGGGTTTATAAACCCTAAAGCTCATTGTACTCTCTAAATAGTGATTGCATGTGAAAGGAAGAAGAAATTTTTGTTCTCCTCTCTGTGGACGTAGGTGTTAGCACCGAACTACGTAAATCCATTTATTTGTGCCGTGTTTGTGATTGATTGTGATTGTTTCTTGGGTTATTTAATTTTGCTCATTATCTCAAGTTTTGTTCTGCATTGATTAATAACCCTAAGATATCCCAACAAATGATGCCTTCAACCACTGAAAGGTGCTCACATCTTATTATTATCGGTTGTCAATATACTTTGCTTTAAAGAATGCCTCAATAACTTTTCCAAATCCTTGAGTCTTTATCAAACCTTGATAAATTTAATTTACTTTTTCTAAGAAAGCAAATAATTTTGATTTGGTTGTTGATTTGATAGGGCTTTGTAATAGTCATTTTCGGATGAAGTATTTTGGACTACCCACATCTCAATGTAGTACTAAAATGAGCCATTTCAACCCTTTGGTTGATAGGACTAAAAATATGAGGCCACAAGTTTTCCTCCTTATATGGAGATACTAGCTCATATCCCTTCACATTTCTACTACATATTTTTGCTTTCAAATGATATAATTCTTCCCCTCAATGGCTACTTTATGAAAAAGTTCTAGGTAGGGCTAGCAATTTGACCCTATATTTGACTCAAATTCGAAATATTTTGACTCAACTCGAACTAATCATAATATTTTGAGTTCTAGGTGTAGTAAATTTATGTTTGATTCCATGATAATCAAATTATTATGATTATAAGAGCTACATCTTCAAAGAAAATATAGGAGCTACATCTGAGTAAACCTTAACATGAATATTGTAAACCTTCCTTCTTTGGTATCTATGCTATAAGTTTTGATGAGTGGAATTTTATGATTTAAGACTTGAAATTGGAGTATAAGTTGTTTAATCAAAAGTGTATAATTAATTATGTGCAACTTTTGTTTGAGTGCAATTAAATATTTTTAGAGTATTGCTATAGTTGCATATTAGTATATACTAAAATATATAGATAATGTGTAAGTAGATTATTGATTGAATATATATTTTTCTTATGACAGCTTTAATTCCTGAATACTTTTTGACGTATATTCTTGTATAAGCATAATATTAATCTTGCATTTGATTAATAAATCTCAATTATTATCAGTTTAATATAGATGTAGAAGCATATATATATATATATATATATATATATATATATATATATATATATATATATATATTACTTTATTTTAATTTCTTGCTCAATATTATATATTATGCACTTAAAAAGCACTACACTTCAAAGGACGAACAAATAATTGATAGGTTGTGATTTTCTTTTATCTTTTTATTGTTTTCATGGAAAAAAATAAAATAGATATTTGAAGGCCTAACAAGAACGTGGGGCGGTGCCGAGCCGCATGCGGAGAAAGAGTCCATCCCTTTTGCTTTAATCTTCATTTACTATAATAATTTGAACATTAAATTGGTATTAATACTATTAATTAATCTGCCAATTTTATTTTAATAAATATTAATATAACAGACTAAATATAATTAATTTTTTTAGCCATACATACATCATCATGTATGTATGTATGCCTCTCCCACATTGAATAAATAATTGGATTATTACCCCATTTTTCTTGCTTAAAATGAAAGCTAAGCCTTTTCCATTTAATATTAATTTATTGTCTCATTATAATAATGTGTAAGAAATATATAGTTAATTAATTTTTTTAATTGGAATTAATAGTATTAAGCCAAAAAAAATGATCATTGTTAGTTGTGTATCAACCTTAATTACAATTAGTTATATTAATTCCAATTATATATAAATGATTGCATTATTTGTATATCATTATGCTTTATAAGTTTAATTACTCATATATAGTTATTTATTAGTTTTTATATTTTATTGAATAATAAAATAATATAATCACTTGTTATTAATCGCTTAAATTTATTTCTATTTACAAATTAACATATATTTTATAATATTCATTATTAAATATTTTTTTAGAATTTTATTAAATTTAAGAAATAATATTTATTTTAGTATATTTAAATCTTAATATAATAAATATATTAGTATTATTATTATTATTATTATCATTATCAAACTCTAAAATTATGTAAAGTAAAATCAATTAATTTTAATTAAATATATATATTTCTATTTTATATAATTTTTTTCTTTTATTATTTTTATTTTATGTAATTATCTTACCTCTCTTTATTGTAACTTTTAAATATGTTAGTCATCATCAAAAATCAAAATAATAATTATTATAAAATTCATATAAAGATAAATTTAAATTTTTTAAGACTACAATTTATAAATTATACTATTCAGCTTAAGACTACAATTAATATAGTTAATCTTGCATCATTAAAGTAAACAATGGTATTAGTATTATTAACTAACACAATAATATGATGTCATACTCATTCGGTCAAGAGATAATGTTACAAAATATTATTAAAGGAAATTTTTTGGCTTATAGCTATTAAAATTATTGCATCATTCAAAAATTATTATATCACCAATGGGTTAATGAGTTTAATATATATATATATATATATATATATATATATATATATTATTAAAGGTAGAAGCCAAATTTTGCCCTTATTTATAGGGTAAGTAAGGGGTTGATTTAATGCAAGGCTATGATTTGGGAAGGCATATACGTATGTGTAACAACTCAAGGTTGTAATTAAGATAAAGTCATTTAATTAAGCGTTAATAGATTTCTTAAATAATTTATAAATGACTAATGAATTTCCTAAAACAAACATGCTAACATATACTAAATATATATTAGAAATTATTTTGGAAACTTTCATATTTTTCCAAAATAGCAATAATTTTAAAAAAAAGAAAAGTAAGTTAAAACTTCTAAAATTAAAATAAATAGAATATAATGCAAACACATGAATTTTTTGTATTATTAGATGTAACACATTTAAATTAACCTTTGGCACAAATTTCATCTCATTTGGATTTAAAATGAGAGGAATATTCTATTAGTTTATTGCAAATTAATTTTATTAAATTTTTAAATATTTTTTTAGTTAAATTCTTATTTTGATTTAGTTAATTAGCGAAAGAGATCTCAATCGATTCTACCAAGAAAATCCAACAACCAATGCCTTCTTAAAACCGTGAAATAAATGAAAGCCGTAGGATTTAAATACCTAATCTAATACAATGGTGAAAATTCAATCTGTTGTTTGCCATTTAAACCTGACGACCTAACCCGAGCCCAGTGAAATAATATCATTGTTTTTGATAAGTTAAGCCGAGGAACACTAGAAACTAGAGAAAGGGGTTTTGTGTGCACACATTGAATCTACCATAATTCAATTTGAAACCATTGCATGGACCTTAAGGAATGTTCTAAGATTAATTAAAGCAATTAACTTCCATTAGTTAATATTTATTAAGATTTTGGGATCTTGACAATCTCGGTAATTAAGCCTAACTTGAAAACTAAATGAATTTAGTTTTAAACCCACACGTTTGTTATTATCCTACATTCCCAATCAAGCCAATGCTTAGTCATGAGTTGAATTATTTCTTCATATAAGTAGAAACCAAATTTTGCCCAAAACCCCATATTGCACCTAAGTCATCCCTTGAGTTAACCTAGTCTTAAATCTAATCTACATATTCCTCAAGGTTATTATAACATGCGAGAACACATCATGGAATGAATTGAGCTATACACACACTGATCGATCCTAACCCTTGAACCTGTAATAATCGAATCGGGCCTTAGTTGATCCATTACTTTGACCACCCTCAAGACCTACAAATTCAAATAAAATAACTCACATCATTTTTAATCATGTTTAAGATGAATTTAAAACTATAATAATCCTAAAACCTATGTAATCTTTTCCCTTAATCCTCTTGGCCAAACCCTACTTGAACCCTCTTCATTAACCTCCTCAACTTGTTCAAGCAATCCTCAATCCTCAAGGAAAATTCGAAGATATGCCTTAATCTTCTTGGAAGGTCAACTGTTTGGAGCTTGAACCAAATACCCAAGACCTCATCCAAGGGAAAAAATAGGAGAACTTAATAAAGAATCCATTGAGAAGATGATCATTTAACATCCTATATCTATGCCATCCAATTCATTAATGCTTAATCAAGACTTGAGAATTCATCCTCAACCTTCAAGGAACTTTGATCAGCTTGATTTAATTGAGGTTTGTGTGAAAACTCAATGATGCATTAGTGAACAAATCTAGCATTAGGCTGTTTAAGCAACAAGACCATATTGGGTATTTAAATGTGATGGTAAGGTGAAATAAAATAAAACAAATATTCATAGAAGAGAGCTGCATAATATAAAAGTAATTTGCTCCATTCATAATATCCATTTAATTATACATGGATTTAATAAGTTATAATATTAAATAAAGTGTGAGCAATAAAGAAAAGATTGTTAGCAATATTATGTTTCAAGAAAGTTCCTCAAAGCTCCACACTTTACTCCTCAATTAGCTCCTTATTTGGTAATATTTTAAAATATTATCAGTGTTTCAATTCCAAAAATTAGAGAATACTCTAAGTACTGACAAATATCAAGCTTTTTATTTTTCTAAAATAGTAAGTGGTGTGCAATAAAGAAAAATGCAAGGGTATAAATTGTCTTTTGATTTTAGTAGTATTCAAATGAGCATACAAACAATAAGTTCATTTCTGCAAAATAGTTTGTTAAGCTGCATAAGGTTTATTAAGCATTTGAATAGCATGTCAACCAATTTTTCTACAAGTATACAAAAATATGTAACATGCCATAATAAAAAGATATGTCTTATCTCATTAAGCATATTTTACTCATTTTGTTGGGCATGTTTAAAACTATGGGGTCAACTGATATTTGAGTTCATAAATCGTATATGACACATTTCTATACTAGCCCCCTATAGTCTACAATATATATCTCTTATTGATCCAAAAAGACTAGCCTTGTCGTAAATAATCCCACCAAATGACACTATTTTGGAATCCAATGCATTCATTTACAAGACATCTCAATAATATAACTTTGATAAGTTTAAAATATTACTATGTTTCCACTGCT
Organism: Gastrodia elata; assembly: GCA_016760335.1. Taxonomy (NCBI): domain Eukaryota; kingdom Viridiplantae; phylum Streptophyta; class Magnoliopsida; order Asparagales; family Orchidaceae; genus Gastrodia; species Gastrodia elata. The sequence goes on from CM028669.1 coordinate 19,151,818, forward strand.
GCTGATAGTTATTGGACCACTATAAGTCTATGAGCACTTACTCAAAATGGGCATGGGTTAGCTTAGACTTTACATGGGTTGGCTTGGGCTACCCCTTTCATGGACTCTAAGAGAATATAAAGCAAACCTTAAGGCTTAAAAAGAATACTAGGGTGTATATTAGTGGTTCACATCTTAGGTAGTAAGGAGCGAGTGTTGATTTTTCATTAGTAGGAGGTTAGCTTGAGCTAGCTGGTGTCAGCTTAGGGAACCCATTCTTAAATCAAAAGGGTCTTTTTAGCTACAAGTGATGTTTGGTTAGAGTTTCAGTCATGTCCAAGCTTACAAAACCATATGTAATGGAAATGAGGTTAACTAAAGTTTTATATCGACTATCTTGGGTTAACCAACTTCTTGCTTGTAGGTAGGTTTCCAACCCATTAGATCCTTAAAGGTCACTAAGGTTACATGAATATTTTGTGATTTGAATAAATCTTTGTCCTTTAAGGATATTGGTCATCTCTCCCTTAGAAGAGAGTTAGCTTGAGCTAGTTTAAGTGAATCATTCCTACCATAGGAGGGAATCCGTCAGCCAAGACTTGGTGCTTTTTTCCAATGGAATATATAGGTGTAATGAGGCTTACTATGGTTTTGGGTTAGTTCTTAACAATCAAATAAGTATGGTTAGGCTCTAGGCTAGCTTGAGATAACTTAAGTTGGCCCATGTTAGCCAAACTCTCAAATATGCTCAAATTCAAAGTTTAAAACTTATAGCTCTTATAAATAAAATATTAGGAAGGTGATAGTGCAACAACTCAAATGTCTACTAAAGCAATTATGACCAAATTATGACAAAATTAGGATCCCGAGCAAGTTCAAAATTAGGTCGAACCAAATATACTGTTAGAAAGAGTATATTTTTGTAATCGTAATGCCCACTAGGCTTGGAGGCAATTTGACCAAAATATACTCCTTTATTAATTTTAAATTTTTTAAATACAAAAAATTAGGAAAATAAAATATAAGTCTAAATTCAAAAAATTTTGTGTCGTTGGGTTTGTTGTAATAATAAAAGAAGGTTACTAAAAACGTTTCGTCGAATTTTGAGCGTCGGATTGTCTGTAATTAATTTTTGAAATTCTTACCTTCAATAAATAAAATATAGCTTTAAAGTATTTTTTTTTATTGAGGATGTTCATCTCGTCAAGACGGTTCTTCTGATCAAGTTTCATCAAATTTGGAATTTGGATAGTTAAAAGATGGGATTAATTTAAAATACATTTTTTTATTTAAACTTTTTCCCACCCTTTCTCACTCCTCTTTCCTCTCCCCCCTCTTTCTCCGTCGGCCCCCCTGTGCCTTAGTAGGGCACGTCGTGTACCCTAGACACGTAGTAAGGGAGCCGACTGCCACCTCCTCCCCTTGGGGGCCGTGTGGCCACTTGGCTGGCGGGCAGCCCCCCCGCTCTCCCCCTCACCAATAAATGCCCCACTTCTCCTTGCTATTCTCCCCACACCACCGCCCCATTCTCTTCCTCCGGCAGGCAATTAGGCTCTCTTTCGCTCCTCTCTACCTCACCAATGGTTCCTAGCCTCCCTCTCCCTCTCCCCTTGGCAATGACATAGCCTCCCTTTCTTTCTCTCTTCTCCTCCTTCCTTGGCCAACTGTCGCCCTTTGCTCCTCCAGCTCGTCGTGCCGACACCTTGTCGGCACCCTGCTAAACTCCTCAAATATCATTCCTCACCTCCTCAGGAAGTCGTCTCCTCCCCATGGTGAACCCGTTTTGAACAGGAGGGACCATAAAGACAAAAAATAGAGTGAGTGAGTTATTTTTGGGGGCAAATCATAATATTAAAAATCTTAATGAAAGATAAAAATTAATTAAATATTAATTTTGACTCCAAATATCACTAACTTATTAATAACTAATTTTTATTCTTAAATATATTATCACTATTTGAGATACTATTAAAAATAGATATTGAATCTTGATTAATTAAAAATGGGGTTTCGTTAAAGTTATTTACAATATGTACAAAGTGTAATTTTATGTTTAAAACGAAGCTAGTCCACTATCATTCTGCTTTGGAAGATATAAGAGTGCTATGGCTATACTTACAATAGGACTAGTATAGGTGAAATGATATATATGTTACGTTATAATCTGAAATTACGATAATTAAGCATATATATGCTTGATTCCTCAAGCTTCAAGATTTGTCAGCTCGAATAATGTTATTATTATTTATTCATTTTTGAGATAGAGATATCAATTATAAATAAAGTATGACTTACTTGTGATAGATTACTTTTATTACTGTTTCAATTATTATTCAATGTTTATTTACAGAAAAGCTACGATAATCCTCAAAAGAGGAAATATTATTTTTTTAATTCTTATTACTTTGCTTTTCTGCATTATTACAAATTTAATTCCATACTTTCCACTTCAATATATAATGTAATTAATGATATCAAACTATTTAGAGTTTTCTCTAATGAGTATTCAACTTTAGCATTTTCATTGTAAATGTCAGGTCACGACATCGCTGAACAATTGGAACAACACTGAATAATCAACTGTTGCACTTTTACTTTTTCATTTTTATCCTATATTTAAATTATAGAAAAAAAGTCTTGTAACAACCCAAGGTTGTTAATCATTTTTTATTAGTCTAATCAGTTTGAAAACCTTGCCATTAGTTTCTAAACACCTTTAGGAACCGACTTCTGAAATTTATTTCAATTTGGAGCTCATATGAATTTATTAAATATTTTAATGTATTTAATAAACCAGAAAATTAGGTATATGAAATTGTCTTCTGATTAAAAATTCAACTTCATTTTTGAATTTTTCACCCCCAAATTAGTTTGGGATAAATTTTTAAAAATTTTCGGAGCTTATTTGATAGCTTAATTTTAGTTAAATAGTTAACTAAATATTTTTATTAATTTAATTGATAAAATTTTCATATAAATCCTTAAATCAGCCGTTTGATCGAATGGCGCAAGATCTGCGTCGTTTGATCAAGCCAGCCATCGAGATTATACGGTTGAGGGCTTTCATTCCAAAGCGCATGGGATTGCACAATGCGTGGCAGCTGTCTGCACACGCGACTTGCATTGGTCGCGGTAATTGCTACGCCCACCTCTTAGGACCCTCCTCAGCCCATATTTAATTCGCCAATTGAACCCTTATCTCCTTACCTAATATTTAAGATAGGAATTGAGAGCTCGGAGCCGTCGTTGCGTCGTCTCGAGCTCGCTGAATACCCATCATCACGGTTAGGTACCTCTGCTTATCCTGGCCTTACATCCATTTAACTTTGCAATTGCCATTTCGTTTTAACATTATAATCATTGGTGCACTCTATGGTAGACTCGATTAGGCTATAATGAGTGTATTGAGTCAGTTATAGCTCGGGTTGCAAAAGTGTTGCACAGTGGCCTGAATCCACAATGAATTCACAAACTTATCCTCTGCTCTTGGCCAGCCCTACTGTTGGGAGTGGGTTCCTTAGGAAGGCCTGGACAAGGAGTTGTTTTCCCTTAGTTGTAGGCGATAAGGTTCACTGTAGGAGTCGTGATAGTAAACCCTAACCCTAGAAATTGTCTCACCTGATCAACAGTGATGAAGGTTGATAGATTTAAAGCTTTATATGTTTATGATTAGGTTTCCTTGGTGGCTTTGTTTAGAGGTATGATAGGTTAGCTAACATCATCTGGGCAGGTAGTATTTGGTTTCTCTAAATCTCCTCCCACTGTTCCTCAATCGGGAAGAGGAACAGTGTTGGGCGGGTCGACCCCAACTTGCAAGGCACCGTTCCTCGGGCCCGCCCTCGTGGACCACTTGCGTCCGTGCAGGCAGTTTTGGGTGCATGTAGAAAGCGTCAGACGTGCATAGGGATTTTAATTAAGGAATAATCAATTATTTTAATTTAATTCAAATTAAATTAATCAAATAATTTTTAAAATACAAGTCTAGATATATTAAAATTTTATACCAAAATGATCAGAAAAATATGTACAACAGTAATATGAAATTCAATTTTAATTTTGATTATTAATTTTACTAATCACCATTTAATTGTCATTAAGGTTAATTAAACCCTAATTAAGCCAAATGATGTCCAAATTGACTCTTCTTACTATCACTTTAATCCTTATACTATTAGGAATCCATGTATACTGAATTTAACTCATTTGGAATCAATTGGAGATTATGCATTTTTGACACCTCATTTAATAATATTAAATTCATATAATTATGAATTAACCTATTATTAGCTTCTTAAACCCTAAGATAGCTAGCCTTATTCTAGGATGTAACTTGACTAAATCTTTGAACATGCCTTTCATAGGGAAAACATTTGGGTTTAATCATGCATTGATGTAATTTTAGTAAACTTTGAAATAAGCCTCAACCTTAAAAATGAAAATGAGAAATTCTAAGATTTAGATTTAGAAGTTGATTTTTGTAATTAATCTAATATGTTAAGTAGAAATTAAAATAGTATGTACCTATGACCAAAACCCATTATATTCAATTATAAGAAGATTAGAAAGGTTAGTTTGGACCAAATCTAATACCCTCCACTCCTTAGATATAGGAATACCATAACCTATGCTAGTTTTTTTAAGATGAATTGTTAGAGGTTCATTAGAAATCAAACTAAATAATTAACCCTTAGGAATTTCATTTAAAAAGATTAGGACTTAAAGGTTATTACTACTAAAACCTCCACTATGGAACCCTTTTTAGTGAATCATTAGTAAGTAGAATTAATCGTATTGATATTGTTATAGAATTTAGGAAATTTAAATGATGTCAACCTGAATAGACTCAGGGTTTGGGAAATTCTTTAAGGAACTTTATAGCTAGAAACTCAAACACTAATCTAAACTTAGTAGCTTGTACATTTTAAAGTAAGTTTGGACTTCAAGTTATAACTTGCGTATACATTTCTATATATATATATATACATATATAAGCTTAAATTATTTTGTCATCTAAATGATGTTTAATTAAACTACTATTTTCAAATTGCATCTTTATATATTATTATTACTTCAATTAGCTTAAAGATTGATAATGTACAAGTTAATTGGGAGCTTAATTAGCCCCAACCATTAAGGCAGATAATTAAATTAAACAACAAAGGATATCACACAATTTATAATTAATTTTGAAATACCTTGATTACTTCTATGCTTGAGAATATAACCTTGGACATTAATTCAAACATTAAGCATATTAAATCAAATAATTAAAACTTTAGTTTAGGGGTTTCACTTTGGGAGAATCAGTCTGTACATATATATTTGAGCCAGCGCTGGCTATGGAGAGATCAGAAGACTACAAATATCCTAGAGGGAGAGTGTGTGTGTGCTTTACAAGAAACTCCACTACTTATTGTTGGGCAGATGTGCTTAACACCTTGATTTGTTCTATAACGTGCCCACATAACATATTTAAATAAGATAATTAACATAAAACTGCATTTCTCACATTTTTATTGATTGTGAATGTTTACTATAGTCTTATAATAAATTTCAGATTGTTCAATACACGAGACCAAACTTGCTTTACTTACTTCTTTACTTCAACATTTTATCTTACAGTCTTATTTATAGTCCGTGCAGTGTTGATCTTTATAGCTTTCATTTATATTTATCCTTACACTACTTTTATTTCTTCTTGTTACTTAACATCTGTTTCATTTTGACATATACATATTTCTATTACTTTTTATATACGATTATATGCAGTCCATAGATGCTTCATCACATATTTTATGCAGGTTAAAATAACCCATAATGAGTATTTCATTCTTTACATATTTTCAACTTTTGAATACAATTTACACTACATGTTTTATTTTCTCTTATATGCTCTGCTTACAAAACAATTGTAAATGGCTATTGTGATATCCACTAAATTAAAATAAATAATATTATTAAACTTTAAATTATACTTAGATTTCTTAAATTCTAATCACTTATTTTTCTTTTGTTGGCTGTGCCACATCATCTTAAAAACCAAATATATTAGATCAGGAGCTTGAATTTGGACCTTGAGACTAAAGTGGAACTTCGATAGTAGGAGCTTCTCAAAAGAGTGCAGTTGCTATTTCATTACTTTTATGTGAGAATGAGGGATTATTTACTTAGTTTGTATAAATGAGTTAACTGTGGATGTATGCCTTTTATTTTCTTACTTTCATATTATGTATGGATTTATATTTTGGATGATAGATACTTATGCATTGGATGTTGATTTTTATTCTACCCATAGATCCAAAATCAAATGTAATAACTAATTCAGTGTTAAGTATTAATGTAACACCCATTATTGGGTTAGAATGCCTAATCTAATAACTTAGAATTACAAGTCTACTATTTTAATTGCTACTATATTGAAATAAAAATAATTTTCTTATTTTCAAATTAATTGAGCAATTATTTGTGACACTTATGTTATTATTTTAAATTTTGACTACAATCCTCATCAAATCAAACAACTATACCCCAATCCCCACACTCCTGTTGGGAATTAGGATTCGGGGATGTCACTGAAAGTGTTCAAATGTAGCATTTAGTTGGTTTTATTCATCACACAAGGGTTACATTTCAAAACCTTGCCAATAGTCTACTCGAGCTAGCTAGAGCTAGCACAAGTCCATTTCTCACTTTAGTTGAATTTAGAGACTCCAAGTTTGTTGTGAGTTTTGGACTGGTTCAAACATTTACCACAAGTGGTTTAGGCCAATTCTAATAAAGTCTTAGGCTTGGGCTACCTTGTGTTAGCCCAAGTTAGCTTGAATATCCCAATTTAAAATTACCTTAAAATAAAGGCTTGGGATAAAGGCCTTTTCTCTCTAGGGATGGTGTGGTCCTTATCTAGCACCAATATAGTTAGGAATACTTCTTAACCATGAGTCTTTCTTGGGCTAGCTTGAGTTATCCTGTAATAACTCAGGTTGTTACTTAGGTTACTTAAGTCTAATTTAAGTCTTAATTGTAGTTCTAGTACGTTAACTATGTCATTTGGAACTCACCTCAAAAATCTAGGTCAAACTTGAAGTCAAATAGATCAAATTTGGATTTCTGGAAAATCCCAAAACCCTAGAACTTGACTTTTTATTTTGACCTCGGATTGAAAATCCGACTTCGCCATTGCGTTCACCACCCCCAAATTTGCTAGGGGTGATAATTTGAATGTATTTGGAAGTCCTTATCTAGCTTTTTGGGATTAGCCGGATATTATAGAAAATTTGTTAAAGGTTTTTCCCAGATTGCTTCTCCCTTAACAAAGTTAACTCAAAAAGCAGTTCCATTTGTCTGGTCAGTAGAATGTGAAATTTCATTTCAGACTATAAAGGATGCGTTAACTTCTGCTCCTATATTAGTTCTTCCAAAAGAAGGAGTTAATTATCAGGTATATACAGATGCATCTAGAATTGGTTTAGGATCCGTATTAATGCAAGAGGGCAAAGTAATTGCATATGCATCTCATCAGCTTAAAACTCATGAAAGAAACTATGATGTACATGATCTGGAACTGGCAGCATTAATTTTTGCCTTAAAAATATGGCGCTAGTGCTCTATATTTACAGATCATCAAAGTCTGAAATATATCTTTACTCAAAGAGAGTTAAATTGCAGACAGAGAAGATGGTTGGAATTGATCAGCGATTATGATCGGGACATCCAGTACCATCCAGGAAAAGCCAACGTAGTAGCTGATGCTCTAAGTTGTTATACTACTCTTAACACTATTATTTAAGAAAGCCCGTTGGTGGTTAAATTTCATAAGATGGAAATTACACCTGTTAAAGGTGACTCAATCAGTACTTTGATATCAATGAGTAACATAGAACCTACTTTCCATAAAGATGTTTCAATCATGCAAACAAAGGATGATGACTACTTAGGCTTTAAAGTTGTAATTGAAAGTGGTGAGTACTAGTTGAGAGTGGATTTCTGTACAGTGATTCATGGTTCAGTATTTTCTGCCTTAGCCCATCAGGCTAAGAGGTTTCAGTGATATTTAGTTCAGAGCTTCTGCCTTAGCTCATCAGGCTAAGTATTACTTTCTTTACTTACAGTTTGAGTGGCTTGAGTAGCCAAGACAATTTTTAGTATTGGATTACTGTTTTACTTTACTCTTTTTCTGCATTTCAGCACTATTCTTTACTTATAATTTTATTACATTTTCTAGCTTTGTTTTCATATAGGATGCTAGTTTTATTTACTGTTTATATATATATATATATATATATATATATATATATATATATATGATGTTAGTTTTGTGTTCAATATTTTTATATGCTCATTTACTTCTATGTCACTTAGCATAATCATATATTGATCGTAAGCATGTTTAGGATGTATTCTCTTTATAGTCATTGCTTTAGTCTTTCTTTTACTTACCTGACCTTGTTGTAGTTACTTGGAGGAGGTATGTGCTTACTTCATAGTTGTTTAAGTTATAAACTATTTGTTTATAGCTTTATCATGTTCTTTTCTTATGCGTTTCTGCTCCTATTATGCTTTTATAATTAATTGTTTATGGTGATATCTAATTAACATAATAAATTGATTACCCTAAAATATACTTAGACAAATTGTCTAACTAAGATTTTTCTTTTGTTGGCTGGGGCCCTATCATTGCGAAACTGACAATGATAGATTCAGAGCTGTTTGAGATTGTAGAGCCTTCAGGAGATCTGCACTTGGAGGAGAAGCGTCCCACTGAAGATCCTTAGTTTCTTTCTGCTTCTGTGAGGACGAGCGTTTCTTTTCAGTTCCCTTTAAACTGTTTAAAAATTGTAATAATACAGGGATAATATTTTTTTTTCAGCACTTTACTTATTCTGTACTATTGTATTATATGATGGATGGATGTTATGTATTTTGCTTCCGCACTCTGCATGTTTTGTATTTTCATTTAGTGAGACTTTACCTTAAGAATGACAAAGTCCTTATGTAAGTTGGATTAGAATGTGTGTCTAATCCAATTCTAAGTAGGGACCTTGTCGTTTTGGAGACCCCTCCATTGTAATCATGTTAACTTAAGAGTTAACAGGACCACGACGGAGCAGGGCCGCCACATATCCCAAGTGCACCAATCATTAATTTGCAATATTTTGAGTTTAATTTATTGTCCATTGAAGTTCCCCTTATTAATGAAGCTTTCTTAATGGTTTGGATTGACCTAAGCCACTACACAAGTGGTGTGGCAGCCCATACCCATCACCAAGTTAGTAGTCTTGCTAATCCAACAACAATTAAGTGGTTGATCATTTGAGCATGATATTATCTAATTTGCGTACAATAACATATAAAATAAGTATCAAGTGCGAAAGTTAAAAATAAAATACATACATCTCATAAAATAAATAGAAAATACATCCAGAGCATAATAGTTTATACAAATTGAATTAATATGAGCAAAAAAAAAAAAAATGTTATCACATCTCACAAAAGTAAAAGAACTAAAATGCTGAACTCATGTGTCAAGCTGCAGGATCCTCCTCATGCACCAACATCTCAAAAGCGGGCTCCTCAAACAACTCCTAATCTGACATGTCAATTTCACATGTCAAGGCCCCAACAAGAAAAAAAAAAATCTTGTATTCGACACTTTTTTAAATAAAAGTTTGGCTATCTAGCTCTATTTATACTTAAGGATATCACATTTATACAATTAATTAAATAGTGTAACAATACTATACAACAAACATAAGTGAAGTTATATCTATGCCAAGGTATAATTGAACAAAACTAAGGTAGAGAAAATATATACCTCACTAACTGTAATTTATATAAAATATTAGGCATGTTATATAATAGATTAATATAATTATTGATATGAATATGACCAATTGATATATTATAAATTGACTATACTGCAAGTAAGTACCGATATGAACGTACTAACATGAAATAATAATAGGAATGGGCTGTAAGTAATACTCTTAAAAGTGAAGATTGAAAACTAAATAAATAACTATAAATATTGAAAGTAAAATGACACAATCTAACTAGATGATAAAAGCTATAACTGGTATGATATATCTAACTAGTTTCTGAAAGCTAGAATTGAGCTAGTCTGATATATCTTAATTTCACTTTGCTCTGCGGGCACGTAAAGAAGCAATTGAGGGGTCAAACATGTCTGCAAGACTAAAAACGTGTGTGTTCCTAGAATTTACATAACTCCGAATTTGCATAACTCTCCTTATTGAGTGCATGTAAGTATTATTATTACTTCTATAGTTTGCCCATTGACTATACTGTGTCTAATCAGATTAATTTGCCTTGATGAACCCTATAACACTAAATGTTTTCCTAATTTACTAAATATTTCATTTTCATGTACAAATCTTATGTGATATGCAACAAGAATTTAGGCTCAAGCAACACAACACAAAATAAAGTTATTTCAAAGATTTTTAACTATATTGTGACATCCATTGTTATCTAACTAACTTGATTTAACCACTCCAAAAATTTACATTCTCAGGACTATCCATCATTCTTATCTTTTGTACATTTTTAAACTAATTGACCTAAAATAGATGCCAAGGCATAAAATAGTCTTAACATAAGAATCTACTTTAATTACTAATTTACTAAACTTGAGTATTTAGGACTTATTGATGAGTTCAAAATTTATTACATAATAAAGCAGAAAAACATACAAATCTTTCTTTAGAATAGCATACTTTGATATGATTTTAAACAAATTCAGGGAAAACAAGAAAGAAAGGCAAATCTGGAGCATAAGGTGGAATTATTGGCGAAAACTGCTACAGCACGCCCAAGCGCGTTGCAGCGCGCCATAGCAGAAGAAGGAGAACTGGGGAACCTGTGAGCACTTCTGCAAGCCTGGGAGAGAAAACTGCTATAGCGCACCGTAGCGGGTCCAACCCAATAGCTCAGCGCTGCAGTGCACCGCACTGGGTCCAACCCGAGAGCTCAGCACTGCAGCATGCCTCAGCGGGTTTAAACTTGAGAGCTCGGTGCTACCGCGCGCCGCAGCGGGACTATCCAATTCCAGACTCAGAAGCCCTCGATATAGTGCACCGCAGCGGTCTCAAACCTGATACAGTGAAGCTACGGGGTGCTGTAGCGGAACCAAACCGAGAGCTCGGTGCTACTGCGCACTGCGGCGAATCACAGGGAAATAGACTTAGAAAGAAAAATATAAAACTACCCGCTACCGCGCGCTGCAGCAAAATCCAACCGAGGGCTCGGTGCTGCCGCGTCCCATAGCAGGTATTCAGTTAAAATCCATTATGTAGCAAAACTACTACAGTGTGCCCAAGTGCGCTGCATCGCGCCGCAGTGCACCGTAATGCCCTATGCATAATTTTCTAGGTAAGAAGCATTTATGACCGCATAGGGAAGCCCGAAAATTCAAACCAGTGGCTTACCCAGCTGTTTAGAAATTATAATCACATTAAGTTTTGCTGGATTCTAAGGGAATAAAGGAATAAACTTTAATAGCTTTCCATTAATTCAAGGAGTTGAAGAGATGGCATAATTTTTTATTTGGAGCTAAGGAGTTTATTATAAATACTGTCAATTGAAACTGAGGCAGGGTTCCAAAATTTGACTCATTGACCTAAAATTATAAGCTATTGTGAGAATAAGAAGGAGACCTCACTAGGAAATGAGAAGAGATTCATTCAAGGGAAAGAAAGGAGACCACACCAAGGAACTAGAGGAGAAGAAGAGAGTCAGCAAAGGGAGAAAATCCAGTGAATGCCAAGGGCAGTTTCTAGTATTCCTCTAAACTTATCTTCTGATTTTCTTTAGTTTGAACTATGAAAAGGTTCAGTTTCTTGCATATAATTTCCTGCATTTCTTTTGTAATAGAGAGCTAAACCCTCCTTGGGGCGTAATGGGGTGCGGCAGTGGTTGAACTGTTGAAAGTAAAACTCATTAAGGTTAGGCAATAATCATACATATAACTAAAAATACTAAAACTGTTGAAAGTAAAACTCATCATAACATGCTTATGATCATATGAATACATGCTGATTTATAGAAATACAAATCGGGCTGAAGCATATAAATAAACTAAAATAAGCATAATTAGCATCCTAATATATATAATAAATTGAGTAAAACTAAACTGACAAGAAATGAACTGAACTAAACTAAAATATAAAAGTGTGTAGAAAATAGAAATATATATATATATATATATATATATATATATATATATATATATATATATGAGTGGCAATATAAAAATTGGCTTAGTGAAGCCACTAAAATTAAACTGAAATTGAACTGAGTTTAGAGATGTGCCTAAGTTAGTACTGCCATAATAGAAACTGACAAAACATAGCCACTGCATAGAAAGTTCAACATTCATCATCTAGTCAACCATACGACCAGATCTGAGCCGAACTATAGAATCAGACATGTATCATATAGCCAACCACAGGGCTAGATCCGAGCCGGACAATAGAATCAGACATGTATCATTTAGCTAACCACAGGGCTAGATCTGAGTTGATTCTATTACAAAAGAATAAAAATGAAGAGGCTGACTAACTTGAACACATATATAGAGCTAATATATGAAGAATTGAATGTACTAATTTAAAGTTAAATAATGTTCATGCATTTCAAATCTAACATTGGATACATCAAATATCCAATGTTCACTAACATGTCCAAGGTATAAGGCCCAAATACAAGGTATGCGAAGCAACAAAGGTCATAGAAAGCAAGAACTCTACTAAACATATGGGATATCTATTATTGTCTAATTTAAATTGTTCTATATACTCTGAGATAGTACAAGCTTAGGATCTCCAATATCCAACTATCATGTATAATCCCAAAATTACAACCTTAAGGTTAAACATTTGAACTTATTACATTCTAATCCATAATCAAAAGTGTAGTCTATAAAAGTTTGATAATTAATCAATGACTTAATTAATGTATTTTAATAACCCATACCGAATCTTTATCCAAAAAATCAAGATTCAAGCATTTAAAGTTAAACTCCAATTTGGAGTTTAACCTCTAAATTCAAGGTGCTAACATCAAGGTATCTAAGGTTTCACACCAAGCCTTACTCTTAAGGTAGAGAATTTAATGACTGAAAGAATAAGGAAGCTAAAATCCTAATTGAGAAATGCTAATATCTAAGATCATAAGACAAAATAATCATGTTAAACTTATAAATCTAAGATCTAGATTCAATCTATTGAATAACTTCTTTATACAATAGAGTTGAATCACTTAACTCACTAAGAAGAGAATAAATAAAAAAGACAAGCACTTAAGAGAAATTTCTAAAGAACTTTAAGAATGAAGGTTATTGATACTGAGAAGGCCTCATCTATTGAGTTGCTCTATCCACATAATAGGTCAAAAGCTAGAAGTAACTAAGCTCTAATGATTTAGACTATTTACTAAAGATCATAGCTAAGGCTAGACTTAAGGTTTTTCTTAAGACATAAATATGCGAAGGAAACTTGAATTATTTGGATAGTAAGTAAATTATCTAGCATTAATTCTCTTAGCAATATGTTTATTTAATGAGTCTATATTAATGATCTAGAATCATCTTAAGAGTCTAATAATTCCTTAAGTAAATTTAAGGAAGACTTGGTTTAGCAATTAGGATCCAATTTCCAAGTATAAAAGCTTTTATCTTACTGAATTAAAGCATTTAATTTGACTTATAGGGTCAAAGGGCTCTTAAGCCAACTTTTGGGCAAAATGGCCAAAATACACTTCTTAAGGGTAAAAATAAGGGTTTGGAGATTTAAGGTCCCAAATGGATCCAAATCAATTTTAATAGGTCTATACTATCTAATGAGGAAAGTGGCCATAAAAGTCAAATTTGAACTAAAGGAAAGCTTAAATGGCACTAATCAATGTTTAGGGTAATTAAGAAGAAATTAGTCAAAATTAAGTCTCAAAAATATAAATACATTGCGTACTTAGGCTCCTCTTTGATCCATGAGCAATCAGAGACCTTAATTATACAATTCGGCCAAAGGATGAGACTAAAACTCACTAATTAGGATTTGAGAGAGATTATGCTAAATTATAAATTCTAATCATAGAATCTGGAATATTATTTTATATTTTGATTCCTTGCATGTTTATGATCAAAATAATATATAAGAACATACCATTTGAATTTAAATTGATAAAATATTTAGTTAATTTATTCTAAATATTTCAATTAATTAAACAATATGATTACAATTTTTAAATTAATTTCCTTAAGAAAATTAATTCCAAAAATTAACATAAATTACAAACCCTCAGATGAAACCTAACCCAATACTGTTTATCACTTTCACGCTCAAGAAATCCCTGACGCTCGAACCTTAGGGATCTTCAGACGGTGATTGCTCCGCCTCCATGCCACGCTGCGTCACGGGAACTTAGGGAAAATACACCTGACTTCTAAACGTGCCGATTTCAGCATAAAGCCCTCTCTGGGATGAACGAGATTGCCAAATGGGTACTCACCCTAAACAGTCTTAAGAATAGTGTTTATGGTTTACTGTGGGGCTAGAATACTCCCCACATTATTTGTTAAACGAGAGGGACTCAATCCTTACTCCATCAAGAGGGTGTGGCGGATTGAAGCCCTATGTCCATATGGCTTGGACAACAGCTGTTTGCTGGATCCTTACTCGGACCCATATACTGCTCCCCACTATAGCCCAATCGATCGATTCGACCGATTCGATCGATCAAAGCTAACACATGCCATGCAGACAATCTAGATAGGCTCAAGGGACTACTGCATGCAATCACAAAGGTAGAGGGATTAGGATTGAGCCTTGCTTGTTAGTGAGGTGTTGACACTTACACTGGACAAAGGATCATCTCGATAGTGAATTTTCACTGTCTGGATTGAACCAACTTAATCCAACACAAGAATGGATAACCTAGAGTCTTAGGAAGAGGATTGCAAATATAGAAAGCGAATTCTAATATAGGAATTAAGCACCAAGCCCACTCAGCTTAGTTGGGATTAAGGTAGCACCTTGACTGAAGGGGTAAGATGCAACAAAGAGGAATTGGGGGAAGCTGAAGCTGCAGAACAATCCAGGAAGTAGCACAGGGACTATGACATGACCTATTTTTAAAATAATTAAAATAAATATTAATCAAGTACCTTCTTGAAATGCATAAGTATTGAAAGATTTAAAAATATATCCATTATATATAATAAAAATAAAAATTATTAATTATAATTCAGTGTATTTATTACTAGATTAACAATAAATTGTGCATTACAACCCATTAGGTGGTGAGTGCATAAAGTTTTCTTCACTTCATGTATAGGACTCATGAGATTTTGACAACCAAATTCTATGTGAACCATACTAAGCTCAAAGCAGATCAATTTTAGAGCTCACACATATGAAGCTCACACAATACCATGAAGCATAATGTTTAAATATCATATAAACATAAATAGAACACAAAAAACATAAATAACTTGCTCTCTAGCTTTAAGCTATCATTATACTTGCTTGAGATCTACCTTGTTTGAGATTTGTGAATAGTTTGCTAGCTCTTGTGGTTTCTACATTAGAAACCATATGCTATGCAGATCTTAATTGCATAGCATATGAATACTTTATACATTTACTATTTTTGTGTGCCACAATTAGCTCTTTTTTAACTGTTAATTTAATGTCACTTATATTCTTGTTTTTATTATGTTTACATTTGATAGTATTGATAGAGCTAGATTTAAAATTAGGGGGAAGGGGGAAGGTAAATATATTAGATGAGCTGTGAAGCTTCTTATTATAATGTATAGTATCAAGGATTTTACTCAAAATCTAGGGAAATATTGCTTTTTTCAACTTCTGGCTCCACTATGGTTTGGCAACACTAAGTCCATGGCTATAGAATGGTATTGTTGAGCTGTTTCAGTTGAAATGCGATTGCTTGCTGGCTATATTTTCATAGTAAATGCGATGTGGACTTAAAAAGTTTTCTTATTTATTCAATCATACATTGCCTATAGATATTAGCTTAATATTTGAAGGGACATTGTTTGTCTGTTAAAATAAGGCAATAGATTTCCATTACAATCTGATATAAAAATGGTTGTGACGTGGCTGTACGAAGGGGATTTTCTTGTCGGGTGAGCGGCTCAGCAAAGATGAAGATGAACGGCGGTTGAAGGTTGTGGTTCATTTGATCGCGAAGCTGTTGGAAATGGACGGCTTGATTCGTCTCCTAAGTAACAGAATGTAGTGATGATGTCAGCCGTTGGATCGTGGGTGTGATTTTGCGGTTGAAGATCAATTTAGGCATGGGCTCCTCAGCATCGTTTGATGCATGTGCTAAGATTCATGTGGAAGGATCCATTCGCTAGAGAGGACTGCACTGCTGTCAGGAGCTTGCATCGATTATGTCGTAGTCCCGACAACATATCCTAGTGGCCGAATAATATTTAAAATTTTATTTAATAAATTATAATTAATCAATTAAATAAATTCTCAAAAGTCACAATTCTAATTAGGATCAAATGATCACCAAAAATTCTCAAAACTTCACTTTTAGCTAATTTGGGTGCTAAGAATTTGATGGCAAAGATGGATTTTGATTTAGAGATCAAATTAAAAGGGATAATTTTCTTGGATCTTAAAATAGGCAAAATTATCATATTACCCAAATGAGCTCCAATTGATTCCAAACTTCTAGTGTTCAGTTTAACTGGCTATTTAAGTAGAATCAAATGGGAATTAGCACTAGATTTACCTTTAATTTAGCATAGTATTAACCTTGGGTTATTACATTAAAAAAATGAGCTATTTAATTTGACTATAAATTAAAAATTCAACTTTACCATTACGCTCGTCACCCCCAAATTAGCAAGGGGTAATATTTTGGAAGTGTTTGGAAGTCAGATTTTTCCTGAATATTTTAATATATTTAAAACACATCGAAAAATAGAATAATTAAATTATTGTCAAAATCAAAATCTGTAACAACTCAAGTTGTTACCTTAGCTAATGAGGACTAATCCAAGTCTTGATTTACTTTATAGCGCACTAATTAAGTCATAAGGAGTTTGTCACCAAGACCTAGTCCAAATCAAGGGTCAAATAGATCAAACCCTGATTTTGGGAATTTCAGGAACCCTGGAAATTGACCTAATTATCTTAACCTCATATCAAAAATTGAACTTTGCCATTGCACTCGTCACCCCAAAATTAGCTAGGGGTGATATTTTGGCGGCAATCGGAAGTCATCAAAATTTCATCGAATATTTTAATAATATTTAATTAAGGAAAAATTGAGATATTTAATTTATCATCAAAATCAAAATCTGATGTCACCATTGTAATTGTCACCCCCAAATTAGTTTGGGTGATGTTTTGGACACGTTTGGAAGTCATTGGATTTTATCGAATATTTTAATGTAATAAAATACCCCGAAAAATAGGAAACTTAAATACTCATCGGAATCGAAATCTGACTTCGCCGTTGAATTTATCACCCCCAAATTAGCTAGGGGTGAATTTTTGGGATTTTTCGGAGATCATTTATAAAATATGATTTTAGAGATTAATGAATTTAATTTACTTAAAATCAATTTTTAATTTTTTTCTTCCTTCTTCCCTAGCTGGGACCCACAACCATCCCATCCCTGTTGCAATTCTAAGCTTCCTTTCCCTTCAGCGCCCCCCTCCTTGCCATGCTCAAGCTCCCTCCTTTTTTTTTTCCTACTCTTGCCATATTTGTTCCCCCTCTTCTCTCAACCTCCTGCCGCTCCCCCTTATCTCCACAGTTGGGATGGGATAACTCGTGCCCATCCCATCCAAAGCCAGGCTTTTCCTTCCATTAAACAAATTGAGCTCCCCTCCTCTCCTCCTTCCTCCATTGCTGTACTATTGAAGAAGCCCTCAAGCTCCCAAGTTCCTATAGAAAATAGAGCTTTCTTCCTCCATCTGCTTCCATTTGAAAGCCAAGGTACCTCCTTTCCCTTTATTGGTTAATACAATGGTTTTCCACTTTTGTTCTTATGCTCATTTGCATATCTAAGAATCTATGTTACCTTAGTTGCATATCTATGAATCTGTATTTAAGATGTAGAAGCTCATTAAAATCTGTAAATGATAGAGAAGGATATATAAATTTGCAAATACGAATTTCTGTACACCTAGTCGTTTAGCTCCATTGTTTGCATTGATAACATAATCATTTTGTGCCAATTTAAGAACCAATGGAAATATCTCGGAAATACCTTTATATCGATATATTGCACCACACGTGAAATTCTCTAGGTTGAGAGTATTTGAGCCCGAAAGATGACTCATTGCGGTTTTTACATAGGCGAAATCACCGTCGGGCACTGCAGCATCCGAGCTTCGAAATCGGGAGCGCACGCAGCGCCTGAGCTTTGAATTAAATCCGCCATAATCCGTTGTAATGCACCACAGCACCGAAATCCGTTGCAGTGCACCACAGTGCCGAAATCTGCTGCAGCACGCCGTAGCGCGCCACCACACGCCGTAGCACCTGACTTTCGGCCAGAAGGCGCTACAGTGTGCCGTAGCGCCCATAACTATCCGGAACTGCCTAAAATTGTCCGGAATGGCCAAAACTTTATACTTCTTGCATTTTAAGGACCCTAGGACCCTAGTGAGGCCGAATTATATTAAATTTGAACCTAGTTTTAGCAAAATTGAGCATTGTATAAAATTATATGTGATTTTTTAAATATGGTAAAAATTGGGTTTTGACCCCTTCCATGAAAATAAAATTATGATACTGAAATGACCATAACTTAATTATTTGAACACCAAATTAAGAAATTCAAGGTGCTAACTAAGTTAGAAATTCAGTGCCAATAGTAAATGAAAATAAAATTTAGGTTTTGACCACTATAAGCTTTAGGTTGACCAAAATACCCCTAACCCTTATTAAGTCACAACTTGGCCAAATGAGATCCAATTTGGGTGTACTCCCAGTTAAAGTACTCAGTATAATAGGGAAGCTATAGCTATTGAGTTTGATAAATTTAGATCTCAAATGGAAAAGTTTTGTTTTTGATCCCTCTTAACCTTAGAAATGACACATTTACCCTTAAACTTAGAACACTCATAA
Source organism: Gastrodia elata (assembly GCA_016760335.1). Taxonomy (NCBI): domain Eukaryota; kingdom Viridiplantae; phylum Streptophyta; class Magnoliopsida; order Asparagales; family Orchidaceae; genus Gastrodia; species Gastrodia elata. Next base: position 19,170,931 of record CM028669.1, read on the forward strand.
CTAATCTAATAGACCTCAGAATTTAGTGTTCTTAGACTCTATAGAATCCTTGAATAGCAATAAACAATAAACTGTACAAATATTTAGATTTTATCAGGAGAAAATTACTAAATTTTCCCTTAGGTCAAATTCCTTAGTTTAGACCTATATGACCCATTTCTTGTCCAAATTTGGTGTGCTTACTATCTATCTTCATGTTAGACAGTAAGGAATCATTTGGCAGTAAGAAAATCTATTTTGGAGAGCTAAATCAAAAACTAGCTTTTTGAACCCTTAAGTAGGTGCAAAATAGTCATTTTGCCCAAAATTTAGGTTAAGTGTTCTTAACCCTTAAAATATCTTTTATATTATTAAAATTAGTAATAAGACTAATTTGGAATCAATTTAGAACCCTTAACCCCATAACTAAGCAATTTAATTATGAACTTCTAACTTAATTTAAAACCTCACATCGTAACTTCCTTAAATAAATCACTCTAACAATTAAGGAATAGAATGTAATAACTACCAATAACTCTTAAAATTCCCTAAATCGTATATTAGGGGCTTCTTAGGATCTACACTTCACTATAGAATCTTTTTCTTAAGATTAGGAATAGATACTATGTTAGATTTCATTCATTGAATAAAGTGAGTTATTCAAGGAATGGAACCTTTATTTTATTAGTTTCTAGATTTTTATACTTTAATTTTGATTATTTTATCTTTCAACTTTAGCTTAAGATTAAGAGAATTATTCTATTAAGCTTGATTGTACTTAATAGAATTTATTTTAATTCTTAGTTCACATTTAGACTTAAGCTTTAGTCCTTAAACCTTACCCTTTGGATTATGTGGCTAGCTCCAATTCATAGTGTTTAATTCATAATCCCTAGTTTAGTAGATTTTGATTAGATATTAGCCTAAAACATCTAATTTTCATCAATTAAGGATGTGATGATTTATTATTTAACATATAGTTGATTCTGATTGAACTAAATTAGAACCTGATCAGTTCTAATTACTTTTAATTTATAAGGTTGTGCTTTTAAGTTGCACTCAATAGTAGAAATTAGAGATCCCAAACTTGTGTAACTTGGAATAGTTAGAATGATTTAATAGATAACAATCGATGTCACCATGTGTAGTAGAGCCCCTTGCTAACTATTATTTTACTTGTGCTTTTGCATTCCTTGTAATTTATGCCTTATTTCTTGAACATGTCATACAAGATAATATTATTGCATGAAATGAAAATATATAATATCTAGGATAACATTGCATTGGGTTTATTTACTTGTTGATTTGGCATATTTTACCCTAATGATAGGGGTAAAGAGAAATAAAGAGTACTTGGCATTACTCATTAAATAAAAATAATAAATTAAGTTAAATTGAATTAAATTCAATCAATTCTTAGAATCTCTCTAAGTCTTTTCATTAGAAGCTCATTAGGAATCTTCACGTCACTTTAGAACTTTTTCCTTAGGAATGGGAATAGATCCTAGGTTATAGTTCATTTATTGAATAAAGTGGGTTATTCAATGAATGAATCATTGATTTTATTAGTTTTCAGATTTTTATACTTTAATTTTGATTATTTTATCTCTTAACTCTATATTAAGAATAGAAGAATCGTCATATTAAGCTTTATTACACTTAATAGGTTTTGCCTTAATCTTTAGTTTACTTGTTGACTTAAAAACCTTAGATCTTATATTTGACCCTTGGATTATGTGATTAATTCCAATCTCATGGTGTTTAACTCATAATCCCTAGTTTAATAGATTTTGATCAGATCTTAGCCTAGAATGTTTAAATTCATCAATTAAGAATGTGATAATTTATTATTTAATTTGTAGTCGATTCTGATTGAACTAAATTATAACTTGATCAATTCTAATTACTTTTGACTTATAAGGTTATGCTTCTAAGTTACACTTGATAGTTGGAAATGGAGATCCCAAACTTGTGTAACTTGGAATAGTTAGAATGGTTTAATATATAACAATTGATCTCACCATGTGTAGTAGAGTCCCTTGCTCATTATTATTTTACTTGTGCTTTTGCATTCCTTATACTTTGTGCTTTATTCTTTGAACATGTCATACAAGATAATATTGTTGTAAGAAATGAAAATATATAATATCTAGGATAACATTGCATTGGGTTCAATTACTTGTTGATCTAGCACATTTTACCCTAATAGACAAAGGTAAGGAGAAATAAGGAGTACTTGGCATTATTCATTGAGGACTATTGTGCTAAGTTTGGAACTTGTATAGTCTTACAGACATGCTTGACTCCTCAGCTACTTCTAGATTAGTCCATAGAAGTAAAATAAATAGCTAAAACATTACTGCATTTGTGATTACTGCCTCTTCAGTTCAGTTTTTGTTATGTTATTCCGGCCTACCCTCAGATGATGCTAGGAATATTTTGCCATCTTAGCCTTCTCGTTGATGCTAAGAATCCTTTTGATTTCAGCAGGTTAGATAAGCCCTCTTATGTTATAACAGTACTTACATACATGTTCACTGTTTACTATTTACCATTTACTATTTATTGTTCGTTGTTTCCTATTTATCATCGTACTTGACTTTAGTCTACCTCATATTACTTGCTTACTTGTAAATTATAGGCTGCTAGACCCTTGTTACTTACTTATATATACCATTATTAGATTAATTTCTTTTAAATTAACATATGTCATATGATCATTAGCATGTTTAGGATTAGATTTTTCTTTCAGTACTTTTACTTACTGAATTATACATGTATGCCTATCCTTGCTTAATTACTTAAGGTGTGCCTTTTTACCTCAAATCTTACTTAGTTATAAATGCTGTATTTATAACTTATCCTCCTCCTAGCATGCTTAGTGCTCCTATACTAGTTAGGACTTTTGTTTTGTTTAAGTAAAATGGTGACATTAATAACATATAAAAAATATTCAACCTAAAATATACTTAGACAATTGTCTAATAAGATTTTTTTTGTTGTTGGTTGGGGCCCTGGCATTGTGAAATCGACAATGTCAGAAGCGGGTAGATTTAAGGAGCTTGGTGCCGAAGAAGAGCCTTATCCAAAAATGGAGTCATACCTTGAGGAGGAGCATCAGGACGGAGCTGAAGCTGTTTAGTCTTTTCTGCTTATTGTGAGGATGAGTGATTTCATTTCAATTTTTTAAAACTTAATTAATGTTGTAATAATTCCAACACTATTTGACTATATTTTCTTTACTGTACTATTTATTATGAGTTGTATGCTGCATTTTCTCTATTTATTATGGTAAATTGGATGTGTGTTTACTTTACCTTGCTTCCGCACTCTAAATCTATATTTGCTTAGTGACTGATTACATAGTACGTATGCATTGGCAAATATCTTCCTTACTAGTGGAACAAGGTTTACACCTAATCCAATGTTAAGTGAGTGATTTGCTAAAGTGACACACCACCCCTTAGTTTAATCTTGTGGATTAAGGGGTGGAGCCCCACAAAATTTGACTTCACCGTTGCGTTCCTCACCCTCAACTTAGCTAGGGGTAAAATTTTTAAATTTTTCAGAGTTCAATTAATAGCCTTATTTTAATTATAAAATTTGAATTAATTAGAATTAAATAAATATTAATTAAATTTAATACGGGGCCCACCTCTCACAAGTGTTCTAGGTTCATCGAATTGGCTTGAGCTCAGCCGATTGATCGGGTCATCCCGATCGAACAACCCGCGATCCATCTCCCTCGCGTGTGCGAGCTCAGGCCTGCGTGTGTCCTCTGAGCGGTCACGTGGTAGGTGGCACCAGCGCAGGCATCGATCATCACTCTTCATCCGCATTTTAGCCTCTCGGTTTCTCCTCTATCCAAACCTTACCTCATTGGAACTTGTCTGGAGCTGTCAGCTGAACTCGGTTAAGCTCGAACCCTCGGCAAACCCGATCTAAGGTACCCTCTCATTTATCAAATAATCAATTGCAATTCCTCTCAAACATAATTCGATTGCTTATTTTACATACTATTATACTACATCATCAATTAATCAAATGCCATTAACTTGTATCGAGCGCCAATTTTGCAAGTTGTCTACAGTTATCCATAGTAACTAGAGCTTGCCATCTTTGTATCGAGCCTAGTCCTCATGGGTTAGTCCTTGCCGGTGAACCAGGTCACCTTTGATGATGACGCACATGCCATTTGAAAGGTCTCTCTGAGACCTTTACAATGCCGTACGGGCCGGCCTCCGGCAATGCTGGGAGAGTCCCCATTTTCCTTGCCCTAGCTTCCTATCCTCGGTTCCTGTAAGGGAAGAAGAAGCCCTTTCACCTCGGGTCGAGTTAGGTCGGACCCGACCCGTATGAAGACAAGTAGACAGCCACGCGTAAGCATCTGCCGCGATGGGTGGGTCCACTGCTGAAGCCTCTGCCGACGCCCTTGGGTCCTGCAGGCCAGTCAGATGTGCCAGTGGGTCCCGTCTGTGTGTTCTCTCTCCAGCCGCATCACAACTGGGCCCCGCATGTCCCGAGCCACTGATGTAGTGGGTCCCACCGCTATCGGTTTAAATGAATTAATTAATGTATTGTTAGTTGATTTAATTAGTTAATTTGCAAAACTTTAATCCCTCATAATTTTAAATCCAAAACTCCAAACATAATAATGTTATATTTTATTTTACTCAGAAAAATGTGAGCATTATTATGGTAGTGTTTAATTTTCATTTGGATTTGTATTTTTGTTAATGCATTTTAGCCCTATTTAATCTGAAATCTTCATTAGCTCATAACTTAACCAATTTAGCTCTAAATAATGTGATCAAATATACCATTTTGATCAGGAGAATGAAAAGAACAGTAAACTGTAAGAAAATTTTAGTTTTAGTGGCTAGATTTTTTAATTAGCCCTAGTCACTCCTTAATTACTCTAAATCCTTATTAAGGCCTAGATTAATTAATTTGGGTTCAAATTAAACAGACTCACTATCGTTATGATTAGTGCCTATAGGGAACCCATAGCCATAGAATTTACTCAATTTAGATATCAATCGGTGAAGTTTGGTTTTTGGACACTACTCCATAATCTTCCTTAATTACACTTTTAGGTCAAACCTTGTTTTGCTCATATCTTGGTCATTTAATCTTAGAATTTTGCAAACATGGTTTCTTTGGAATCCTTAGGCAAAGTAGAACCTAAGTATAGCAAAAATATTAAATTTTCCTAAGTAATTTCACTAATCAACCCTTAATGAGCTTAAACCCTAATTTGAGCTCATTAGCCTTAATCCTTGATAAAATTGGGTGTTCTCACTGTCTTTCTTCGTATTAGATAATAAGAAACCATTTGGCATAAATAGAATTCAAATTAGAGCCTTGAAACTTAAAATCTCATTTTTGAGCCTTAAGGAGGGGCATTTTGATAAATTACTTAAGTTTTGATTTAAGTGCCCTTAAGTTATAGAAATATTGCATCTCCCTTAAAATCAGTAAGATGATGATTTAGAAATCAAATTTAGATTTAATGGTGAATAATAATGTGATTTATTATATTGATCAAAACCTTAGACTCTCTTGATATTCTCTTAAATAAGAGACTCAGCATGATTTGACTTTTATTAAATTATTAAAAGATGTTTGATTATCAAATGATCAATTCTTAATAATTATTTAATTTCACCCCAAGGATTGATTATTCAAGTTAATCTTAGGAGCTTAGTGATTTAGTATGATTGTTTTCCATTTTAATCAAGTGTTTGGAACTATGAATCTTTATGAAGTTTCACCTTAATTTGATTTCATGAATCAATTTAAGTTAGAAACCTAGATGTAGTAATTAAAATTTTAAGACTTCATGATGGTTTTGATAGACTTTATAATCTAAGTGTGTTGCACCTTAAGTTAAGGAAATATTGAAGTAGGAAATGCCTTATTTAACATATATTGGGGTAGGTCCTTAGATGAACATTTTGAACTCTAGATGATTGAGCTTTTCTCTTATGGTAGCAATAAACCTAATAAACTAGATTAAGCTAATTTAAGGTAGTTCACCTAATTTGAGTGACTTCCATGTCATTGATATGTCCAAGATTTTTAAGAAAATAACAAATAAATACAAACAGTTCCATGAATGGAATGGTCTACTTTGAGGATTTTTTTGCATTTTCAAGTAAAAGATTAGGTAGAGCAAATTCTGGAAGAAATCTAAATTTCTGGAAGAAAATCATTGTACCGCGCCCCAATGCACTACAGTGCACCATAGCAAATTCAATATGAAAGTAAAGCCGCTACCGTGCACCACAACGGCACTTATAAAACCAAGCTCAGCAGGAGAAAATTTGACAGAACCACCACAACGCACTGCAGCGAATCAGATACGAAGGTTCAACCACTGTCGCGCGCCATAGTGGATTAGATACGAAGGTTCAACTGCTACCATGGGCCACAATGGAATAAAAAGGAAATAAATATTTATTGATCTGCCACAATGCGCCTTAGTAGAGAGAACACAAAAGATCAACCGCAACCGCGCGCTACATCATGATTGTACTTGTGAAAATTCATAAATATCTCTGATACTGCGCGCTGCAGTGGGTCCGATAAGCAAATGAAGCCTTAACTGCGCGATGCAGTAGTACAAGAAAACTAACAAATAAAAAAAAAAAATTAATACATCCGCCACAGCACTCCCAAGCAGAATTCATACGAAGGTCTAGGCGTTATACTGCGCGCCAAAATTTTTGACAGCGTATGGAAGGCCAGAAATTCAAACCTTTTGCCTTTTCCAGCTATTGGAAACTCCCAATCAATTAACTCCTTGTATTTTCTTAAGGGAATCTCAGCATATTTATCATTTCAAGCAATTAAAACTTGGGATTTGAAGGGATAGCATAATTCATTACAAATGGGCTGAAGGCTTGCCTATTTAAACAGCCATTCATTACTATGAAAGGGTTCCACTTATGATATTCATTGTTCATAAACAAAAAGCTTGCTATAAGAGAAGAGAAAGGAGACCTCTCAAAGGATGGAAGAAGAGTACCATTACTGGAGAAAGAAAGGAGTACACTGACAATGAGCTAAAAGGAAAGAAGAAAGAAGAGAAAAGAAGATCCAGAGAATGCCAACAAGGGCTATTCCTAGTATTATCCTTAATCTTTTATTAAATTTCTTTTTAGTAGAACCATGAACAGGATCTTGTCCTTATATATTTCTGTTTGTATTTCTACTGTAATAGAAGGCTAAACCCTCCTTGGGGAGGGTTAGGCCATAATCATGTAAATTATGTATGGGACAATGGTGTTGTATGTATTTTCTTTGCAATGAAATAAAATCTGCTTTAAATTCAAATCTAGATTTGTCTTATTGTTTATATACTGTGGAATGATTGAATATCCTATGTGTAATGAAATGGTTGTAATGAAAATAATGCTAAGTCAACTAAACACTTCAAGCCTAGAGGGAATACACATAAAGGTCCTCCCCGCGAACAAATGTTTGTTGTGCGAGGATTCTTGGTGCAACACCTCATGATTGGATTGGAAAGTTGATTGAGTAATATTAATTATCTTGTGCTCCATAGCTGACTAATTGGTGTAAATCTAGGTATGTGTGCATTAGCTCTTAGAGCTATGTGACAAGCTCTTGAGCCTGACTGAACCTTTCCTTGAGCACAGTTGAGAGGTCAATGCATATGAGTCAAGAGCCACCAATCAAGCTCTATGACTCAGTAGATGTTAAAGAAGGAAGAGTGCTTATCGAGCGCTCATGGATGATGTGACATAATCCATGTGGCCTAGTAAATCCACTTCCTTAGCTAAACTGCGTATGTAACATATGACGCTAGTTGGTTGAGATCAAGCTCGTGCGATAGCCAAATTAAAAGACTATTTTTATAGTCTAGATGTAGGAATTCTTAATAATTTAAATGCAATCACATGAGAATCTATGTGCTAAGATTGAATCCTAGTGTGTTCATATCATGCACTAGAGTTGAACTAGTTGGAATTAGAGGAGCAATCTAAGAAACTTTAGATTCACTTGATTATCTGGCATGAAAATAAGTTCATTATAAGTTGCATGAATTGAATATGACACCAGTCCCTAACAACTTGCATGATGAAAACCTAACTCTCCCTTCTTAATCAAATTGTATCTTAATTTAAGATCCTTGCTTTGTTAATTTGAAGCCACAAAAAACACAAAATATCTTAGTTTAAACATTATTAAGAGTGGATATACCTTAGTATCAAAACACATCGTTCCTTAAAGATGATAAATATCAGAACTTACCTACCAATTATAACTTCGACCACATACACTTGCGTACAAGCGCAGACATGTATTTACGTCTGCCAATCACAACCTTGGAACCTCATTGCTTATTTTCTCCAATGGAGAAAGGATTTATTAGTCTGAATTTCCTTGAATTCAAAATAACTAGTATTCATGTGGAGACTATAGTGCATATCCATAAAACTGATTTGATTCAGTAAGGATAAAAAATTAGTTGATTCATCTTGAATTATATTGTATATTCAAATCTTATCTTATATGAATCTACAAGAATATGACGATAAATTTCTCATTTCTATCAAGTGTGGTATAAGTAGGGGATTGAGCAACTTAGTTTGAGAGAATAAATTGTAAAATGATTCTTTCCCTTATCTTTGTGCGCATTATTAAGTGAGTCAAACAAACTAAGTGTTTCAAATTACCTTTCTTAGAACACTTTAAGTTATGTTTATAAGTAGAGGATTGAACAACTTAGTTTGAGTGAATAAACTTCAAAAGGGTTTCGCCCTCTTAGAACACTAAATGTAGTTAAATAAACTAAGTGTTTCAAGTTACCTTTCTTATAAACATACTAATTATGTATATGTACTCCCAATATGTGATAACTTAGAAAGTTACAAGAAATGATCTTAGTTTTATTTCTATAATTTTGATGATTTGTTAACCATATTGAATTGAAAGCATTTGGCATGAATAATATAAATGTAAGCCTTAAGAAGAAATTATGAACTACGGGATGCAACATGCATCAAGTTGAGCAGGACCTATGGGATATAGCAAGCATCGTGGTATTAGGATTCCTTATAGTGCATGAGGCACCAAATGCATAATGACAGCATAAATCAGTAGAATATTCAAATGCATATATAGTGACAATCACCACAATTTCATTTTAATCTTTCATTAAATTTCGATCTTTCATAGATTATTTATTTCAACACTTTTTTCTTAATAACTGCATTGCTTTAGTTTTAGTTTTGTACTATTTTTTAGCTTCTAGTTATTTCATTATTTTTCTGCAGTAGTTTCCTATTTTATTTAATGTTAATTTCTTTAAACTATATAAAGGCATATTGTAGTATTTTTGTTGTGTTAGACAATACTTTACTATTCTTTTCTTTCATTCGGGAAACTAGTATTTTGGGATTCGATAATATGTTAGATCTTGAGCAGTTTGGAGAGCCAGCAGTGGAGACCATCCAGGAGATCTAAGAGGACCTGATGGAACATTAGAAGGCTTAGTTTTCTCTTTTATTAGTTTACTTTCAGTTGTGAGCTTGAGAGACGTTTTATTTCTGCTTCTTTCATTTTAAAACAATATTTGTAATAATTATTTGGATGTATGTTCTTTCATTTTCTTTCTGAGATGAAAGCTTCTAGCCAGTTTTGTGATGAATATCCGATGAATGCTTTTGGCTTCCGCACTTTGATTATTTTTTACATAAACTTAGTATTATGATGTGATTAACAGTAAATGCCCATAAAGTACTCATATACTTTGGAAATATCCTTCTTATCTTACCAAGTCCTATGTGTATAAGTATTCTAATTAATACTTAAGATAAGAAAATTACTTGTCTTAAGGATTAGTCTTTAGCTCTACCATGGGTAGACTTTCAGTATATATATGTGGGGAGGCTTAGAAATCCTTCCTAAGTAACACACCATTCCACCTCCAACTGTTAAGGTATCCACTCCTTAATCTCTTTGTTGCGCATGGTGATGGGACGGGGCGATACAAGACTGATGGTCAAAATGAACGAGTAAATCAAATTTTAGAAGATCTCTTGCATTTTTGTATTTTGTATTTCAGTGGATCTTGGGTAGATCACCTCGCCATAGTCAAGTTTGCCTACAATTATAGCTAATACTTCAGCATCGTTATAGCTCCTTATGGAATCTCTTCATGGTAAAAGATGCAATACTTTTATAGCCTAGACCAAAGTGGGTGACCCTCAGCCTTATGGATTCTAAGTTGGTCAATAAGACTAATTGGAAGTCCTTCTAATCAAGCGTAGTATGTTGGTAGTGCAAGCTATTTATGGGAATCATCGCGGCGCTCGCCATCAATCCTTAGAGTTTCAAATTGGGTAATTTAATCATTTTTATTTTTTGAGATTAGAGATATTTATTTCCGATCTGATCTTTATAGCTATTTAACTATTAGGGCAGTGATAATGACACCTCTTTTAAGAGGGAAAATATGTAACAACTTGATTGTTGTTACTTGGTTTTAGACATTCAATTTATGTCAGAACCATCACTAGTAGACTCCAAATAGCATAAAGAGCCTGCACATTAAATTTGGTTGTTTTTGGAGATCGTTCATCTTCGATGCACATTTCGAGGCAGTTTGAAAATCCTGGAAATTTCCTAATGTATTTCGACCTCAAAATCAAAATCAAAATTCACCATTGAACTTGTCACCCCCAAATTAGCTAGGGGTGATATTTTGGGAATTTTTAGAAGTTATGGAAGTTTCTCGAATATTTTAATATTATTTTAGTGCTTAAAAAATTTAGATAATTAAATTGATCTTCAATCAAAAACATGACTTCATTTTTGAATTCCTTGCCTTTAATTTAGTGAAGGGTGAATTCATGAATTTTTTGGAGCTTATTTAGTTATCCAATTTTAATTAAATAAAATGATATTAATTATTAAAATACATTAAATAAATTAATTTATCTTATCCTAACCAAACTTCATCGTTTGCTAGGATGAGCTGAATCGTAGTTGTATAACCCGTGCATGACTCCATCGGACGCCACGTAGCGGTTCACTATACGTCTCTATTCGCACAATCATGCACGGGCTGAGACGCTGGCTCCATGGTATGACCTCTACCGGGCCCACCTTAACCACGACCTCTAGCTCCCTCACCTTGTTTTCAGTCGAATTTAGGAAGGCCAAATTTTAGGAGCGAGCAGTGGGCGATGCAATCGAGCCTTCCATTTTCTTCTGTAACCCTAATCGACGAATGAAGTTGAGGAACTCCCCCTTCCCTTCTAATTCTCCTCAAATTGAATACGCAAATGTTTTGTATAGCAATTCCATTTATCTTAGATCATCTATCGAGCCCCAACTGAGCTTGATCGAGCTCGGTTGAAGCCCAATTTGATAACAAGCTATAGTGCTAAATAGTAGGAAACACTAAATCGCCATTTTGAACCTAGGGCATCCTTTTTTTGGTGATTGAGGCAGCTTCTGGCAATGACTCGAGTACCATTCAAATGGTCTCCCTGAGAACTTTTGTGGTGGACGGGCCAACCTTCGGTGACCATTGTAACCCCTTCAATTTTGATGCCCTAGCCTCCACTGTCTGGGTTTCACCAAGGAGGCTTAGACTTCAACGACCATTGCAACCCACCCGCTCTAACGCTGGGCCCCGGATAGCTGGCCTGCTATTATGGCCGGTGTGTGGGCCCAAGTCCAAGGCATGTGCGTAATAAAGGCAGGTGTGCAGCTATCGTCTCTGAAATCAGTAAGTAATTAATAAAAAAAATTTAATAATTTAATCCCAATTTAATTTAATTAATAACTTAATTAAGTATTCAAATATAGCAATACTATATACTATTTTGACCAAAAAAATACAAGGATCAATAATATGACATTTGATTTTCAATTTGATGATTAATTTCCTTAATCACTATTTTATTTAATTAATTATTTAAATAAATAATCAAATCTCTTAAATATCATAACTTAGCCAACTCTTGCCCAAATTCGATGATCTAATAGTTCATTTCGATCACAAAATTGTGTAGAACAATAATTTGATGGCAAATCCAATTTTACGCCTAATTTTTGCTAATGACTTTTTAAATGTCATTAAGAGTCATTAAAACCTTGATTAGCCATTTGATGTCAGATTAAACCTTACTTATTATCATTTTACTCGTTATGCTATAAGGAAGCTATAGCTACTATATTTTCATGATTTGTATATCAAATGGAAAATGTGAGTTTTTGACCCTTGAATAAAATAATATTAAGTTCCCAAATTTAGGGTTTTGCATATTTAGGCTTCTTAAAGGCTAGGAAACCTTTGAAAACATACCTTAAATCATATAACAATATTAGACAAAGTTTAAGTAAGGAAATACCTAGAATAACCTACTACTAGTTTAGAGCTAGTAAGCTAAGCTAGAGCCTTGTCATATAAATGAATTGATCTTCTATGATCCTAATACCTAATTTGATACTTAAGGATTTTAGTAGTCCTAAACTCTAGGATGGATTGGACTAGTTAGCTCCTTATGTTATTATGAACCTTTAGTGAACCTCCAAAATTATTAGATTGAGCTTAACATAATACCTTGCCTTCCTCAAGTATAAGCTTGACCCGAGCTACACTATTAAGTAGCTTAGTACTATTATGGTGAGCCTAATCACTTAACAAATATTTGGGACTCTTGGTGCCCTGATATGAAACAAGGAGTTAGTGGTTAGGGAATCTCTACTAAAGTATCTTACTAATAAGATTGTGCTAGATCCTTAATTAACAAAATTGCTAGTTGCTGATTAGAATATATCAATCCTATGGATCCTTGGTAAACTTAAGACTTGTATAACTCCTTAATCATGTGAGCTATAACATAGATTGAATCCTAAAATGTAGGATAGTGAATTATAAATCATCTTGGATCATGTGACCTAATTAGAATAATATTAAGCAATCCTTAGTGTAGCTCTTGTAACTAAATGAGAACTTAGGAGATAACTAAAATGAAGACTTCTTAGGAACTCTAGTGCCTCTACTAAGACTTAAGGATTGATCTAAGAGACTAAGTGTAGCCTACTTAGAATCATATAAGTAATCTTAACATGCTAAGTGTAGGACTTAGAGATTGATCTAAGTAATTAAGTGAGACCTTCTTAGTGAAGTGTAGTTAGTCATTTTAAGTGTGAAGCTTAGGATCTTTTAGAATTTTAGAAAAGATTAAACAACTAAGTTGAGGTTAGAAGTCATCTTAAATAATAAGGAGGATAGAATCATAAGTGAATTAACATCTAAGTTAGAGCTAAAAGGTTAGGAAACCCTTGAGTATTAACCATCATAGTAAGATCTGGGACTTAGTGTCTATACAAATTAGACTTAGAATCTTAAAACTACTTAAGTTAAGTTACTATTAGATTTAAAATCCCTTAGAATGATTAAGTATTAAAGTTAAATTTAGATATTTGCCTTCAGTATTATAAGTCTTCAAAATCTTTTAAGTGCTTAGTAATGGAACTAGACATAGGATCTTAATAATTGTAATACTAAGGTTTGAAACTTTAGGACTAAGAGAAGAACCCTAATGTTAGTTTAATAAACTTATGTGAGTTAATTTAGACAACTATAACTTAAGGAGTGTCAATTCTTAAATCTTGCCAATAATAAGCTAGTAGCTTTATACATTAGTAAGATTAAGAATAATATAGTATTAAGCCACTTGCATCATATCTAAGGATGAAATAATATATGTAATTAAATGAGTGAACCTTCTTAAGCATATAACCTCTAAGATGTTAATAATGTAGATTGCTTAGAGTTTAGTAATACCTTCGATATTTGAGTAGCATAAGTTAAGAGAACCTGATACCTCAAGTGTAGTGAAACATTAAGCTTAGTAGCTATAGAGTCTCATAGCTGAACCTTTAAGTTATTTAAGTCATAGGAATCTAGTAATCTGAGTAGTGTACTAGTGAAACCCTTAGTATGTACTTAGATTATACCACTATAGTAGAAGTGGCTATTCGATAGTTTAGATGATTGTAGTATTTGAAATAGGATAGGATGCTTGTTTGTAACAATTCAATTATATTTATAAATTATTTTGTTACATAATAAAGGATCTTAATCAAATCATTATTTTTAAGCCACATTTTAACTAGTATATTATTATGGTATCAATTGATTAAGACATTCAAAAAATATTCGAGTCAATTGAGGAGCTTGATTAGCTCTAATCATAGGGTAGATAACTAAAGTAAATAACACTGGATATCGCATGGTTTACAATTAGCTTTGAAACATCCTTGAATGTTGCAACAAGTTGAGACTAAATCCTTGAATATATTCATAAAAATATTGTGCATAAAATAAACTTATAACACTTACTTGGGGTCATGTGGTGGACTATGCCAGGGCTGGTAACAGCATAATAAGGAGACCTCACATATCCTAGAGGGGGAATGTGAGTATTATGGGAGACCCCTCTTTACTTTGTTAAACAGATGTACTTAACTCCTCACTTATTTCTATGCCCACAGAACAAGACTTGTAAGATAAATAACTTAAATATTACAGTCTTTCATGACTGTTGATGAATACATAATTTACATCATAAATAAAGGAAAATTCTCATTCATTTCCTTTTTAGAAATAACTCCCTTGAACAAATTCTACTTATTTTCAGGTAAAAAGAAAGCTCAGCAATTTCTGGGAAATTCTAGAGTATTTTTGCAATTTTTGGAAGAAAACCGCTGCGGCGCGCGGTAGCGTGCCACAGCTGCTGGCTTGCAGAAGACACTTATCAAGGGAATTACAGAATTCTAGAGCAATTTTGCTACAGTGCGCCATAATGCGCTGCAGCAAATTAGTTATCATAATTCAATCACTACAGCAAAAGAATTTCGAAACTCAATAGCTGCAGCGCGCTACAGCGGCGCACCAAATCTCTGTCGGTTCATGTGGCGACCCGCACCCTTAATCCGCCAAAGGATTAAGCTAAGGATGGAGTGTCACTCTGGCTAACCCCTCACTTACCATTGGATTAAGATAAAATCCACAATCCATCTAATTTGGGAAGGGTTAGCCAGAGCGACACTCCACCCTTAGCTTAATCCTTTGGCGGATTAAGGGTGCGGGTCACCACAGTTGGTATCAGAGAATTTCATAATGTGTCAGATGAGAATTTGTATTTTTATCTACCTAATGGATGATTCTTCTACCAATTCAGTCACTATATCAGAATATATTAGAGTCACATCCAAGACACCACTATATTAAAGCTCAAAATAATAATAGTATAAAAATAGAAAACACAGTCATAGTACTACAGCTTAAATGAGTACAAACTTAGGATAAATGAGTAATTAAGTAAACTAAGTAAATCTTATAGGATCAAACCTAAGTATAATATGTAACTAATTCAAATTTAAAACTTTCATAAGAGTTACAAGATCAAGAACTTAAGTTGTTAGGATTTAATTTTGTACAAGATATACAATCCCTAAAGAATTTTTAAACCATCAAATAAGTCTTAAATAGCTCTTAGGTAGTTACCTTCCAATTTCTAAATTTTGTCTCATTAAAGATAACAACAATACAACTTAAGGCTAATAATATTTTTGTCAAACTACTAGAGCCTTAGTAAGTAATTATCTAAAATAAGAAGATTAGATTGAAAGACCATCCATTATATCAAATCACTACTAGCATCTATGACTTCTAGTTCACTAATGCCTTCCATCCCATGACTCGAGATAGAAACTCAACATAATATGCTATGAGGAAAGGGAACCTAGTAATAATACCTACAGTCACTTTTTGTCTCTGTTAATAGATGGTTACTACTGTACCTCTTTCACCAATCATTTTATCAATAAATATAATCTTATTTAATTCTTCTTGGATTCTAATACCGTTCCACTTATACAAATAAGACTGAACTATGAATCCTGGGTCATCCCCTCCTTCTGCGGTCTCTAACAACTCCTCAACCGAGGCCACCACATTGCTAGAGATAATAAGAGTCTTGGTCGACACTCAGGCCAAGCTATTCGAAGGAATGGAGAGGATAATAATCACACTCGCCAATCAGAATCCGCTCCCATCATCAGTAGCCCCACTTAATGATCCATATAACGGCTGTACAAAGCCCCATCCTGGTGGAAGGTGTTACCATGGCACGAGATGCTGTTATACTTGTGGCCGACAGGGTCCCAACTTCCAGCATTGCATATAGAGATGCAACGATAAGCTTGCAGGAACCTACACCCATTTAGGTGTGGCCAGAGGTAATGCTGTTGTTTCAGGTACACCTATTCAATTGCCTAATCATTTTCATCATTTAAGTTTTACAGTCACTTCATTATTAATTCTTATTCTTAGTCATTCTCAAATCTTACTTGTACTATATTAGGGTGTCACATTGGACAATTACTTATTCCTAGCTTAGGTAGTCAAACATTAAGATCTAAGTCATGCTTTCGTGACTCATAACAATAATTTCTCTGTCAAGTAGAAACTTACCCTGTTAGGTAAATGATCTCTCACTCTTTAGATTAAACTGAATGATAGAATCTATTAATTAGGCGAGCCATAATTGTAGCTCAAAATGCTAATTTAGCATCTTGTTAGGTCTCCAACCCATTGCTCCATTAAAGTAAGCAATCAAAAAGTTCTAGCCTTTTATGCCAAACCTTTGGATTATAATAGTATTCTAGCATTTCTTAATTTGGGATAGGTCTTGTAAACGACTTATTCACCCTTGTTTAAGCCCTTAAGTGGTGAATATCACTTACGTATAGAACCCCAAGGATCCTTGATCCTTAAATCATCCTATGCTTAGTAGGAGGTACCACCTACTAAGTGATAATCCTATCCCATAGTACTGAGTCTTGTGATATGATTGAGTATTTAATTTGTAATCTTGGAAAGCCACATTCAACCTAGTTAAATGTCAACTTACCTCTCTTTATTTCCATCCTCACTCAAGTGATAGTTAACATTCAAATTAATTAAATTCTCTCTAATCTCAATAGTGAGATTGAATTTCGAAGGTCTAACCTTAAATCGTAGGTCCCAGAACTTTAAATGATACACCCTAGCACTTTCTCATTCCTTGTTTTTGCTTTATTCCAAACCACTACTGTCTTATTCTTTCCACTTAAGTGATGTCGAGGACGACATCGTTTTTGAGTGGGGGAGTCTGTAATAACTCAAATTGTTACCATTGTCAATTAGGACTAATCTTAGTCTTAATATTGGTCCTAAATGCTAATTAAGTCATTATAAGTCAACCACCAAGATCCAGTCCAAACCAGAGGTCAAACGGATCAAATCCTTATTTTGGGAATTTCAGAAACCTCGGAAATTGACCTATTTACTTTGACCTCCGATCGAAAAACGGACTTCGCCATTGCGCTCATTGCCCCTAAATTAGCTAGGGGTGATGTTTTCGTGTCAATCGGGAGTCGTCGAAATTTCGACGAATATTTAAATACCCCACAAATCGAGAAAATAAAATACTCATCGGAATCAAAATCCGACTTCACTGTTGCGTTCCTCACCCCCTCAATTAGCTAGGGGTGATTTTTTGGGAATTTTTGGAAAACATTAAACTATGTATTTTTAATTAGGAAAATTATAATTTATATTAATTAAATATAAATAAACATATTTATATATTCCTTTTTTTTACTCATTATCTTTTCTTTCTTCTTTTCTTCATATTTCCTTCCGCCTAAATCACAAGCAAGCCCTAATAAGTAGAAATAATAAAAATGACAGAGATTAAGAGATAATTAATTGGCTCAGTTTCAATTTGTACATATATATATATATATATATATATATATATATATATATATATATATATATATTTATACTGGAAAAAAAATATATATATATATTTATATATTTATACACTTAGACAGAGACTACGTGCTTAACTAATAAATTAATTAAGGGTGATAAATAACTAAGTCAATTAAATGTATTAAATTGATTTATACTATGAAGCAGAAATTAATTAGTACATATAATTATGAATGATGTATCTTATACTTAATATTATTACATATACATAATTGATGCATATACTTAGTCATATAAATAGAAACATTAATTTAAATCAAATTATTGATTGAGCTAATTAAGTCTAAGTTAACACAACTAATATTTAACAGCCGGAATAATATAATTATCATATAATATATATATATATATGTATATATATAAATATATGAAAGCATCTAGCTAAAGATAAATGTATAGCGGTACTTAGAGAACTAAGACACAAATAAATATATATACATGTCGGTAACCCTAAAGCAAGCAATTATGGTTAACGTATGAATGCAAATATAGGCACACCTATACATAAATGTGTCATGTTAGTATTAGGCTTAAAAGTTAACATTAAAATTAAAATTATTTCCAAACAGATAATATTAGATTAATAACTAATAGGTTAGTAATAAAGAATATTAGGTATTAATTAATCGGCTAGTAAGAATCTGTTTAAATATATAAAAGATATGGGCAGAATAATTACCTTAACTCAATTATAATTAGTAGATAATTGATATCTTATGCAAATAATGGGCAACATTTAATTAATGCAGCAAAATTTAGAGATGACTTAATCGAATTTATAATTACTAGGATAGTATAATTTAATAAATTTAACTAATAAACAAATAATAAATTGATTAAATAGCAAAACTAAAATATTCATAACTTAGTCAATTGATCTCAGAATGCAGTGTTCTTAGACTCTGTGGAATCCCTGAACAGTAACCTACAATAAACTGCATCAAAATTTAGACTTCAGTAGAGTGAAAACTTCTGAATCGCCATTAAGTCAAATTCCTGAATTCTTCTAAGTCTTAAACACTACACCTTAAGGACCCTTCCTGAGATTAGGACTAGATCTTAGGTTATAGTTCATTCATTGGGTAAATTAGGTTACCCAATGGGTGAAACCTTAGTTTTATTAGTTTCTAAACTTTTTTTTTATTTTACAACTTATTTTGATTATTTTGTCTTTTAACTTTAGTCTTAGGATAGGAGATTCATCCTATTAAGTCTGATTACTTAATAGGATTTACTTGAATTATTAGATCACTATTAGAATAAAACCTAGAACTTAGGTCTTATCCTTTTGGATTATGAGATTAAACCTAAATCTCGTAGTATTTAATCCATAATCTATAGGTTTAGAAGATCTTGATCAGATCTTTGATAGAACGTCCAAATCCACAAAATTAGGACGTATGATTTATTGATTCAACTCATAGTCGTCTATCTGATTGAACTAGATTAGAACCTGATTAGTTCTAATCATTTTTAACTTATAAGGTCGAGTTTCCAAGTTACACTCGATAGTAGGAAAATGGTGATCCTGAACTTGTGTAACTTGGAATAGTCAGAATAGTTAAGTAGAAAATAAATGATATCATCATATTTAGTAGAGTCCCTTGCTTATTTTGATATTTTGTGCTATGTATTCCTTGTACATTTGAGCTTACTTCATTGGACATTTCATATAAGAGAACTTTGTGCATGAAAATGAAAACTTAGAATAATAGGATAACAGTTGCCTTTGGGTATGGTTTGTGGTGATTATGGTGCACATTTGCCCTGATGGACAGGGGTAAGGTGAGATCAGGATGCCTAACATTCTCGTTGAGGAGAGTGTATTAGGCTTGGGACCCATATAGTCTTGCAGATGTGCTTGACTCCTCAGTTGTTTCTAACAGTTGTCCATAGAAACAAAAGTAAAACAACTAAAATATGTTGCATAAGTATTGTCTGCCTCTTCAGTCATGCAGCATGTTCAGTGTGTTTACAGATTGAGATGTATATAAATGTGGGCCAGTTTGGCCAAGTCTTCTGATATGGAAGTTAGTATACAGAGTTTGATGTGCAGTTTTAGTATTTAGCTATGTTTTAACATTGCTTATTCAGTCAGCTATTTCTTTATATAACTTACATACAGTAGGATATTATATTTTGTTGCTATTTATATGTATCACTGGTGAGATTTATTATTGTAATTTACACATTTCATTTGATCACCAGCATGTATTAGGATGTAGTATTTCCTTTCAGCACATGTTTAGTTACTTATATTATATGCCTTACCTTGTTTATCTCACTTTTAAGGGATGTCTTAGCCTCCTTTTTCTTAAGTTATAAATGTTATTTATAGCTTTTTCTCTTTCTTATTGTATTGCCAGTTGCTCCTTTATATATTATTGCTTAGGAAAAATATGTAAAGTGGTGATATTATAAAACATATAAAAATGTATCAGCCTAAAATATAGTTAGACAAATTGTCTAACCAGATTTTCTCTTTTTTTGGCTGGGGCCATATATTGTGAAACTGATAGTGGCAGGTGTAGAGCAGATAGAGGATCCAGTACCTGAGGAGGAGCTATACGTAGAGGAGGAGCAGCAGCTCGGACTAGAGCATATCTAATCTTTAGATTTATATATGAGGATGAGTGCATTTGCATTTCCTTTTATTTAAACTTTAAATGTTGTAATAATACAGGTACCCTTGACTGTGTATTTGGATTTATATGCTTATATTCTGAGCTATATTTTGCACTTATATTATATTGTGATGCTTGGATGTCATTTATTGCTTCCACACTCTGTATGTTCACTTATATAGTGACTGTTAGATTGATCCTGTGTTAACCCTTCTAATCTAATGGTAAGTGAGGGGTTAGCCAGAGTGACACTCCACCCTTAGCTTAATCCTTTGGCGGATTAAGGGTGAGGGTCACCACAGTTCAGGGCATTTATTGCTGCTGGGACAAGACCCCCAGCTTGCTCCTTGTCTCACAGCCATCATTTCTTTTGCAGTAGAAAAGTTTTTAAGGGAAAAATAAATTCTTTAAGTGATGTAGAGATTAAAGAATGGAAAAGAGAATGTCTTATCATGCCTCAAGTGGGCTAAACACTCATTGATGCAAAAATTTGGAGGGAAGAAGCCAAAATTTTAAAGCAAAGAAGGAGATTTACTCCTCTTTATATGTAGCTCTTCTTCATAAAAGAGGAGTTCCAACTTTTCATCCAAAAGTTCAGTTTTTAGGGGCTGCCTAGAGGAAGAAGGAGAGCTCTTTAATGGAGGTGGAAAGGACCATTGCTAGAGGAGAAAGAACTAAAGGCTGCTGTAACAAACCAAGGTTGTTATCCAACTTAATTTTAGCTTGACCATATCTTAATTAAGTTCATCTGGTAGTTAGAACCAATTGAGCAATTTAGAGCTAAATTTAATATTTTGGATTATTTTAATATTTAATTAATTATAAAATTGAGGTATTTATTTTGACCTCAAAATCAAAATCCAACTTTACCATTATGATCATCACCCCCAAATTAGCTAGGGTGATGTTTTGGATGCATTTGGAAGTCGTCGGATTTTTGCGAATATTTTAATATAATTAAATACCCCAAAAATTAGCATAATTAAATAATCGTCAGAATCGAATTTCGACTTCGCCGTTGAATTCCTCACCCCCAAATTAGCTAGGGGTAAATTTTTGGGAATTTTCGGAGCGTGTTTATTAAATTTAATTTTTTTAATAAATCAAAAAATTAGGAAGTAATTAAGTATTTATTTTTTAATTTTTCTTCCTTCCCCTCTCTCGAAGCTGGATTCCTTATTTGGCTCCCCCATCTTCCTCCATTGCACAAGGGGCAGAGCCCCATTTCCTTAACCCATGCCTCCCCTGACCTTATAGCTCTCCTAGCCTCCCTAGCTCTTAATGGCCTCCCCCCTTCCTCTCCTCCTTTAAGAAGGAGCTCAATTCCTCCTTCTCCCCCTTGCTGCCAAGTTGAAGGCCTTATCCCTTCCAAGCTCTCCCCCATTCCTCCATTGTTGCACCTTGAAGAAGAAGCTCTCCAAGTCTTGAAGAAAACAAAAGTTTCTTCTTCCCTTTTTAAGGCTAAGGTACCCATTTGCTCCACTCCCTTGACTACTTCATGTTGCTAATATGCTAGTTTGTATCTTTAGAAATCCATGATTGTATGAGGAAGCCATTGAGGTTCTTTAAGGCATCATATTACTTAAAAATATCATGCTCTATTTTTCATCTATTTTGTATACCCGAACCTTTAAATCTATTATTCATATAGTTAAGATAATCCATTTGTGCCAATTTTGGTATCAATAGAAAGGTTTCAGAAAGACATTTCCATTGATATATGGCACCACTCATGTAATGCTCTGGATTGAGAGTATTTGAGCTTGAAATATGGCCCATCATGGTTTTCGTGAAGGTGAAATCACCGTCACGCACTACAGCACGTCGTAGCACCCGAAGTTCTAGTTAAACCACTACAGCATGCCACATCACGCCATAGAGGGCCACAACATCATTTTAGGAAAAATCACATGAAATCAATAGAAAAAATAATTAAACAATAACCTGCAAGTTGGACCGCTGCAGCACGCCACAGCGTCATTTTTAGAAAACTATATGAAACCAAAAAATCAATTAATGAAACAGTGTTGCCGCAAGTTAATTCGCCACAGTGCGCCGCAGCGCCTAAAAGCACTGTAGCGCGCCGTAACATCTAGCTTTCTGATTGGTCCGTCGGAGCGCGCTGCAGCATCAAAAGTGCTGCAGCGCGCCTCAACACCATTTTTCGCCGCAACGCACCGCAGCATCAAAAGCACTGCAGCACGCTGCAGCGTGCTATAGTGCACTGTAGTGCCCAGAATTTTTTGAACTGTCCAAAATTGGCTGAAATGGCCTAAACATCACTATTTTTGCATTTTAAGGTCCCTAAGACTCTAGAGGGACTGAATTATATCAAAATTGAACCTATTTTAGTTAAAATTAAGAATTGCATAAAATTTCATGTGAAAATTAAATTTGAAACTTTATCATTTTTAATAAGTGCTTAGAACCTATTATGTTTTTTAAAGGTCTTGTGCCAAATGTTAAAGAATAGGACCCTTGATTGCTTATATTAAACAAGTATACCTCAATAACTAAATGGCATGAAACTTAAGTCATTTAGCATTGTAATCAAGTGCTAATCCCTTTGGCTTGATTTAGAATTTAGTTAGCCTTAATTACCTTTTATTTTATGTCATCCTTACATTCCCAAGTTTTCATGATATTAAGATGTATGTTAGGAAACCTTAATATTTATTTGGACACCTAAATGTGCTTAGTTGACATTAAACTATAATGGAATCTTGAGAACTTGATTAAGTAAATGATACTTATTCTAAATCTAAAATTTAATATCAATAATACACAAATAATACATTAATTTATCATTGATCTTTAAATCAACCATTGGTCTTAATTTTGATACGGCTAGGGGTTAAACCTTAACTTGTCTTGATTAAAATCTAAACCTTAATCAATTAACTTGATTGTAATATAATTCAGTTGACATTATTCTAATAATGCATCTGATTTAGTATTAATCTTAAAATATTAAATTAGAAGTGCTTAGGTTAATATTAAATATGTGTGATTGAATCATCTAAATATAAACTTTAGATCTATGTTTTTTTCTTATATAAGACTATTAGCATAAGACGGATAATAAAATTATAATGATTTATGAAATGATCTAACTCTAATAAGATCTTTGATTTCATCCCATGATTGTAGAATAGAAAAGGATTAGATGAATTTTAATCATCTGATCTAATCACTTTAATCTAAGTCTAATAAGTAAACCTTGAATGTTAACTTAAGAAGTTGAAAAGTGAGATCTTAAGGATCATGCTATAGGGTCGATCTTGAAATGCTTAAAGACCTTAATTATTGATATATTGAGGTAGGAAGAACTTTTGTAACTTATTGAGGTAGGAATCTTAGATGATCCTTCATAACCTTAGAAGTTGAACTTGACATCTCATGGTAGGAATTGAACTTCTCCCTTGTGGTTGAAATTAATATTGAGTGATCTTTTGATCACATCTTTGGAGCCTTATGTAGGATTTACCCATTTAGTATAAGGATTAATAGCTTTGATAAATCCTTGTTGATTAAATAGAATCTTTAGAACCCAGATTATTAGTTGGATATAGTAGGGTATACCCATAGTATTAGATTATTTCAGTAGTATTCAAGAATGGTTGAGTCACTCTCGGTAAGATTTATCTTTGTGCTATCCTGCAGGCTTAGATGAATACAGTCCTGTTAGAGTAAATCTTCTAAGACTAAGAGTGTTATATATAGGGACTCATTCATTAGTTTGATTAAAATACAAATCGCCTTTGGGTGATGCCTCCTAGCGAAGATCGCTTTAATAGATGTGGCTTAAACAAACTAAGTAATTTGAGTCACCTTCTTTAAGACACTAAGTATGATTATGAGTTGGGCATCTTAATGACTTAGCTTGAGATACAAATTGCCATTGGGTGATGCCTCCTATCGATGATCGCTTTCTTGCAAATATGCTAAATATGTGTACACAGTCTTCCCATCGATGATCTTTAAGTAAACTCTCAACTTGAACTAATTATCGATACTATAATCTAGGAGTTAGAATCCTTTCTTTTGATAGAATTCTGCACAATGGAGACCTTGAATTCATTATCAGATTTCAAAGCATTATTTTCTAGATTTCTAGATTTATCTCATGTAGTTTAGGAGCATGAGCATGAACCTAAGCATGATGTTAAGTATCAATAATGATGTATGAGTATTACTGATGATTTATGGGTTACGGAATGTTGCATATATTGACTGGGGAATTTCAGGATGCATCGGCATCGCAGTTCCCAACTAGATATATGTATACATTAGACCTTACGGCTCATAGTAGTTTAGTGATATTTTGGTTGCATATCAGTACATACAGTATTGTGGTATATTCAGATGCATAGTTTTCAGTGGCATATAGCTTAGTTTTACGTGCTATTACTCTATTTTAGATCCATTACTATTTTTTATTTACTTTCAATATTCAATTTACAGTTTAGCTTGACTTTACTTTACTTCAGTTTTATACAATTTTATACTCTTAATTACCTTTACAGTATTTTTACAGATTTACTTACACTATGTAAATGTTAAATGAATAACTAGAACTGTTTAGATTAGTTTTGATGTGTTAAACTTATTGTCTAACACAGGGCACTTTTGGGATCCGACACCTTAGAGATTCAGGAAGAGCCCGTGGAGCACTAGTGGACTCTTCTCCAACTTTATTTTTCTGCTTAGTTTATTTCAGTTTAGTACTTAGCTTTCATTTCTGTATTTCAGTAAACTATTTGTAATAATTTTGGATATGTTTTTCTTTTGTTTTTTGAGATGAATATTTCATACAGCTTCTATGATGAATGTTTCTAGATATTTGCTTTAAGCTTCTGTACTATGTTATATACTACTTATACTTAGTATTGTGATGTGATCAGTATAATAGAAATGCTGATATCTTATATATATTGGATTCCTCATGTATTTTAAATTTAAATTTATGTATTGGTCTAATACTTAGGATAAGGATACCCTTCTCTTCAGTATTAGCTCTCAACCATCCTTGAGGTTGAGTCAGCAGCCCTTCAAATGGGTTTGGTTTTAGCTAGTCGGGGAGATGGGATATCCCTCCCCGAGTGGCACGCTGCTGCGCCGCCAAAGTTGATCATGACTATCTCCTTTGCGCACGATGATGGGGCGGGACGTTACAGCTACACTAAGGAGCTAAAGGAAAGGAGAAAAGGACTATGAGGAGAGATCTAGAGAACCCCATTAAGAGCTATTCTTAGTAAACTCTAATCTTACTTTTATATTTCTTTTAGTGGATCATGAAAGGGTATTCATCCTTGTATGTTTTTCTTCTTTTCTCAGCTATAATGGAAGGCTAAACCCCCTTGGGGAGGGTTGGGCTGAGCCCATTGTAAAATATAAGGGACTGAATGAATGATGTAGAACTTCTTCAAGTATTAAAATAAAAACCTATTTTTAAATGACTAAATGAAATCATCTTAAGATCAAGTTGTGGAATAAATGAAAATATTATGTTAAGAAAATATAATTATAAATACTAACAATCAAAATGAAAGTCTTATGCTCCATGGCTCATTGCTAAGTTAAGAGCGGAATATGTGTGCATGGGGTGCTTAAAACTAAGTGAAAAGTTTTTGAGCCTTCTTGCACTTTATTTTATGCTCAACTAAGGAGTCGCAGCATGTGAGCTAAGACCCATTAATTGGAGCTCTGTTCTTTAGCATATGTGAAAGGAGGGAGTGGATTCTTTGAGAGCTCATGGATGACGTGACATAGTTCATAGAGCCCAATGAAATCACTTCCTTATCTGAACTATGCATGATGCACGTGCTTCTCATCAGTGGAATCAATGCTCTTGAGATCGACTAATTAAAACTATAAATTTTGGTAACCTAGATGTAGGAATACTAAGATGCTCTAATTGCAATCTCATGGGAATATTTGTGCAGAAATTGAACCCTAGTGTGTTCATCTCTCGCACAAGATTTGCACTTGAAGGATTTAGAGGACAACTCTAAGGAATACAATGTGCACTTGATTAATTAGCTTAATTAAAAAAGAATGAAAAGTGCTTGAGAAGTAATAAGCCCAACTCTCCTCTCTAACTTAAATAGTTTCTAAACTCTAAATTATTGCTTGCTAACGGAACCAAATCAAGCTGAAATCATGTCATTTAAATATTATTGAATTTAGATATACCTTAGTAACAAAACATACCGTTCCCCGATGATGATAAATCCTGGAACTTACCTTCCAAATTATTACTTCAGACCACGTACACTTGCGTGCAAGCACAGACGTGAATTTAACAGTCTGTCAGCTGTTCTTACTTTTCTCAAATTCTTCATGATTGATAATGCTTTACAATAGTCTTTTGACTATGTTTACTCAGCTCTTTATGACTATTCTTTTTTACTCAATCCTTTATGACTGCTTTTAATTTACATTTAGTCCTTTATGATTGAGATTTACTTTACCTATATTACATGTTTACCTGTATTTATAAATTCTTTTCTTACTTATTTACTTGCATTGTATGTCATTATCACTTGCATTAATGCTCAAACTACTTTCACTTATGTTATTTAGCATATGTCCATTTGTACATATTTCTGTATTGCTTTTCTTACACATATATTAGTATACTTGTACCTATTCTTCTAACTTATATAAATGATGTAGGCTATGCTAACTTTCCTCTTTTACTGCTTTATTGCCTTTTGATTGTTGCTTATAGTCATTTACTTTACTGTACTTTACTTTATCTTACTCATTTTAATTTCTCATTTTACTGCATTGAGCTCTGCTTAAATCACAATTGTAAATATCTAAATGTAATATTCACTTAACTTATAAATAGATTAGTTGCCCTAAAATATACTTAGATTTTTTAAGTCTAATCATTTATATTTCTTTTATTAGTTATGCCCTACCATATTAAATACTAAATATGGTAGATCAGGAGCTTAAAGTGGATCTTGTACCTGAGGTAGATCAAATCTAGCAGTTGCAACTTTGAAGATCTTCACTTTCAGCTATTCTTACTTTATGCATCCCATGAGGATGAGTGTTATTACATTTAAATATTTGTATAAATTTAATTAACTCTAAATGCTTTACTTTATTATTCTATACTGTGTTCTTACTTTCTACTATAGATGGTTGGAATTTCTTATATTACTTAGTATTATACATCTAGTTTTCCTCTTTAGAGACCCTTGGCTCGCTGCAGTGCTAAATAGTGGGTTAGGACACACTAACCCAATATTAAGAACTACAACAACACCTAATATTGGATTGGATTCCTAATCCAATATTGAATTGCTACAACACATATTCAACAGTGCTCCTCTACCCATCACATCTCTTACAAGGTCTAAATCTACAAAGCCTTATAGATCAATATTAGATCTACCAAAGCAAAGTGCTTTGTCTGTTATTCCCTTCAAATACCTCAAAATTCACTTGACCGCATCCTTGTGGTGGTTCCCTGGATTTCCCATGAATATGCTAATAACTCCCAATACATGTGTAATATCTGATCATTTGTAAATCATTGCATACATCATGCTCCCAACTGCAGAATCATAAGGAATCTTCTGCATGTGTTCCTTCTCCTCTTTATTATTCAGTATTTGATCTTTTAATAAGCTAAAGTGACTTACTAGGGGAGTGCCAACTAGTTTTTTCTCGCTCAAGTTGAATTTGTTCAGCACCCTTTCAATTTATTCCTTCTGAGAAAACTTCAGAATTCCTACACTTCTCTCCTTGTTGATTCTCATTCCTAAACTCTATTTGGCTGAGCCCAAGTTCATCATGTCAAATTCTTTTAATATTTGTTCCTTGAGCATCATAATCTCCTCCACAACTGATATTCCATTTAACATATCATCCATGTATAGCAAAAAGATGATATAGAAAGACATGCACTATCTCATAAAGCAGTAATGATTTGTTTGGCACCTCTTATACCTAGTTGTTGGCATGAATCTGTTGAATCTCTTATACCATTGCCTAGATACATGTTTTAAGCCATAGAGAATGTTCTTGAGCTTGCACACAAGCTCTACTTTACCTTCTTTTTGAGCCTTGTACCCCTACGGTTGTTGCATATACAATCCCTCTTTCAACTCTCCATGACAAAACATAGTCTTGACATCAATTTGCTCTAAGTGAAAATATTTAACTACAATGATATCCAGCACTACCCTAATGGTATTTATCTTTATAACTAAAGAAAATATCTCATTGTAGTCATCTTCATGTTGATACTAAAAGCCTTTTGCTACAAACATATCCTTGTAGCATTTGCTCCCATTTGATTCTTCCTTCAGTCGATAAACCCACTCATTCTGAAGGGCCTTCTTTCTAGCTGGTAGTGCTGCCAACTCCAATGTCCCATCCTACATGAGTGATACCATTTCATCATACATGGCAGCATCCCACTTGATATAATCATCCACTTGAAGCATCTCTTCAAAACTTTCTGGTTCACCACCATCCATTAGTAACATACAAAATAAAGAAGGAGAGTACCATTGTGGCAGTCTAGTGACTCTTGTGAATCTCTACAATATGGGTGTTTGCGGTTTCATCTATTTAACACCCTCATGATCATCTTCCTATACATGCTCCTCTAGCTCAATGTTATCATCAAATTTCATGTGCAGAGGCTCATTATCTGAAGTAACTTTGGAAAAAGTACTGACTCCAAATTAGTTCTTATAGATCTCACTTTCATTGAAAGTGACATCTCTGCTTTTGATAACCTTTGGGTTCTGATTGTCCCAAAACCTATAGATGAACTCGCCCATGCCATATCCAACAAATTTGCACTTAATGGCCTTTGCATCAAACTTGCTCCTGGATCCCTATATCAACATGCACATATGATGAACAACCAAATGCCTTTAGGTGGTCTAGTTTCACCTCCTTTACACTCCAAGTCTACTCAAGAATCCCTTCCTTTAGGGCTATAGAAGGTCCCCGATTAATCAAGTATACTGTTGTGTCAAAATCCTTAGCCCATAACTATTTTAGGAGACCTGCATGCAGCCTCATGCTCCTAAATCATTCTGTAATTATCCTGTTCATCCGTTCTACAATGCCATTTTGTTGTGGTATTCTTGGAATTGTGAATTCCCTCTTGATTCCATTCAAGGCACAAAACTTCTTGAACTCCTTGTCACAGTACTTGCCTTTAATATTAGATCTCAAGCATTTAAGCTTTAGTTCTATTTTATTCTCAACCAAAGCAAGACATTTACTAAAGGCATCTAATACATCCTATGTGTGCTTTAAGAAATATACCCAAGCCTTCCTTATATGATCATTGATTAAGGATATAAATTATGTGGGTCCATTATGGAAGAAGTAGAAGATAACCCCCATACATATGTATACACCAACTCAAGCTTCTGACCTTTCAGCCCTCTTCTATTAGAGAATGTAAACTTTTCTGGTTGCCCAGTACACAGTCTTCACAAAAATCTAACTCCACTGATTTTAGTCCTGGAAGCCTTCCCCTTGACTATAAGGATTTCAAACCCTTCTCACTCATATAGCTAAGCCATCAATTTCAAAGACCCACGTCTATTTATTCTGCAGCTGCAATGGAATCATACACTTTATTGATCAAGTTAAGTGTACCTTCCATGTTACTATATGCAATAATGAGTGAACCCTTGGTGACCCTCCATGAGTCCCCTACAAAGCTTGTACTGTAGCCCTCCTTGGCTAGCTAGCTAACTAAAATAAGGTTTTTCCTTAGACATGGCATGTGCCTAAATTCTCTTATCTTCCAAGCTACATAGCTTGGTAGATTGATATCAATATTACCTTTACCTAAAATGTTGCATACCTTGTCATCTCCTAGATACACTATCCCCAAGTCACCCTTATTATAATTCTTGAAGGCACCTTTCATAGGAGTAGCATGAAAGGATGCGCTCGAGTCCACCACCCAGGATTCCGTATTTATAACTAACATGATCAATTCATATTGACCATCTTCTACTAAAACATTTATAGTGGGGCTCATATTCTTACTCCCTCCACTTGTCTTTTTCAAAATAGGGCAGTCCTTTGAAGTGTCCTACTTTTTCATAGTTCCAGCAATCTGGCATTACTTTTTTGGGTCTTGACTTTCCTTGCTTTGATACAGACCTATTTCTTTTGTGGCTCAGGTCTACACTTCTTCCTCGACTCTTTGCATTCAGCATCGAAGTATTTTCTACACCTCTCATTAAGCACCAGCCCAACAAAGTGTCGAACTTCAACGATGCATTTCCTGATGAGGTTTTAACGGTTGTCACTAGCCCATGCCAACTATTCCAGAAATCTGGTTTTACTTTTCCAAGTTCTGCCTTTCCTTGCCTTGACATAGACTTATTTCTATTGTGTCTCAGGTCTACACTTCTTCCTAAACTCTTTGCATTCAATGCTGAAGTAGATTCCTCCCCATGGGATATTTTTTGCACCATTTTATTAAGCACCAGTCCAACAGTTTGTCAAACTTCAATGACATATTTCATGATGAGTTGCTGATGGCTATCACCAGCCCATCCCAATTGTTTGGCAGTGAAGAGAAGAATAACAGAGCTCAAACCTCATCATCAAACTTGATGTCCACTGAGCTCAACTGACTTGTCATAGTTTTAAACCCATCTAAATGTTCTATCACTAAGCAGATGTCCATCATCCTTATATTGAATAGTAATTTCACAAAAAAATTTTGTTGAAAGCCAAAGGCCTCTCATACATCCTTGTCAAAGTAGCCATGAGATCTACAATTGTTTTCTCATTTACAATGTTAAATTCAACAGAAGAATATAAAGAAAGATGAATCAAACCCAACATAGTTCTATCAAGAACCTTCCAATCTCATTAGATATAGTGGTCGATTTCTAGTTGGCTCCACTAAGTGGTAAGTACAATTTATTTTGGTAGAGCAGATCTTCCATTTCATCTTCAAAATGACAAAATTTGTGTCATTAAACTTCTCTATTTTTTGTCTCATTTTGTTGGCCATTGCTCCACTCAAACAACAAACCCTTCGAAGAACGGCTAAGATCCAAATTGTTAATGCACATGGAAGTAAGAGGATGGATATTATTTATGGTTACCAAGCAATTAACAAAATATTTAAGCATAAAAAAGAATAAAATTATAACACATCCATAGCATAAACCACAAGCATCTAAACATAGAAAATCTTACATGGAAAACCTGATGAGGTGAAAAACCATGAAGGCATGCCACACTAAAAAATTGACTATGAACAAGATGATTATAGAGTTATAGAGAGATTTACCTTCCCATGAACAAGAATGATCTACCGCTTACACAGCCTCCCGATCAACTTCCTCTCCTTTAGGAATCTTCAGCTCTCACTCTAAGTTGAAGGAGACGAGCAATAACCATAATCTGATTTATGGTTGATCTTCCCATAGAAAACATCTCAACATATTTCCTTATATTTGTAGGCTTCATTTGAACGCCCAAAGACCCATAATGCCTCTAAATATACTTAGGGTAGCGCCTAGATCTGAAACAGAACTTCGGCAAGTGCTCCAACGCACCGTAGCGCCCCTGCCTTGAACCATGAGGTTCCACAGCGTGTCATGATGCCCAATTTCAAACCATGAAGCACTAGAGATTGCAACAACACCCATATGAGTGCCACAGTGCTCTGCGACACCTGTCCCTCAGTGACAAATTCTACAGGGTGCACAAGGGGCGCACTGTAGCGCTCAAACTTCTTTTGACTTGTCCCTGAACACCCCGGGACCTCCCAAAAATTCACCAGAGCTTCATT
This sequence comes from Gastrodia elata, assembly GCA_016760335.1. NCBI lineage: Eukaryota > Viridiplantae > Streptophyta > Magnoliopsida > Asparagales > Orchidaceae > Gastrodia > Gastrodia elata. The sequence goes on from CM028669.1 coordinate 19,203,221, forward strand.
GGCACCTCCATGATGACCTAAATGGTTTCTAAATCCAAATAATAATATGAAGTTTAATTTTAATTTTGACTGTTAAATTTGTTAATCACTTCTTAATCATCATTAAGTGTCATTAAGACCTAATTAAGCTATTTGAGGTCCCAATTGACCCTACTTATTATCATTGTGATCCCAATGATGTAAGCAGTTCAAATCCACTAATTTCATTTCATTTGGACATCAAAGTATGAAAATGAGTTTTGGGCACTTAATTAAATTAATATTTTATTCAAATATTTAGGGCTTTCCCCATTTAAGCTTCCTAAGCCCTAAGATAATATTTGTTAACTTGATTATGTTTTAACAGGTCCTTAGAGGTGCATTTAGTAGAGAAAACACTATTTTAGTTTAGCAAATGTATAACCCTAGTTTACTTAAGTTAAACCCCAACCCTTTGGAGAGAGAAAATATTGAGAGAAATGACTACCTAATATAGACATACCACCTGATTTGATATAGTCTTTAGCCATTAATTAGGAGTAGGATTGCTAGTTCCCTTTACCCAAGCTTCATTAGTTCTATGTTAAACCTAGAGAAGCCTTAATAGAATAGTCAATCTTAGTATAATACCATTCCTTCCCTAGATTAAGGAATAGTTTAACCTAGTTCTAATGGAATATGAGGTAAGTGAACATAATAAAGACCCTTAGAACCTAATTAAGTAAATCATCTTTAAGTTTTCATTTGGGAAGAATATAATTTAGGGAAAAGAAAGGTTAATAAACTCTCTATCTTAAGAACCTTATTAAAATAAGAATCCAAGTACTAATTTTAATCTAGTAGTTTAAAAAAGATAATCTAGTAACTTGTAGTCATTAGATGTAGGATAGGTTATAAATGAAGCTTTACAACTTTCTTCATTTAATATTATAATTTTAATTCTTATTTTTAAATATTATATATATATGTACTCTATTGACTAGAGATTGATAATGTCTAAGTTAATTGGGGGATTGATTAACCCCAACCATTAAGGTAGATAACTTAATTATATAACAATGGATATCACATGGCTTACAATTAATCTTGAAAATCCTTGAATGCTGCATAATATTGAGACTAAAACCTTGGACATTTATTAAGACAATGTGTATAAATAAAATATTAAAATAATTTACATAAGAATTTAATATGGTAGATATTTTAGCTAGGGCAAGCTATGGAGTGACCTGGAGACCATATATATCTAAGAGGGGGAGTTTGTTTATTTTGGGAGACCCCACTACTTTTGATTAAGCAGACATACTTAACTCCTTATTTGTTTTGTAATGTACTCGCAGAATAAATTTAAATAAGATAAATAACTTAAGAAAATGTATTTCTCATAATCTTATTATTTACTAAGTCCTTGAGACTGAATTTTACCTTTACTTCCTTTTCACTTTTGTACTACCCTTTACAGCTTTACTTATAGCTTCTTTACAGTGTATGTTTACACAGATTTCACTTACATTTTTCATAAACTACTCTCTTTTATTGTTATTTAACATACATTTCTGTTGAACATATACATGTTTCCTTTATTTTTCATGTGCACACTAGTATTTTGTAGATTTGTAGTTGTTATTCTAGTTTCTTCCTTACAAGTCTTGTGCATGCTAAAGCAACCCACTGTGAGTATTCTTACTCCTTCTTTACTTTTCACTCTTTAATAATTTTTAGTACCTATTTCCTTTCGTTGCTTCATGCATCATATTTTCTTATAATTGTAAAAAGCTAATATGATATCCACTAAAACTAAATAAATATACTTAGATTTCTTAAGTTTGACCACTTTTTTTTTTAATTGGTTGTGCCTTACTAAATTAAAAACTAAATATGGTAGATTAGGAGCTTGGGCCTGAGGCAGATCCTGATCTTTAGAAGCAGCTATGAGGACTTAGCATTTTTCTTTGCATTTTCCCATGAGGACGTGAGCTATTACAAAATTTAAAATTATTTTGTAATAACTTTAACTTTGGATATTTTGGTTTTTATTTTCTATGATGAATTTCTTTATTTCCTTTACTCTAGATGATTTGGAAGATATATACAATATTATTCATTGTACTTTTATTGCTTACTTTTCTTATCTTAAGAGATACTTGGCCACATAATGTTTAATATTGAGTTAATTTCTTACTAATTCAGTATTATTAAGTACTACTGTAACCCCTAGTGTCAGGTTAGTATACGCCTAACTTAACACTAGGGTGTTATAGTTGTGGAGCTCAATATATGGGTTTCGCATCAGATACATAAGATTTTTTAGTTAACATAGAGACAAGTAATGGCCTGCGTGAACTTATGTCATATCTTTTACTACTTTACATGCCCATTTTTGTGTGTCAAAGATTGAGCTATGGAGCTTAAATATTTATTAGATTGTTCTTCATGGCTCAGGTGATCAAGCCTCTAATTTATAGTTTATGTGCAAGCAATTATGCTCAGCGAACTTATGTCACTCCATTCGCGGTGTTGATGCTCTTGGTGCATTGCTTTAAATAAATAGCGATCAACAAGCTTGATGAAGGTTTTCAAGAAATGAAATAAATTTCAATTAATATTATCATTTGAAACTATACAACCTTTAGTCATTCAAAATGATATGAGACATTCGGCTCAAACTCATTATATTTCATTAAAATCAAGCTCTCTTACATGCATAAGATCCATTACATAACACATGTTATCTACCAAGTGCTCTTCAAAAAGGAGGTTTAGGCTGATATTATACTAAGAACTAAGAATAAAATTTAGATGTAGCACAAGAAATTCATTATGCTTTTATAAGATTTAATAATAAAAAGCAATGGAATATAGATACAACTTTCCCAAGTATTCTCTTTATCTTCTCATGTCCTGCTCTTGCTCCTCTTCTCTTGACTCTATATCTTCGTTCTTTCCTTTCATTGTCGTTTTCTTCCTTAAGAACTCATTTGGATGCTAATTTGGTAGCTAGGGTTTTTCCCCTATAGTTGGGTCCAAAGGATCTTTATTGTTCTTCATTACTTACCTTAAATAATCTTTCAGCAATCCTCTACAAAATCTAGCTTTAATTTCTCTTTATGTAATCTTTGAAACTCGGATTGTTTTAATGCAAATGCCCAGAATATTCTATTATTCTTCCATGGAAACTATAAGATCTTCTCATTTTCTATATTGTTGTCTTAGGAGCTTTAGGGTTTAATTTAATTTAACTCGTTGGATTCCTAAAACATCAGATTTCTTGTTGAGATTCGTTGGTGATAGCCACAACGCGCCGTGGCAAAGAGTTCTCGATCTGGAAATGAAGCTCTTGCGCCTTTAGGAATTCTGTCATGCGCTGCAATGCACTCTGACGCTTTGCTTGCGGCGATTAGCACTGCAGTGCATTGAAGCAATTAGCTTAGATTATTGATTTTTAATAGGATCACGCTACAGTGCGCTGTGGCGTTGTATTTGCAATTATATCTGCTATGACAAGCTGTGACGCCAGTCTTCCCGCAATGATTTTGATATTTAATTAATTGATATTCTTGGTAGCACGTTGTGCCGGTGCATTTTTTATGTTTGGCATTGTAGTGCGCTACGACGTCTGTCCACATTTTTGGGCTTTGCTCTATGGCACGCCGTAGTGTGCAGTTGCAATTTTTGGCGTTGTGGCGCTCCATAGCGGCTCGATTAACTTGGATCAATCTCTTAAATTTGGTATGTGCGGTAAATTAAATGTTACTCACCTTGCATATGCGACTGATCTTACCCATAGATCTATTAAGACAATTGCCAAAAGAGTCTGTTATTGTAATCAAATCGAAATAGCTGAAATTTAAATTTGATAAATATTTTATTATTGTGGTTATGCATTTGATAACTCAATAAATAAATGAAAGATAATGGTCCAAATAATATTTCAAATCGTGTGTAAGAGTGAAGAAAAACCAATTAACTGATCAACTTAAATGCTGGAGTTGCGTCCGAACAAAAGAGTCCGTTCCTACGCACAAACGATTTTGTCCGTTCGAATGAATGGTTCTGGTACGGACCTTGTTGTGAATCGTTTGAACGAGATTCGTTCAAATGAACAATTTATCGAACAAAATCGAACGATGAGTTTGAGAAACCCTAAAAATAATTTCAAAGAAAAAAGAAAAATAAAATTTTTCTTGATTTTTTCATACCATATATAAATGATTGCTATGTTACTTTCATTAATGGCAAGATATTATAATGTGACCTCTCCTTTCTTAAATTTCTCCCTCAGAAGATCTTTTTTGAAATAATTGAGAGTATAATGCTCAGCAATAAATTAAAAAGAAAATGAACATCTGAGAGCTTCGTAGATTTAATATTGTCATGTTTCATTCTTGCCATATATATTATATGCAACAATGCTTAGAAGTAAGACTTTTACATACTTTCCAACAGTGCCTGAATGTGTAGCACATGCTTCTAAAAGTTATAGCAAAGCAAAGGCCAAATATGCTGGCTTCTTTTTTTTATTTTTTATTTTGAAATTTTGAGGGCTTAGCCCATATATATTGAAAGCAAAAATAATTACAAACGGCAAGTTTTAAGCCGAAAGAGGCTAAAGAATGAGAAATGCAGAAAATTGAACAAGTTTGAATAAACTTGACATGAAACTAAAAGAAGCAAAAAGGCAAAAGAAACACAACACCCTAAAACTTATTTAAAGAGAAAAAGAATTAAGATGAAATAGAGACATAAGATTTAGCTCCTCCACCGTGAGGTCCACGTAAGACCTACGATCTGTCGGGAGAATCTTTTTCAGGATATAAAATGCAAAGTCACATTGAAAGAAAATGTGAGAGTGCGTTTCATCAATCTTAAGACATAGCTGACATGATGAAGGGCAAGGAATACCCCTGTTGTTTAGAAAATCAGCAATTTTTAAGCCATTATTAAGAACTTTCCAAATGATGCATTTGAGATGTAGTTTAATACCTTTGACCCATAAGTAGTTGGCCCAAGATACATTAGGCAAAGTGGAGAATAATAAGTTATGAGCATCTTTGAAGGAGAGAACAACCTTGTTATGAAAGAGATAAATATTCCTAATTGCATCGAAGCTAATGTGGGGAATGACGATGCCTGAAATTTTAGTCAATTTTCTTCAAAAGGGAGAGGCCGACATGTTCGAATAATGAGGAGTATCAAATAGCTTTAAACGTTGCCTTTTCACCAATTGGCTTAATGGGATGTATTACATAAAACATACTAGCATAAGAAAATTTTTTAGCTAAGAAGAAGTTTTGAAATGACAAATAATACCGATCCCTCCTTTGCCAATAGGAGTGGCTAACCTTTTCCAAGCAATAGTATGTAATTTATTTGCTAGGGAACCATGGTCAAGAAACTTAGCACAGAGGAGTTTAAGAATACTAATAATACTTATAGGGATGGTAATAGTCTTAAACCAATGTAACAGGAGAGGCCAGATAGAAAAGTTTAAAAGCTTCAAACATCCTGCAAATGTAAGAGTTTTTTGCGCCCAACCTGAAATCCACTGATGCAATTTGGAGATAAGGGGGGAAATTTTTCATTTTTGGGTCGATTAGGCACTACAGGAAACCCCAAATATTTCCTAGGGAAATGCGCGATAGAAAAATTCCAAATTTCAGATAGTTCATTCATATTTTGAACCAATTTTGAATAATAAATGCATGATTTTTCTTTGTTGAGACTGAGACTAGACGCCTCAAAAAACCCTTCCAGACAACGATTAAAGCACGCATATTAGATTTAAAAGCTTTCCCAAAGATAAGAATATCATCAGCAAATAGAAGGTGAGAACAGCTGAAATCGCCCATATAAAAGGAAGAATTTGCTTGCTTTGGACAACTTCATCGATAGCGGGGGATAGAAAATTCATAGCAATAATAAATAAAAGAGGAGATAAAGAACAGCCCTGTCTGAGCCCCGTGGAGGAGCCAAAGTAACCATGAGTAGATCCTTGGAGGTTGATAGAAAATTGAATATTAGTAATACAAGTGGAGATCCAGTCAATTAATTTCCCCGAAAAATTAATTTTTATGAGGGCATTTATGATAAAATTCTGATTGATACTGTCGAAAGCTTTTTTTAGGTCTATCTTTGCATAGAAAAATCTGGGAGATTTCCAACTGAAAGATCTATTGTCTTATTAGCAAGAATAACGTGATGAGATAATTGTCTCCCTTTAATGAAGGCTGCTTGAGCTGGATGAATGAGTCCCGGAAGAAGAGAAGATATCTGATCCGCAAAAAGCTTTGAAATAGCCTTTTACAAGATATTGCAAAGAGCAATCGGCCTATAATTATCAAGAGAAAAATTGCCTTTACCTTTTGGCACTAAAGTAATAAGGGTGTGGTTTAACCACCGAGGCATGATACCTTTTTGAAAGAAGAACCCAATAGCATGAATAATGAAACTATTAAGGCTACTCCAAGCTTTTTTAAAAAATAAGGAAGTGAAGCCGTCAAGGCCAGGACTGGAACTATCTTTGATTGAGAAGATAAGGTGCCTAATGTCTTCATTAGTGAAGGGCTGCAGATGTCAATGTGGGAGATGAATCAATTATAGCATAAGTATAGGAAGTGATAATACCATGCCCCTTCTTATCATTGAGCAAGTTTTCAAAATATGAGAGGGCTTGATATTTTAAAAGAGGAGTAAAGGAGCTTGTAAGATTTCTTCTTATAGCCATATGAGTGTAAAAAATTTGAGATTGTCTTCCTCAAGAGAGAGCCAATGAACCTTAGAGCACTGCTTAGCCCAAGTAAGTTCATTGGAGATGGCTTCTTTAAGAGACTGGTTAATATAAAGATACTTAGAGCGGAGAGCATCCAAGAAGCTTTGGGGATCTGATAAATTGAAAGCCTCCAATTGGGCAAGCCTTATTCTTTTTACTTCCGAAGGACTTAAAGTGTGAGCATGATTAACCAGCTTAAAAACTTTTTTGGTTTGGGCTAATTTTTGATGAAGCTTAAAAAGAGGATCTCCCCTATAGCATAAACTAGACAAATAAAATCAAATCTGTTTGCCCAAAAGTTTTTAAGGCAAAATCTAGTCGGCATTTTGGATGATTGTGGCCCCGTAATAATATGTGGTGAATGATCAAATGTGGCTGGGAAAAGAACTTTGCAATAAACCTCAGGAAATAAATTAATCCTGTCGACATTGCCTAGACAACGGTCCAGTTTTGCTTTGATTGGAGAGTCTTGACGGTGATTGTCCCAAGTGTAATGACTGCCTGTGTAATATAAGTCGATAAGACCAGCTTCATTAATACAATAATTGAAAGCATTGAGTCTGGAGAGAGATGGTGCAGTTCCCCCAAGTTTTTTGTGAGAGTAACGGATGCAATTAAAGTCCCCTGTAACCAACCAAGGGCCATTTAGTCCCTCTTTAATCTGGAGCAAGTCATCCCAAAGCACAATAATTTGATTTCTATGATTAGAAGCATAAATAAAAGTAATCCAATAGTCTATTCCATTATGAAGAAATCTGTCATGAATAAACTGATATTTTATAACACTGGGAGTGAAAGAAGTGATATTATAGTTCCATTTAATCCAAATTCTACAAGTAGAGATCGAATCAAAATTATTATAGAAGCTTTCAGGGTGTTATAAAGCAAATTTATTCAACTTAAAGGTGGAGGAAATGTCAGAATTTTTAATTTTGGGCTCCAAAATCCCCATGATATCCGAAGAGAAGTTTCGCATGTGAGACTTAAGATTAGCAATGCAGATGTCAGAGTGAAGACCTCTAACATTCCAAGTAAAATTTGTTGGCATCAACATAATTGAGAAAATAACGGATAGAAGGATAAGAGAAAGAAAAGAAAGTAGCTAAAGGAACTATTTGAGATGAGCTTTGAGATGAGCTCTGAGGGAGCGGCTGCGACCTTCGATTTTTTGAAATTCAAGAGCTGCCCTTAAATCCAAAAAGGAACTTCCATTGTCACGGGCTAAAGCAATATCTTTCCACTTGCTTGAAAAGGGAAAAGAGTATTGATTACCTTGAATAACTAAAGAAGAAGAAGGTTCGATAGGATTGAAAGGGGATTCTCTCAGAGAGTTTGGCTCATAACTGAGACCAGTGTCAGGAAGGGCATTGAGGTCTTGGTTTGATAAAGGATTGGGAGCTACAATGGAAGAAGTGGGAGGGGCCCTTTCAATTGAAGGGGAGACAACTGAGACAGCAGTGAGAGGGGATTCAATAATTGGGGAGAGGGGAGAAGGAGAAGAGGAGGGATTGATAGTTACCAAGGATGTTGGTGGAGGCCTAGAATGGTTTCTTTGATGTCTAGATCGACTTTTGCCTCTAGCTAAAGGCGGGGAGGTTGTGGGGCAAGAGCAGCCAGCATTTTTAAATAAACTACATTTTTCACAGACTGAAGGGGTCCAATCGTATTCAACTTTTGATTTAAAATTGTTCCATCCACTCTAATTTGAATTATCTCAGGAAAAACAGTGGTCGTACCAATTTCAATACAAATTTGAGGAAAAGTGAGTCTTAATTTTGAAGCTGTAAGAGTATCTGCCATTATCGGTATTCCAATTTTACTCGCAAGTTTAGAGATAATACCTTCCAACCAAAGATGAAGCGAAAGTTCAGGGAACCTGATCCACACTGGGAGAGAAGAGAGCGAGAAAGCAAACGACATGAATTTTTGATTCCATGGCTTGACTAGAAATGAAATATTAAGGAAGAACCAGGTTCCTCCTTGGAGGATTGTATGAACGTCTTCTTCACAGGACATTTTTATTAAACAACAATTAGTACAATGAAAACAAAGAGAATGAACCTTTAAGTTTCCAAGTTTTTGTCATAGAATCTAAAAGAGCTCTGTATGTGTACTTGCGGCCCAGACTGAATCCCACTACGCAAATTTTTCATTGATTGTTGCCGTTAGAAATTTCCTCTTCAGATATGTAAATGATATCCTCAGTGGGAGGAACATATGAGAGGTTGAAATCTTTCTTTTCTTGATGAACCGAAGCAAGAAGAAATTTCTATGATACCAAACCTGATGAGAAGAATCCGCAGGGGGAAGGGGTGCTCTAAGAATACCGAAAATGGGTATAGGGAGAAGAGGAGGAGATGACCCCATCCTGGGGCCTACCGAAGTGAAGCACTTAAGAAACCCTAGTCGCACTCACTAGGTTTCCGGATTCTTTTCTTAGAGTTGGCAGTAGAAAGCAATTAAGAAGATCAGCTCATTTGTCGTGTTTTTATGCTCACTTTCCAACTACATCATTTTAATTAGTTTAAAATCAAATTTATATGAGAAGAATATATTATTCATGGTTTCATACCATTCGCTGCATAGAACATGCCATTTACTGTATTTTATAACCCTTTTCACTAGTTTATCCATAGTTTTTGACCCATTATGTAAGCACTTCTAGAAAACATGAATTTTTGAATTTAGGGTGCTTAAACCAAACTCATTTATATTAAATCATAGTAGGAAAGCCATCAAAAACCATTTTTTTTGCTATGGCTAGGGAATGACATGCTGTAGTAGGAGTTCTCGGGCCTACGGTAAGCAAGAATTGCAAATAGCAAAGAGAATTTCTAGAATGATCTCTGACATATGTAGAGTAATTAAATTCGCAGGGTCGCATAAATGATACCTCAAACTATTCCGCAATTTTCCAAAAGAACGTTATTAAAAACAACTCATCAAAAGATAGAGTGCTTACATGCTTTAAACATCACAAATATTCTTATAAATTCTAACTCACCATTCTTTCTAGAAGTAGTTGTAGTGTTCTAATTAATAAGCCTTAATTTTTTTTTTGAGACATATCAAAGAAAAATCAAATGTTGTGTTATGGATACCTCTCATTGTCTAAGAATAGCACAGGCACTATGCAGCGTGGAGCGCTGTAGCGTGCCTCAGCAGTCTACAACCGAGAAGCAGAGGCTGCAGCACACCGCGATAGAAATCGTCGTTGCAGCACACCGCAGCGGGTCTCAACCCGAGAGCCGGGCGCTACGGCACGCCGTAGCGCTTGGCGAAAATCTGCTTCGTCCAGGTCACGCCCTAAGCAAATTGGAGGGCATTTTGGACCTTTTAGGGTCCTTTTTTCAACTGTGTACTTAAGGTGATATATTGGGAGGAGAAATCAACATAGGTATTTTAGATTGGAGGCTAGAAACTACTGTGAGGAGAAGATCCTTAGGTTGAACCCTAAGAAAGCTACAGTGCAAGTTAGCCCTTGCACATTGCAGGAGACACTCTAGGTGATGGTTGCTTCCTTTCCTCTCCATTACAGGGTAAGAGCTAGAGCATTTGTGCTGAGGTGATAAGCTCTTTGTAGCTTTGTAACCTTCAAGTTATTCTAGTAGATTTTCTTATTTTGTGGCTCCATAGTTTTTCCCTTTTTCTGAGTTTTCCATGTATGTATTTGTGTTTGTATGTTTCTTTGTGTGCTATGAACTTGCATGCATGTGATGTGACTTTAGCCTTGTGATTTTGTGATTATGAGATTGCTTGGTAACCGTCAACATAATCCCAGTCCTCAAATTTGAAGTGTGCGCTCTTTATCATACCGCTTTCGCTAAATAATATAGTGTGTTAGAATTTTAACTAACAACTAGTATCAGAGCGAGTTTTACCTTGTTGGTCCTAAAGTTTACTTGTTTGAGTGGGAGCAATAGCCAAAGAGATGAGACACAAGATTGAGAAATTCAGCGAAATGAACTTTGTGTTTTGGAAAATGCAGATGGAGGATCTGATCTACTAGAAGAATTTATATCTTCCGTTGAAAGGAGCCAACAAGAAACCTACAGCTATGACTGATGAACAATGGGAAGTTGTTGATAGAACTACATTGGGTTTGATTCATTTGCTACTGTGTTCTTCTATTACTTTTAACAATGTTAATGAGAAAACTACTGTATATCTCATGAATGTCGTGATGATGATGTATGAGAAGCCCTTGTCTCCAAATAAGGTTTTCTTGATGAAGAAATTATTTAACATGAAGATGATGGATAGCTATTCAATGACTGAACGCTTTAATGGGTTCAACACCGTGATGAGCCAGTTGAGTTTGGTGGGCATCAATTTTGATGACGAGGTTCGAGCTTTGTTACTCCTCTCTTCATTGCCGGACAGTTAGGATGAGCTGGTTACAGCCATCAGCAATTCATCAAGGAATGCGTCATTGAAAATTGATGATAATGCTGGGCTTGTGTTAAATGAGGAGGTGTGGAAGAAATATCATGGAGGTTAGTGCAATCCAAGATTGGGTTCAACCCAAGTCAATTATTGATATCAGAAAATTTTCAGAATTGGCCGGATATTATAGAAAGTTTGTTAATGGATTCTCTCAGATTGCCTCACCTTTAACTAAATTAACTTAGAAAGCAGTACTTTCATTTGGAGTCTGGAATGTGAGGAAGCATTCCAAACCTTAGGAGGTGCACTCTCTACCGCTCCAGTGCTTATTCTGCCTAAAGAAGGGTTGAACTATCAGATATATATCGATGCCTCTAGAATTGGCTTAGGTTGTGTATTAATGTAAGATGGTAAGGTAATTGATTATGCCTCTCATCAATTAAAACCTCACTAAAAGAGTTATCTAGTTCATGACCTTGAACTTGCTGCTGTAATTTTCGCCTTAAAGATTTGGCATCATTACTTATATGGGGCTCAATGCCCTATTTTCACTGATTATTAGAGCTTCAAATATATCTTCACTCAGAGAGAATTGAATTACCGACAAAGATGGTGGTTAGAGCTCATCAGCAATTATGATATGAGTATTCAGTATCACTCAGATAAAGCAAATGTAGTGGCTAATGCTCTCAATCATTGTGCTACTCTATCTGCTATGATTGCTTCAAGTTCATTAGAAGAAGAGTTTTGTAAACTTGAAATTTCTCCAGCAAGTGGAGATATACTAAGTGCACTTCTAGTTAATATTAATATGGAATCCACTTTCCACAAAGATGTCTCTATCTAGCAAACCAAAGATAAAAACTATCTATAATTCAAAGTTGACATTGAAGGAGGTCATCGTCAGGATCTGCAAATGCTTAGTAATATAATCTATTAAGGGAATCATTTATGGATTCCTAAATCTATACATCATGAAGTTCTAATAGAAGGCCATAATTCTGGATATCATATTCATCCATGTAGTACTAAAATGTGCAGGATTTAAAGCAGTCTTTTTGGTGGCCCGGTATGAAGAAGAGTGTAGCCAATTTTATTGCTAAATGTCATGCTAGCAATCTAGTGAAGGCTGAGCACCAAAGGCCTGGTGGTCTTTTGCATCCCTTGAAAATTCTTGAATAAAAATGGTTTGATATCTCAATAGATTTCGCTATGGATTGCCTCTTGCAAAATCTAGTGCCAATGTAATTTGGGTTATCGTCAATCAATTAACTAAATCAGTGCATTTCATTCCTATATGTCAGACTGACTCTGTCGTGAAGCTTGCAAGGCATTATATTAAAAATATTATCAGGCTGCACGGTATCCCAAGTCAATAGTATCGGACAGAGATAGCAGGTTTACTTCTAAGTTCTGGCAAGCAGTGCACCAAGATCTGGGGACTATACTAGCTATGAGTACAGCTTTTTATTCTCAAACAGATGGTTAGACTAAAAGAGGAAATCAAGTTCTTGAAGATTTGCTTAGGCTCTGCATTCTCCATTTTGCCGATTCCTGAGAAGATCATATCTCGTTAGTGGAGTTTGCATATAACAATAGTTTCCAAGCCAGTATGAAAATGGCTCCTTATGAGGCCTTATATAGCAGAAAATGCAGTACTCCACTAGCATGGTCAAAAATAAGAAGCATTCAGTTTTATGGATCTGAGTCAGTCAAAGAAACTAATAAGAAGATTCATCTTATTCAGCAAATAATTCATTCTGCTCAAGATTGTCAAAGCAAATATCATGATACTCATCACCATCTCTTTGAATTCAGTGTTAGAGATTCTGCTTATTTGAAAGTAAATCCAATGAAGGGTGTTTATATATTTGGCGTAGTAGGGAAACTCAGTGTAATAACTCGAGTTGTTACCATAATTATATAAGGTTAATTTAAGTCCTATTTCTGATTTTAGTGCATTAATTAATTCATTAAAAATTCACCACTAAGACCTACTCCGAATCAGGAGTCAGATGGATCAAAATCCTGACTTTGGAAAATCTAGAAACCCTAGATTTGACCTAATTATTTTAACTTCAAATTAAAAAATAGACTTTGTCATTGCGCTCATCACCCCTAAAGTAGCTAGGGGTGATGTTTTGATGGCAATCGGAAGTCGTCAAAATTTCATTGAATATTTTAATAATATTTGAATACCCTCAAATTTTGGGAAAATAAAATACTCGTCGAAATAAAAATTTAACTTCGCCGTTGTATTCCTCACCCCTCAATTAGCCGGGAGTGAATATTTGGGAATTTTTGGAAGTCATTTAATTACTTAAATGAATTAATAAAAACAGGATTTAAATTATTAAATTAATTAATAAAATTATTAACTAAATAATTAAATCCACAGCGCTGTCAATTTCTTAACGCCATCTGTGTTTTTTTTTTGCCCACGCTGTTAGGGCTGGCCGTCATAGTGGATAGTCAACCTGGACCGTCTGAATGAAGATCAGACGGTCCCAGCGTATCGCCTTCCTCACGGGCATCTCCCGCAACACGCGGCAACCCGCTGCTTGCACCGACCAACACCCACATTCCCCCGCCTCACAGTCTCTGTCTAGAGGCCATTAAGGCCTCCCCTATGTATGAGGCTCGATCTTTGCATGATTGGAGCTCGGACCTTCCTGCTGCGACCCCTAGCTCATTCAGGCTCTCGATATTTAGGTACTACTAATTCCCTCGATCTTCAGTCATTCGCTGAGTAACATTATTTCATGTGTATGATTGTTAAATGAATGGTTCTGATCGATCGATTGATGCTCTGATTGAACCAATTCATGCTGAAGTCAACAGTACTTACTATTACTCTTCCTACTCGCTGAGCCGAGGCACCTAGGGTTAGCTAATGCTGCCGCTACGGCCCACCTCAACTGGTGGTTTGCCCACCGTTAGGAAGGTCTCTCTGTCCTTTTTCCATCAGCATGCGGGCCGACCTCCAGCGAGGCCGGGCTTCCCTCCAAAAGGTGTGTCCTAGGATGTGACATTCGGGCTTCCTGTGGGAGATGAAGCGGGTACCAGGTGGGCCGAGTCAACCCAGGCCCGACGGGTCGCGTCGGCTGCTCCTCTGCATCTGCAGTGGGCCCGCTGATGTTAGCTCTGCTGTGTATGGATCCTACCACTCATCACGTTGCACTGAGCTGGGAGCCCGCTGCTCTGTCCCACCCACTTGCGGGCTGCCACGCGTCCGCATCGAACCAGCCCACTGTCCTGCAGCCAACGCGTGTCCGCTGCGTGTCAAATGGTGGTCCTGCCGTCGTAAATAATTAATTATTTAATATGTTTTATATTATTTAATTTAATTATGTTGAATTTATTAAAGAGTAAGCATATATTAATTCAAATAAAATTAAGCTTAATTACAAAAACTTTAGAGGCTCATAGTTAATTAACCATATGTCCAAATATATCAAATATATACTCATTTGGCTTAGAAAAATGAGAGAAATTTATTGGGGCTATCTATATTCCCATAAGATGCCTAGACAAAATAGTGACATTTTAGGATCTCTACACAAATTACTAAAATACTCTTATGCTTCAAATAGCCATAACTTTGTGCCTAGTAACCCAAGCATTGTCAATATGGGTCTTAAAATAATCAGGAGAACATTATGAACACCTTGATAGTATTAGTTTTATCTTTTTATTATTAGGATGGCTAATCACTTTTAGGACCTCATTAATGACCCTCAAAACTCTAGAAATTGGAATATCCATAACTTAGTCAATCAGACTCAAAATTATGTCATTCAAGAGCCTATCTAGATCAGAAAAATACCACCAATAGTAAACCAAAACAAAATTTGGGTTTTGACTACTAGAAACCCTAAGTTGACCAAAATACTCCTAGCCTTAATTTAGCCATAATTTGACCAATTGAGCTCCAAATTGTGTCTATTCCCAGTTAAAGTACTCAATGTGATATAAGAAAGCTATAGCCACTGAGTTTACTGAATTTGGATCTCAAATAGAAAAGTTAAGTTTTAGAACATTCTTAACCTTAGTAAATGCCCCTAATCTTGGAACACTCATAACTTAACTAATAGACCTCAGAATTTAGTGTTCTAAGACTTTATAGAATCTTTGAATAGCAAATAATAATAAACTGCACTAATTTTTAAGATTTCTTTATGTGAAAATTACAAATTTAGTCCTTATGTCAAAATCCTTAGTTTGAACCTATTGAACCCATTTCTTATCTAAATTATGTGTTCTTACTGTCTATCTTTATGTTAAATAGTAAGGAACCATTTGACATCAATAAAATCCAAATTGGAATCCAAAATAAAAAAGTAGCTTTATGGATCCTTAAGTAGGAATAAAATAGTCATTTTGCCCAAAATTTATGTTAAGTGTTCCTAACCCCTAAAATATCATTTAGATCATTAAAATCTACAATAAAATTGATTTAGAATCAATTTAAGTCGTGAATTTTATAATTTGATCAAGATTTGTGCATAAAAAGAAAAATTAGCAATCTATAAAAATATTAAGCATTTAGAGGGTATATTAGGGTGGATTAGTCTGATCAGACACAACATAGTCAATATGCATATTATAGGAGGAATAATGAAACTTACATGTATTCATTAAGAAGAGATATATAAATTCAAAGAACTCACAATTTCTTAGACTTGCATACATGCTTGACCCCTCAAATGCATCTGAACATGCTCGCAGAGTAATATAAAATAAGATAAAATATATAATTGCATGTGTATATTCAGTTTAGTTAAAACACCTTAGTATTAGACTAAGTAATCTAACCTAATAACAAGTGTTACTGTAGTACTTAGTACTAGATTAGTGAAACTTAACCCACTATTAAATACAATGGGGAATTAATGATTTCTAAAATGGAGAACCAGATGTATAGTTAATGTAAATAAAAATTCATGCCATTCGAGTCACTTAGAAATAAAATAAAAAGCATCACAGAATAAAAAAATATAACATCTAGAATTTAGTAAGGTTATGCAAATATTTTGGGACACATGTACTCTAGGAAAATAAAGTAAGAAGACTGAAAAGAATGGCGCACAAGTTATAACAGCTGGACACGACCCACCTCGGGTTCAAGAACCACACCTAGCTCCTAATATTTGTTTTTAATATAATAGGGCACAACCAATAAAAGAAAAATAAACGATTGAATTTTAAAAAGTCTAAGTACAATTTAAGGGCAAATAATGACATTATTTTTAAATAAGCAGATATCACAATAGCCATTTACAATTTTAATAAAGCCGAGCAACAGTGCAAGGAAGTGAACATTAAGAGGAAATATGTAAGATCGTATGTTTATAATAAACTATTCATTCCTTCATCAAATGGTTTAATAAGACATTTATGAATAACATAAAAATGCACCTAAACAAGTAAGGTGTAACAGTCCTAAGTTGTTACCCTGTAAAAAATTTTGATCTCAGAATTAAAATTTGATTACATTTTTGAATTCTTCACCCCAAAATTAGCTAGGGGTGAAAGCTTGGTGCAATTTGGAGATCATTTAGGCCATAATTCACATTTAATTATAAAGGGTTAATTGCATTTTAGGGCTTCCAACAAATTGAATTTGCAAATATACCCATACATGATTAAACGGTCGGGATTCACGGTACAGACCGCGGGCGATCCGCTGTGGAGCTCGGGTCACGAGACAGCAGAGTCCCGTTGATCTCACCGTTGATCCCTTTAGATCCCACAGCCCGGATTGAATTCCGCGGGATAGCGGATCCACCGTTACATGAATCTGTGGATCCTATGGCTAGGATCACTCCCGCGATTAGCTGTTAGGATCTGAGCGATCCCAGCCGTAGCACCATTTGAAGGTCCCGCTACTGTGAACCTTTGTCTTCCTCTCGCCCACGCCCGATAAGAAAGATCTCCCCATACTACCAGCTGTTGAGCCTGTCCCCCACTCCCCCATCCACCTCAGCAGGTTGTTACGACCTCCCCCATCTTGGCAAGGAGCCCCAATTGGGCCTCGTGACCCGGCCGAACTCGAATTGGAAATTCGAGAGCTTGGCCATGGCCCGATCCCTCGGGTCTCCTTGGCCAGAGGTTAAGTCTCTGGAACCTTCCCCATTCCCTACTAAGGCTATAAATAGCCTTAGCATAGCTCCATTTGATCCTTGCTGATTAATTGAGCTTGATCCCTCTTCCGCCATTGTCGTCAGTTCAGAGCTTGCACAGGCACTTTCAGGAGCTCTCAAATCACTGATAGTAGGCTCTCCTGGTGTTTAGGATCCTTTGCAGCAATTGGAAGCTCAGCTAAGGCCAGCCATATCCTCTGTCAGCTATCCTGAGCCATCCCGAAAAACTAGGTACCCCTGTTTGCAAGCCTTGAGTCAATGAGGCTCGGGCTCCTTTCCATTTGATTTGTCTTGATGCTTATTGTCATTCTAAACTCATTGTTATCATAATTAGGCTCTAACCTAGTCCTGATCGATCGAATCGATCAATTGGGCTAAGTCCTTAAGGAACGCCTCGGGTCGAGTAAGGCCCCGGTGTTCCAGCCCACCTCAGGCCCACAGACCAGGGGGCTTCGATTCGTCTCACCTCCCTGATGGTGTAGGGAACGAGCCCTGGGTCTGGCGTGGCCTCTGTGGGGAGAATTTTTTTCCCACAGTAGCTCTATTAAGGGAGTCCTCAGTTGAGTAAGGTCCGGCCAATCTGGACCACCTCACAGGGGGCTTCGAGTGTCAATCGGTGCGTCTTGGCTTGGAGATTGATTCTCGATTGTCCCGAGGCCAAGGCGTGCACTCTAGGAGGATAATTTCTCCATCTAGGGTTTCCTGGATCAGCCTTTGCCGAGAGGAGTCGAGGCAGGGACAATCGGATCGGGTCAGCCCGTGACCCACGCTGCGCGATAATGCCGGGTTCCTCGGGCCCCGGTCGACCCGCACGGTTTGGCTAATAGGCCAAGCCCATTTTAATTAAATCTGATTAATTGGATTTATTTTCCTTAAGGAAAGTAATCTAATTAATCCAATCATAAGAAAATTTAATTATAAAAGTATATAATAAATTAATGTGATAACATTCAATCAACTGATCCAAACCCTATGATATTATATATCAAATTAATCAGAAATTCATCACGGATCTGAATATATAATAATATTTAACTTTTAATGGTTGGATATTTTATTTTTACCTAATTATTACAAAACCTAATTAGGGTTGATTAGCATGAATACTTACCAAATTGCATGTTTAGGGTGCCATTAGTTTCCTTATGATTAGTAGAATGAATATGCTAAGTAATTTATTTTTTTGATTTCTGTATTTCAACTTATGTCATAATCTTGTTAAATCATGATTAGTGAACATTAGGGCTTGTAATTATTGGATCTTAGAAAACTTAGTCTCTGATTAGTTGTGTGATTAAATAAAACTTATGTGCCAAGTTGTATGAGAGCCTGATAGTTAGATTTGTAATTAGGTGCTAATCCTTTTGAATTGGTTTAGGGTTTGATTAGCACTAATTGCTTTCTATTTTTCTAAATTTTTCTATTATTATGTTTCATAACAGTAAGGTAGATGTATCTAAATCATATATGCCAATTTATGATATACAAATTCAATAAACTTAGATTGAGCACTTAATTACTTTAACTAACCTTAAGAAATCTTAAGACTTTGATCAAGTTATTAAGACTTGATCTAGGTTTGAAATTGCCACCAATAATACATCCCTAATTTGACATTTGATCCATAAATAAATATTTGACCTTAATTAGACATGAGTAGGGGTTAAACCCTAATCTATTTAATTAAGATCCCAATTCTTACACTTAATTAAGTTGACTTGATTATAAGATAATGCAATTGATATTATTTCGATAATGCACCTGATTTGGTATTGATCTTAAGGTATTGAACTAGAAATGATAATGATAATAATTAAGCCATGTGATTGAATAATCTGAATCTAAGTTTTGGATCCTTGATTTTCTCCTATATAAGACTACTAGCATAAGATGATTGATAAGAATAGTATTGATTTAATAACTGATCTAACTCTAACAATATCCTTTATTTATCCCCATGATTGTAGAGTAGAATGTGATTTGATGATTTAGGCATCTGATCTGCTCACTTAAATCTAAGTTAATAAGTAACCCTTAAATGTAAGCTTAAGTGAAATAAGTGTGAGATCCTACGGATCATGCTTTAGATATCATCCTTGAAATATTTAAAGAACATAAATTAATAACTCCTTAAGGTAGGAGAAATTTGTATAACTTATTGAGGTAGAAACCTAGATTATCCCATCAACCTTAGAAGTTGGTCTTAACCCTCATGGTAGGAATCACCAAGTTACTTAGAATGAAACCTTTTCTTTGTGGTAGAATTTATATTGAGTGGTCTCTTGATCACGTCCTTGGAGCCTTATGTAGGACTCACCTCTTAGAGTAAGGATTTATAGTCTTGATAAATTCTTATGGTTTTTAATAGAATTGCTAAGCCTAGATCATTAGTTAGGTATAGTAGAGTATACCCATAGTACTTGATTATTTTAGTAATATTCAGGAATGGTTGAGTCACTCTAAGTGAGATTTACCTTTATGTTATCCTGCGATCTTAGGCGGATACAACCTCGCTAAAAGTAAATCAGTCATCCTAAGAGCGTTGCAAATAGGGACTCATTCCTTACTTTGTATAAAATACAAATCGCCAACGGATGATGCCTCCTAGCAAAGATCGCTTCAATATGTATGGTTTGAACAAACTAAGTAATACGAGTCACCCTTTTTAAGATGCTAAGTGTGGTTGTGAGATGGGCATCTTACTGACTTAGCTTGAGATACAAATTGCCATCGGGTGATGCCTCCTATTGAAGATCGCATCGTTAGGGTGGCTCAATCAAACTGAGTGTTAAGAACCGCTTTTCATGCAACTGTGCTAAATATGTGTATATAATTATCCCATCTAATGGTCCTTAAATAAAAAGTGCAACTTCAACCAATTATTGAAACTATCACATAGGGGTCAGAATCTTTTTAGCAGGATGCTACACATTGGAGACTTTGGATTCACTATCGGATTTTAACGTATTCAAGGATTTACTGGATTTAACTCATGTCGTATAGAAGCATGAGCATGAGCATGAGCATAATGTATACATTTTAGTGGTGATGATGGGTATTAGTGATGAATTATGGGTTACAAAATATTGCATACATTGGTTAGGGAATTTCATGATGCATCGGCATCACCGTACTGTCTTCCCAACTGGGCGTATATATACATTGGACCGTACGACTCATATTCTTTCAGTGATAGTTCTATTACATATCTGTGGTATACAGTGTTGTGGCATATTTGGATGCATTATCCTAGTGACATATAGTACAGCATTAAACATTTTTACATTGGTTTCTAGGCATTTAATATTTTCACATACTTTCAACATTTAGCTTTTAATTCATTTGCACCTTGCTTAGTCTTTATGTTTTCAAATGATTCAGTTACTTTACTGCTTTTCTACAGTCTTGTTTTCTTTAGTACCTACTTGTATTTACTTTAGAATTGCTTAGCCTAGTTGTGATGTGTTAGACTTCTTGTCTAACATGAGGTACTTTTGGGATTCGGCAATTTGCTAGATCCCGAGCAGCTTGTTCAGATAGGGTAGGAGGACTTGCAGGAGATCCCGGAGGAGTACGTGGAGCCTTAGCAGAACCATTTTCTACCTTTTTCTTTACTGTTTTTGCTTTGAGTACTTTAGATGCACCTTACTTCTGCATCCTTTTAAATCAATTTGTAATAACTCTGGATCTATTTTTCTTTTCTTTTCTGAGATGAATGCTTACTTCTACTCTGTGATGAATGTATTCTGGATGTTTTTCTTTAGCTTCTGCACTCTGTTGTACTACTACTATACTTAGTATTGTGATGTGATCAGCATACTGTAAATGCTGATATTTATGACATACATTGGATTCCTTATTTATTTTGATAATCCAATATGAGTGTTAGTCTAATACTTAAGATAAGTACTCTCCTCTTATCCTAAGTATTGACTCTCGATGCTACTCTAGGAAATGAGTTGGCAGCCCTTCAGTGTGGCTCAGTTTGTGGCTTTTATTCGGGAAGATGGAGTGTGCCCTTCTTTCCAAGTAGCGCAACCGCTTTGCCGTCTAAATTATGATTCTCCTCTCTTTTGCGCACGGCGACGGGGTGGGGCACTATAGTTGGTATCAGAGAAGTATCATAAAGTGTCAGATAAAGAGTTTTGCTCCTGTCTACTTTATGATCTATTCTATGTATCATGCTAAGATCACAAGTTACTAAGTGTAGTGAAAAGCAAACATCCAAAAGTTCATTAAGTTATCTCAAAAATGAAAGGGTTGATTATGTCTAAAATCATGACACTTTAGGATTTTAATGCACATAATAATTTGAGTGAAACTATAACTTTTTTAAATACCAAAAAAGGACATCTTAGGGCTTGAACAAACTTTAAAAGTAATGATAAAATATGAATGAAATACTTATAAGTTGAGTTATTTTAGGAATGGAATACTCGCAGTCAGCATTTTGGTTCTACCTTACGAGGTTTGATGATTGCTGGATTGATGACCTCCGAGATGGACAGATCTATGGAAGGGTCATCAATGGAGTGTCACCTCAAGGAGTTGAGGTGCTAGATAAAATCCTTATCAACTTATTCTTTGGAGGCACCAGTCTTTTAACATTCGCTAGAGAATGGTTAGACCGCATTAATACCGCACTTTGAGAGACATCCTGCCGGAGGAGTATCGCCTGGAGATCGTAGAGATCCTACTGAGGGGATCAGCCAGTCGTTGGTGGTTTGGGTATATAGGAGATTTGCTCGGAGGAGCCACATAGTCACATATGATGACTTCTACGCTGCCTTTTGGGTTGAATATTGTAATTAGAACTTTAGAGATCTTATTATATCATTTTCTTTCATCGCAGTTATATGTTTTGTGGATCCATTTATCTTCTCTTGTGAGAAAGAAATGAATGAATGAAAGTATAGTAAAATTTTAAGTTTCTGAATTTATACTTGCATTTACAGTCATGAATCCTGGATCTATATCTGCTCCTACTCTGATCAAGAATACGGTCTCATCGTCAGACGGACCCGAAGGATCAAACCCCATGGCTAGTCTGGTAAAAGCCTTAATAGAAAGCAATGCACAATATGTGCAAAAAACACGTGCATTGGTTCTCTCTGTCAGACAACAACCTGCACCCACATCAGGTTCCTCACACTTTACTGGCGATGGGATCCTTCACAGCTTCCTTTGCCTTAGGACCCCCACATTCAATGGAGCATTAAATCTAATGGATACAATAAACTGGCTCAAGATTGCCGAGAAGAACCTTAATATCAGGTGCCCTAACTCTAAAGCCATTCGTTTGGTTACTCACCTATTCCAAGAAGAAGCCAAATATTGGTGGGAGAATGAACGAAACAATAAGTTCACTGACTACGAAATAGAGGATATTCCATGGGACATGTTTTTGGAGGCGTTCTGTGAAGCGTTCATACTAGCATCCTCTCAAGCAATCCTGGAGGATGAGCTTCTCTATCTCACTCAAGGAAATAATTCAGTGTTTGACTATGAACAAGAATTTTGCGTATTATCACGCTTCGTTCTAAATCTAGCTAGAACGGAAGCATCAAGATGCCATTATTTCCTGAAAGGACTGAGAGACTCCATCAAAGCCCACTTAGCATCCGTCAGATCAAGAATCTGACTGAATTGATAGAAGCTGCTCATCTTCAAGAAGGATTCCAAGGTCAATTAGATCGGAAGAGGAAGGCAATAGTTATGCAACCAAGGAAGGAGTGTTTTGGTCATCATAAGATGGCAAAAGTCGATAACATGGAGACTAAATAATCCCAACCTCAGAACCTTGAGTGCAAATGATTGCATTTGTATGAAAAATGCTACCACTTCAATGGTGTATATTTTACTTGTGGTCGAAGCGACCACCGTTATTTTGACTACGATGCTAAGAACTCAATTGATGGAGTGCTCATCAATCACTCCCATCATAAGCAAGCATTCCATGCACAACTAAGGAATAACTGAGAGCCTGCTCTTACTATAATGCTAACTCCTACTTCAAACTCAAAACTAATCGTACTTGCACAAAAGCCTAACCATGATCATCAGGGTCAACGGCCTCAGAACAATTGACCCTCAGCACCGGCAAGGGTATATATGTTAACTCCTGCCTCTGCGCCTGAAGATAACGATGTTGTTTCAGGTACGCCTTAAATTTATTCTTATTCAGTTATGTCTATTTCTACATTCAATCTTTTCTACTCTAGTAATATGATCCTTATCATAACTATTATAATAGGCACTTTAATAATAGAAGGAAACTCTTGTAACATTCTTTTCGATATAGGAGCGAGTCATTCATTTGTATCGGAAAGTTGGGTTAAAAATCTTAAGCTACCGTCATACCGCTTAGCAAATTCATTAAGCATAGGATTACCTTTCGGAGCCCGAATGCAATCGCAACAGTTTTGCAAAATATATATTCCTATTGGTAAACAAAAATATGAAGCCAAACAAATCACTTTGCAATCGCAAATTTTGATATAATACTGGGCATGAACTAGCTAAGCCAGCATGGTGATTCAATCAATTGCCAAAAGAAGAAGATCACCTTGGGCAGTGGAAATCTGTCGCAATCTTTCATCGGCAAATTTAGTACTCATGCATCATTAATTAACACAATAAAGGCAGAAAGGTTGGTCAAAAAGGGCTGCAATGCATATCTCGTAACAATTTTGGGAGCAAAGAAAGAAGTAGTGCTCCTGTCGGAGAATCGAATTGTTTGTGAATTTCACGATGTTTTTCCTGAAGACCTACCCGGTCTTCCTCCAGTTAGAGAAGTAGAGTTCGCAACCGAAACAATTCCAGAAACCCAACCATTGTTTAAAGTTTCATATCGCATGGTGCCTAAGAAGCTTCAAGAATTGAACACGCAACTTCAAGAACTATTGGAGAAAGGTCTTATACGTCCAAGTTCATCTCCTTGGGGAGCGCCAGTTTTATTCATGAAGAAGAAAGATGGATCGATGAGAATGTGCATCGATTATAGAGAATTGAATAAAGTAACTATCAAGAACAAATATCCTTTGCCTCGTATCGATGATCTATTCGATCAATTATCTGGAGCTAAAGTCTTCTCAAAGATAAACTTGCGATCTGGATATCACCAATTGTGAGTTAAAGATTCAGACATCGAGAAAACCGTGTTTAGAATACGCTATGGACATTATGAATTCTTAATAATGTCCTTTGGGCTAACAATTGCGCCCTCCATTTTTATGGATTTAAAGCTGCGTGTTTTGACGGCATACTTAGATAAGTTCGTCATCGTCTTTATCAATGATATCTTGATTTATTCAAAAAGCAAAGTTGAACACGAGAACCATCTGCGGTCAGTATTAGAAGAACTTCGGAGTCATGAGCTATACACCAAGTATTCCAAATATGAACTCTGGCTTGACTCAGTCACTTTCTTGGGTCACGTTGTAGACTCTCAAGGAATCAAAGTCGATCAAAATAAAGTAAGCACAGTTCAAGATTGGTCACAACCAAAATTTGTGACCGATATCAGAAGTTTCTTGGGATTAGCATGTTACTATAGGAAATTTGTTAAGGGCTTCTCACAAATAGCATCTCCTCTCACAAAGTTGACGCAAAAAGCAGTACCTTTTATCTGGAGTCCAGAGTGTGAGAAAGCATTTCAATCGTTAAAAAATGCTCTTTCTTCTGTGCCAGTTCTAGCTTTACCTAAAGGAGGTCTCAACTACAAAGTCTATACCGATGCATCTGGCATAGGCTTGGGATATGTGCTGATGCAGGAAGGGAGAGTTATAGCCTATGCATCTTGTCAGCTAAAACCACATGTAAAGAACTATCCTATACATGCTCTCGAACTAGCAGATGTAGTTTTTGCTCTGAAAATCTTGCATCATTATTTTTATGCCGTCCAGTGTTCCATATTCACCGATCATCAAAGCTTAAAGTACATCTTCACCCAGCGTGAGTTAAACTGTTGTCAGCGAAGATGGATCGAGTTGATAAGCGATTATGATTTGAGCATCCAGTATCATCCAGGAAAAGCGAACATCGTAGCAGAAGCACTAAGTCATCATGCTACTCTATCTTCCATGATATTTTTGTTTTTGGCTGCGGCTTATTTAAATAATATTGGATTTAATTTTCTTAGGTTAAATAAGTGAATAATATTAAACCTATAGCTCTGACTTAAATAAAAATACATATTAAATTATCTAAATAACTTTAGTTATACTTATCCAAATGGTATGATCCAATATACCATTTTAATCAAAAAAATGCAATGAATAATAATATAAAATAAAATTAAGAATCTAATGGCTAGATTTAAAATAATTGTCTAATCTTTCTATATTTTTATTTAAATCATAATAAATTTATTTAATATCCAAAAATGTTAATTAAGGTCTCTGATTGCTCATGAGACCATAGAGAACCTATGTAGATCATTAAAAGTAATTTAAGAACTTTAATTTTATTAATCACTCCTTAATTACCCTAATTTGGGATTAGTGAATTAAGCCTTAGATTAACCTCTAATTTGGTAAATCTAGTTCCTAATGCTTCATTAAGTATAGTAGAGCCTTTAAATATATTTGGATCATTCTAGTATGCCCAAATTTTCTTAATCACCTTAATTGGCTTTACAATGTGATTAGTGCTAATTAGGCTAATTAGGTTACCCAGACCTAAGATAAGTGTGTATCCTACTTTATTAACTAATATGGAACTCATTAAAATAGACTTGGATCAATTTGGATGAGTAATTCTTAAAATCTCATTTTTAGCCTAAAAAGGGGTATTTTGGTAATTTTGACCAAAATGTGTTTAAGTACCCTTAAACATTAGAATTTTCAATTAAGGTAATAATAATCAGTAATGAGATGTATTAACATCAATTGCTAAATGGTATCAAATCTTGAATGAATCTTAGTGTTTAAATCTTAAAAATTTTTAAGTAAGCTCTTAATATCTTAAAGTGATCTTAAGACCCCTTCATAAAAGACTTAGCTTAAATTAATATTAATGCTAAGGTTTCTAATCCTAGCTATACTACCAAAGCTTGTTTATGAATTATAGTCTCAATTAAAGTATAAGCAAAAACTTTAAAGAACCCTAAACTTAGACTTATTAGTTTAGATTTAAAGTGATCAAATCTTAGATTTTAGACTTTAGATCATTCATTTGAATTGAACTACCTTCATTTGGAATTTCTTACTTGATTAACTATTTAATCCTTTTCAAACCTTCCTTTTGGGTGTAGGATTGATTAAATCTATAATATAATGTAATTATTTTAAAGAGTGAATATAGACCTTAGATTCTTAGTTCTTAATGATTATTTTATCTTATAACATTAGAATAACCTTTTATTAAGATTTTAGCTTCTAAATCCTTCAGCTTATAAGATATTTCTCAATTAGATTATGTTTGAGTGTGAACCCTTGATCTTTATTACGATACTACCTTGGATTTAGGATTTGAACATGAAGATGGAGTTTAAGTCCAGAATCCTTAATCTTGATTTACTTAAATAAAGATTTGGGTTAAGAGAGGAAAATAATGATAATTAAGTTATTGATTCATTTATTTTAATCTTTATAGTCATCATATGATTGTGAATTAGAATTTGTTAAGTTCTAATGTTAACATTAAGGTCGTGAATCTGGGATTATACTCGGTAGCTGGATATTGGAGATCCTAAGCTTGTATCTTCTCAGAATAGTTAGTTGGACAGATTAGACAATAATGGATATCACATAAGTCTAGATTGAGTCTCTTGCTAACTTTGACTTTGATTGCTTTGCACACCTTGAATATTGAGCCTTGTTCTTTGAGCATAATAGGTAAACTTATGATATGTAAGATACATCCTAAGATAGTATTTGAAAAGCATAGCATTCATTTAGTTCTTTTAGTACTTTTAGTTAGTAGAGTATGTCCTAGCTTAATTTGCCTCTTCAGTTCTAGTTTTGTTATAGAATAAACTCGGTCCTAGCTCTGTGGATGTCTAGGATAAATTCATGTCTTATTCTATTAGTTCAACTCGGACCTAGCTCTGCGGATGCCTAGGATGGATACATGTTGAACTCTTAGTTCAGAGGTCCTATATGGCCTGTTACTGTAATGGCAATATTATGTTTTAGGCTTACTTCTACTTCAGTTTAGTTTTTAATATTTGTTTTGCTTTGCCACATTTTCAGTGGCCTTTCTATTAGTGCTTGACTTGCTTTGCCACATGTCACAGTGGCTTTACTTTTTCTCATTTATGTATTTAGTTTACTTTTGCCACATGCCTCAGTGGCCTTTTTCATATTAATCTGCATGCTTGTATAAATACTTTTATTATTTAGTATTAAATATTGGCATGTTTAGGATACTAGAATTGTATGTTATTTCAACACTTGTGTTCTTTATATACTCAGCATGTATCTATGTGATCATGAGCACATTAGGATTAGATTTATTTCAGTAGTTATAGTTATTATACTTTCAGCCTCACCTTATTTAATTGCTACTTTGTATTTTATTTTTACATACTTGTTGATTAGCTATAAATGATTAGTTTATAGCTATCTCATTCTTTGTAGCCTGTAACACCTTATAATGCTTGCATGTTTAAAACTTTTAAATGTGATATCTTAAATATTCAGTTCACTTAAATAGCCAAAAATGTACTTAGATAATTGTCTAACTGTAACCTTTTTCTCTTGTTGGTTGGGGCCCTGGCATTTGTGATACCTACAAATGTCAGATTTAGAGTTGTTCGTTGGCAATGCTGCAGGAGAGGAGCTGGTGCAGGAGGAGGATCTTCCTACTGCTACTTAGATATATTTTCATTTTCTTGCAGTGAGT
The DNA here is from genome assembly GCA_016760335.1 of Gastrodia elata. Taxonomy (NCBI): domain Eukaryota; kingdom Viridiplantae; phylum Streptophyta; class Magnoliopsida; order Asparagales; family Orchidaceae; genus Gastrodia; species Gastrodia elata. Next base: position 19,231,343 of record CM028669.1, read on the forward strand.
TTGTGAGATTTTTTTTTTTATTTAATTCAATTTATAATAATTAAATTTTAGATGTATTTATTTTCTGCATTTGATCTGAGTTACTGTTTCTTTTACTCTCTTATACTATATTGTGATGTGGATGTTATATTATACTATTTCTTGCTTTCGCCACTTTGATTTGTACTGATGTATGTTCACAGTTCCAGGTGACAAGTCCTTGGCTTAAGGCAGGTTGGGTCCTACCTGACTTTACTTAAGTTCGGGATTTGCCACAGTTGGCATCGTACTCCCCGCAATTATGCTAATATCAGTATTAGTGTCGCCACAGAAAAGTACGGGGCCCCACAGTCTTCCTCTTGCTCGCGCTCGACATGGAAGATCTCCCCTTACTTCCAGCTACCGAGCCTGTCCCCCACTCCCGCATCCACCTCGTCAGGTCGTTATGACCTCCCCTGTCTTGGCAAGGAACCCCAATTGGGCCTCGTAACCCGACTAAGCTTGAAATGGAAATTCGAGAGCTCGGCCATGGCCCAATCCCTCGGGTCTCCTTGGCCCGAGGTTAAGCCTCTGGAACCTTCTCCATTCCCTGCTAAAGCTATAAATAGCCTTAGCATAGCTCCAATTGATCCTTGCTGATTAATTGAGCTCGATCCATCTTCCGCCATTGCTGTCAGTTCGGAGCTTGCGTAGGCGCTTTCAGGAGCTCTCAAACCGCTGATAGTAGGTTCTCCTTGTATTCAGGATCCTTTGCAGCATCTGGAAGCTCAGCTAAGGCCAGCCATATCCTCTGTCAGCTGTCCCAAGCCATCTTGACACACTAGGTACCTGATGAATCCATAAATTATATCTAAAATAAAGGAAAATTTCATTCATTTCAGATCTTTAAGATGCTCCTAAATCAATTTTTTCTATTTTTTTTAGGAAAAAGGCATCCAAGGAAGTTCTGAGGCATTTCTGAAAACATTTAAAATTTATTAAAGGAAATCCGCTACAGCACGCTGCAGTGCGCTACAGTGCGCCGCAGCGGGCTGCAGCGGAATTATTTAACTTATGTAAACAGGGGGGCTCAACTAATTAAACAGTGATTTTGCAAAATGAACCACTACAGCATGCAGTCGTGCACTACAGCGGCCTGCAGCAGAATTATTTAAACCATATAAATAGGGGGCTCAACTAATTGAACAGTATTTTTTTTGCAAAATGAGCCGCTACAACGTGCGGTCGCGCGCTGCAACGGCCTACAACGAAAATATTTTTACTTTAAAAATGAAAAGTGAAGTAATTGAACAGTAGATTTGCAAAATGGCCCGCTGCAACGAGACATCTTCCAAAGCTCAAACGCGGTAGCGCGCGGCAGCGGGGCACTTGGCAAATTTGCTAAGGACCATTGCACACCACAGCGCGCTACAGCAGCCCGCAGCAAATTTTTTCTAGACAAGCATTAATTGTGGCTGGGGACATGACCTATATCCTGCATTTTGTCCCCAGCCATCATTCCCTGTAGCTGCTATATTTTATTTGAAAAAGAAGGTCTTGAGGTGATGTTTTGGGTAAACAAATGAAGATATTTGTCACCTCACCATCAATGGAGGAGTTTGCCATCATGAGTTCAAAATTTTAAATGGAAATGCTAGTTTTGAAATGAAGAAGAAGAAGGCAGCCCCTCTCCTATAAATACCCCTCCTCTTGACTTGAGGAGGGTTCACAATTTTAGCTAAAAATCCACTAAGTAAGAGGAGTGCCAAGGAAGAGAAGAACTCTCCAAGGGTGGCAAAGCAAGCTGTTGCTTTAGAGGAGAAGGAAGAAGGCAACACTAGCGACCTAATAAGGGAACATTGAGAAGGAGAAGAAGGATTTCGGAGAACTTCCAAAGGAGCATTCCTAGTATCTTCTAAACTCTATTCTTGTATTTTCTTTTTAGTTGATCATGAAAGGGTCTTTATCCATGTATGTGTTTTTTTTCTTTTCTTTTGTAATGAGTAGTTAAACTCCCTTGGGAAGGGTTGGGGTGAAGTCCCATGTGCATGATGTAATATTAATGTATAAATGTTTTTCCTCAAGCATAATTTATTTAGTGATCTTAATGTCTTGCTAAGAAATATTTTATCTAACTTAATCTTGAATATGGAATAAGTGTAAAGAATTAAAAAATTCAAGAACTATTCGTCTTGTGCTCCTTAGCTCACCTTAGGTTGGATGCTAGGTTTTGAGCGCATGAAAGCTTGGAACTATATGATAAAGTTCTTGAGTTCAATGCACCTCAATCTAAGCTCAACCAAAGTGTTGATGCAAGTGATGCTAAGACTCACTAAATGAGCTCCTTAGCTCAACATATTGAGGTAGTGGAAGGAAGTGTTGAGTGCTCATGAACTAAGTGACATAGTCATTGAGCCCAACATATGAATCCCCCATCTCAACTATGTGAGATGCGAGTGATGCTCGTGGTTGAAATCAAGCGCAATATGACTGTAACTCAGGATAGACAGAAGAAATATCATGATGCTCTTCATTGTCAGTTGGAGTTCCAAGTGGGCGATAGGGCTTATCTTAAAATTAATCCGATACGTGGTGTGCAAAGATTTGGTATTTCTGGAAAGCTGAGTTCAAGGTATTTAGGACCCTTTGAAGTGATTGAGAGTATTGGAACATCTGCTTACAGATTAGAGTTGCCAAAAGAATTCTCAGCTGTACATAATATGTTTCACGTTTCGTCACTAAGAAGGTGTTTGCTAGATCCAAGTCAGTAAGTTCAGATACCTGTAATGGAACTGCAATCCAATTTGACCTTCAGCATTAAACCTGATGCAATTCTAGAGCGGGATCTTAAGCAGTTAAGAAACCGCAACATTCTTATGATCAAAGTCCACTGGCAGAATCATCCAACTGGTGAATCCACGTGGAGAAAGAAGAGGATATGCGAAAGAAGTTCCTATAATTCTTTTCTTAATCAGGTAGTTTTGTTCTTTCAATTTGTTAAATTTCATTAGACTTCCTTTTGCATTTTCAATTTCTTCATTTTATTTGTTGTGTATCATGGGCGACACTCTTTTTAAAGAGGAGAGTCTGTAACAACCTTAGTGTTGTTACTCGTCAATTAGTGACCTAATTGACTCTAATCCTTTTCTATTAGTCATATAATAGTATTAGGAACCTCTATTTCAATTTTCGTGCAATTTGGAGATTGTTTGGCAATTTCCAATATTTCCTAATTTTCTAATAATTTTGAGGATGCTTATTTTATTTAAACCTCAGAATCAAAAATGGAGCCCACCATTGGACTTACCACACCCAAATTAGCTAGGGGTGGTATTTTGGAAGTGTTTGGAAGTCGTCAAATATTCCCCGAATATTTTAATAATATTTAAATACTCAAAAAATTAAGATAATTAAATTGACTTCGAATCAAAAATCCGATTGCATTTTTGAGTTCCCCACACCTCATTTAGGTAAGGGTGAATTTTTGAGATTTTTCGGAGTCCACTAGATTATTTAAATATGAGAATTTAAATTAGTAAAATAATTAATTAAAATGTATTTTAAATTATTATTTATTTATTTTCCTTCGGTCGTATAATTTTTTTTATTTTGGTTCATAGGGATCTGCTGCATAACTCATTGCACGGGTATGTGATCCAAATTGATCACAGCCGTCTATCAGTTTTAGATCCAGATCAGACGGCAATCCAGCGTGGGTCTGATCATACAGTTGGATCGTACGTCTGATTCGACGATCCTAATGGAATCCTGTGCATCTCCCGCCTACGCTCGGTCATGCGCTCTAGGCCGTAGCATGACTGCGCCAGTGGTTTCTTCCATGGCCTTTAGGCTTTTCTCTTTGGCTCAACTTCTCCAATTTTCTTCCTTCATGCTGTCTAAGTGCTCGAGAAGCGCCTGGAGCTGCTGTCGTAGAGGAAGCCAGGTCTAGCCCTAACCCTAATTTCTACTATGTACCAAAGAAAAAGCTCTAATTATTCTTATCTGAGTATGCAATTATGTTTCCTATTATTCGATTCTTTATTTTAATCTGAGTAGGATAGATTATCGAAGTCAGATTGAGCTCGATCGATGTCGACCAAGCTCAATCGACCAATTATCCGCGGTGTCATGCAGCCTAACATCCCCATTCATAGCAAACCTTAGGTTTGGGCCTAGGGTTGAACTTCTACAATGATATGGTTGGTCCCCGGCATTATTATCAGTACCATTAGAAAGGTCTCACCGAGACCTTTCCAACGGCATGCGGTTCGAGGCGTAAGGTGGCTTGAGTCGGCAGAAAGGTGCTACCTTAGGTTGAGCCCATCCAGGTGAGACTTCTGTTTAGACTCGAATCAGTTCAGTCCAGCCCAATTTCATTCGTAGGCAGCAGATTCCTACGAACCGCGGACTGCGGGCCGGACTCGCGAGCCGACCCACGTGCAGCTCACCGTTGTTGAGCGCACAAATTAGCGCAACGAGCCCCGATTGTCTGCGTCGTAATCATTGCGGACAGTCGCAGCATTAACTTCAACGTCCCACAGTTTTCCATGTTCTGAAATTTTGTGTCGGCCATTTTAATTAATAAAATATTAATTAGTTTTAACTAACTATGTTTAATGTAAATTTCATATAATCATAACTTAAAAAATACACAACCAAAATATGCAATATTATATATCATTTCGATCGCAAGAACGCGTAGAACAATAATATGTAATTATTTTCTATTTTGATGAATATTTTAATTAGTCAATATTAAAGATTTACTAATTAATTATAAATTAATATTCATCATTTCATATGACATAATTTGATCATTTAATGTCCAAATTAAATGATCAAATAGTCAATTTCACTCATAAAAATGTGAGGAACAATAATATGATATCAAATTTAATAATTGAACCCTAATTTCCTTAATCACTTTTTAGCCTTAATTAGGAGTTTTGGAAACCCTAAATTTTAAAGGTTGTCCAAAATTGACCTACTTAGTGTCATTTTCTGCCTGTGAAATATGGATTTCAAATAGATGAATATCATTTCCATTGGACAATAAATTGTGATTCTAAGTTTTTGACTCTTAATTAGTATTATTGTGATGAATCTTAATTTCCTAGATAGCTTATTTTACATTTTATAAAACCTTAGGATAGCTAATATGTCATATTTATTATTCCCCATGTTAAATTAGATTACTTTTATTTGAGCTTAGTTCTCATTTTCTAGACATGTGAATCAATTACAAAGTGCTTGATTCACCTTTCAACCCTAAGGTAGAAATCCTAGGTTTGATTTAAATATGAATTTAGTTGATCCCTAGATATGTTAGTACCTTCATTAAGAGTAGTTAGCCTTAATACTTTTATAATTGTAGATTATTGAATCGACTAGAACTAACTCTTAGTGACTAGACTAGATCCTAGTTTATTCATCTTAATCCTTAAATTCTTCACTTGAATTCTATATGAGATAGTAATATGAGTCCTAATTCACTTACAATAGTTTAGGAATCCTATTGATTTCCTTGGTCTTTAACTATTAGAAAATATAGAACTTATAGTTCTTAATCTCTACATTTGCTTAGTTTAAATCTTTTATTTTACATTAACCTAGCAAGTTTAGTATTTGATTTGGATAAAACCTTCAAACTACAACCTAGCTAAAGAACTTTAGTGAATTAAACTTTAACTTCTAATTCCTTAAGTTTGATAATTTCTTAATCTCAATCCTTTCTTACTAGTCACCTAAGCCTTGATTTGATTATTATAATTGAATCTTATAATTTTGGGCTTGAATAAAACTAGCTTCTATTTGGATTGATTATACTTATAAACTATTTTGTCATATCATAATAAATGAATTGAAATCAAAACCCCAATTACTACTTATATTTTCAATTGACTTGAGATCAATATTTCAAAGTTAATTGGGAGCTCAATTAGCTCCAATCATTAAGTAGATCAATAAAATTAGATAACTTTAGATATCACTTAGTTGCAATTAGTGAATTTTCTTTGAATGCTTACTTAGCTTTGAGCCTTATTCATTTAAATTATTCATAAAAGACATTGTGCTTGAATAAAACTTTCACATTAAAAACTATAGGAGTTTATATTATTGGATAAGCTAAGGGCAGGCTAATAAAGAGTAATAATGAGACCACACATTCTCAAAGGATGAATGTGAGTGTTATTTGTTTGATCTCGTTTTCCTTTACTTGTTATACGGATGTGTTTAACTCCTTGTTTCATTCTGTATTTACCAGCAGAATGAGTACTCTCTAAAATAGCTTTAATCATTTAACATATGAGATCTTCTTCAATATTATAGATTGTTAAGACTCATCATAGCTTTTAGCTATGCTACCTTCCATAGTTCTAGACTTAGACTAATAATCTAAGATCTTTCTTCAATTTCTATGCTATGCATTTTCTATATTTTAGTACTATACTTGTTTACAGTTTGCTTAGATTACAATGAATATTGTTAAAATTATATTTAAATGCTTCACTGTCTCTTTTCCTTACTTAGCATAAGCTCATTTGAACATATACATGGTTTATTTCATTTACTTTCATATGCACTTTAGTTTCTTTCTAGCTAATTTAGAATGCATTTACTCTTGTTTTATTTATAGGCTATGATGTATATTTTTGTGAGTATTCTAACTCACTTTGCCATTTTCCTCACTTACTTTTCCCACACTTGTATGCTTACCTTTTTGCACCTATGCTTGTGTGTATGTTGTAATTAGTAGTAATATTCAATTGAATAATAAAATGCTTAGCCCAATCTTAAATTATACTTAGACTGTTTAGTCTAATCATATTTTCTATTTCTTGGCTTTGCCCTATCACATTTAAATGCTAAAATGTGATAGTTCATGTGCATTTGGAGGCTAGTGGAGCTGGACCAAGTGCAAAAAGCTTGCTGCTTCCGCTTAAGAATATCATAAAAATATAGCTTATTGAAATTTGCAAGTGAGCTATTAATTCCCTTACTTTCTTTAAATTACTATTGGTTTGTAATATTTATGTCATTTACTTTTTAATTACTATGCTTGTGTTGGGGCTTAGCTTTATACTTAAATGCTTGGGATGTGATAAATGAATGAATGAATGAATATAAATGAATGCCAAATAATTTATTAATTACATAATTATCTTGCATATTTACTTTACACATTAAACTGGAGCTTAGCTGCATATTCACTTTGTATGATAATTAGAATTAGTAGTATACTAGATTTCATATAAAATAGAAAAATAGTTACATATCTAAGTTGAGAATTTCTTCTTATCTCCTTATATGTATTAAATTATGTGAATTGTGCATACTTTAGGTAGATAATTGTTACACATGTATTTTCTCACCTTAAGTTATTAGAATTGGAAATAATCAATCCCATGTAACGGATTGACTTTACCTTAGAATTGGAAATAAGTAATCCCATGTAGCAGATTGACTTTATATTAGAATTGTAAATGAGTAAATCCCATGTAACGGATTGGCTCTATATTAGAATTGGAACTAAACAATCCTATGTAATGGATTGATTTCATGTTAGTTTTACATTGGAATTGTAGACTTGTATGTTTAAATTGTAGGTGTTTCTTTAGCCAAATACAGTAGAAGTCATGCTGAAATTTTTAAGAATTTAATGACTTATAGTTATATTGCATGTTGAATCTTCATATTATACATGTTAAATATTTTGATTTTTCATATCTAGAATTGCAAGTATTCATATCAATTTCTTTTAAATCACATTCTCACATGCCTTTATATGTATCATATTATAATATGTATTTCATATAATACTTTTCATAAAAATCTCTTCCATCTTAACTTAAGACCCTCTTCTAAATCCTTGGCCAAATACAATATCTAATGGTTTGGATTAGTTTCATTATAATCTAGTATTAGGTATTGTGGTGATGTATCAATGTTGAGTATAGTGATTCTTAATATTGGGGTCATCACATAATGTCTCTCCAAGGTTTTAAGCATGTGATATGATTATACTTTGGATTTAATCAGCAACAGTCTAGAGAATCATAATCATAGAATATTATGGCAGTCTATACTACACTAAAAAAATCACTTAACTATATTTAGATTGTTAAGATCTAAAGGAATTAAATCATTATTTTGACTTGATTCAGTGTCACATTAATCTTCATATGGTAATTCCTTTCTAAAGTCTTTGGATACTCTCTTAATCATAAGTATCACAATTATGATCAATTACCATTAACTTTATGATAAAGTGATTGAGTTCAACCATAGATTTCCATTCAACATATGTCTCTCTTGAAAGTTACGTTTAATTGGTCTTATTCATATTTTAAGTTAAACTAGTCATTTCCTTACTCAAGTCATCATCTAATGCTCAAACATATCATAAAACAAGTTTCCCTAAGTTAACATGAGGTTATTAAGCTACATAAAAAAAAATCCTAATTTAAGGAATAAATTATTAATTTATTAAAGTGTCAATAACCCATATTCTCCTAATGTTGTTCAAATAATATGTAATATATGGTTATATATACCCTATAGCATAATGAGTAAAATGATAGTAAGTATGCTGAAATTAGACATCATATGGCTAATATAAGCCTTAATGATATGTAAAAAGGTGATTATTGAAACTAATCATTGAAATGAAAATCTAATGTCATATTAATATTCTTTGTCTTTTTCTGATCACTTTAAGATATAACATCAATATATTTGGATTAGCAATTAAGAAGATAGTAAACTTTGAATAAAATGGAATTAATTAAATAATTTTATTCATCCTAATTAAATTCCCATGCACACGGCTACTCCCTACGCACACCAACTAGCTGTACAGGTGCGGGTGGCTCCCTTACACACGCGGAGTGCCCACGTGCGCAGACTCGGGGCAGTGCCATGAGCCACTTGACACTGTAGCTTATCCCCTTCATGATAATAGGGAGCCCAAATTAGAGCATCATACTTCTCCACATACGGAGCATTCCGAAGAGTGTACCATATACCAAAATAAGGCTCTCATCGAGCTCTACAAAACACTCCTATTTTCTCTAACTATCACTGCCTATTTCATTAACCCTAATTGATGAAACTCGCAACTTAGGGATTATTGTATGCTACTCTTGGAGTCGACAATATCAAGCTTCAATCTCCTTCAATTAGAGCTCAGCAATAATTCTAGATATGATGGAATAAGTAATTGAATGAAATGGATGAATTGTATAATAAAATTGATAAGGAAATCAAGGGTACCTTTAATTCGGGGCTCGAGTCATTTGACTCTCGATCTTCTGATTGCAATTGCGATAGCAATCCCAAACTTCAACCTGCTCTAATAAAGAAGTGAATATAGTATGAAAGTATTAAGGAGGACATGGGGTGGGGGGGGGACTGGCTGGCATTTAACATGGCCTGGAGAGGCCATACGTGTAGCATTGCTGGGGTCGAGCTCGTTGTTTGATCAAACGGCGGGCCAACACCGTAAGGGAGGGAATTTAATTTTAAATTAATTAATTAAATATTAATTTTAGTCTTTTTTAATTAATCAAAATTAGGTATCTAAACGAGCTCCAAAAATTCCCAAAAATTCAGCCCTAGTTAACTTGGGGGTGATGAACTCAAAAATAAAATCAAATTTTTAATCGGAGATCAATTTAATTATCTTAATTTTTTTATTAATTAAATATATTAAAATAATCAATAAATTCAAATGAGCTCCAAATCACTCCAATTTTTCAAGAATTGCTACAAACATTATTTGGAGACTAATTAAGAGGTTTTCAAGCTGGTTAAGTTGATAATAAATGTAATAATCTTAAGTTATTACAGACTCCCCTCCTTAAAAGAGGTGTCCTCCTTAACATCTTAATAATCTAATAAAATAAAAAGCTAAAATTTGCAAATACATAGAATTGATGAGTTGCAAACTATAAAATTGAGAAAAAAGTTCTGGGTAATTAATGCACATCTATATCTTAAACTTATTGGTGGATTTTTTAAGGAAGGAATTTATCCACAAAGCTTAAAGCACAGGAATGTTGAGGCTATCCAACTACTTTGAATCCTTACTTGGAACCTTAACAGATAACTCTATAGAAAATAGATTGGATTGAGATACTAGTGCAAGTATCATAACTTAAATGACTAAGGTTTAGCAAGCATTCTAATTAGAGATTTCATATGGATGACATTATCCATTTCAGCAAAAATATACACATAAGTTCAACCTACTTGCTGATGATCCCTCTTATGCAGCTATATTATCAATCCAATATAACTAGGACTCCTTTTACAGGAAACTTCATATGTAACAACTTCTTACTAAAAACTAATCTAAAGGTCACATATTTAATCTATTAAAATTTTAAATCGGAGGTGGTGATCGCCACAAAGTCTTACTTAACTATCAAGAGCTATGAACTATCTCCTTATGATTAACTGGATTCTTATCATCTAATTAAAACCTACTAGAGTTTGGCAATAACTACCTTAAACTAATAATTATTGATGAATCCTTGGCATACAATAATAAAAAAGAAATCTATCACTGGTCAAGTAGCTAGTGCTGCAAACAAGTTTTATTCAATATAAGTGTTCTTTCAAATCTTCATCAATGCCTAAAATAAATGCAACAAAAAGTTTGAGTTACGATTTCCCCTCTTTCAGTTCTTGTAACAACCCTAGCTCTTATCCATCAAGCTAACTTCCCACCTTGGCCTAAAAGACCACATGGTTTATATTCTTAGAAGGAAACTTTCTAGTAAATCATTCATCCTGGGAATGCTCCAATATGAGCATATTCATCTTTGAGTTCTTATAAGAAACTCAACCTGGTATCAGAAAAAGTACCTTGATCTGTAAGAGTTTCTCTCAATATTAATCAAGTGGGTTATTACAAGTTTGTCCATACCTTTAGGAGTGGAAGGTGGAAATCATAGCTGACATCAATCCTTATTCTTGATTGATCAACCTTCCAAAAGCGGGAAATGAATTTATTAGCTCACTTTTCTAACTCAAATGCTTTTATGGTTTGAGCTCAATCTAATCTATACCAAATTAACTATTATCATTCTATAATCACTCGTTAAGGAGTTGATACAAAAGATGATACATTAGTCTAAGACCACTAAGTACATTTCTTATTAAATCTAGGTTCAATGAAAAGGATTAATGGCTAATTCTTCTAATTGAATCTAAATAAAGGTGAATAATATTCTAGGTCTTATCTTCTGATAAATCTAAGTCTCACAAAGAAGTTATTAAGTGATGAACTTTCAAAAAGATCTTAAGTTTTCTTTCTTGAAAATTATTACTGGCATGTATCAATAAATTATCTAATTCTAATTAATTAATATCTCTTATTAACAAGAAGGAAGAATTACTCTCTAACTATCTTAAGTCTCCATTAGTCTTCCTTAGTCTTAAACTTCTAATTCTATAAAAGAATTCTCATAAAATACTTAATCTAGAATGGCTATATGATTCTAATTTATTTCCAAATCAATTGGAAATACTAATTCTAAAGAAGAATCAATTAATGAACGAGAGGTTTGATTAACCTAAATGCCTCAACTCTAAGTGCATTAACACTTGGTCTGTCTAAAGAAAAGCTAACTATAACTCTATAAAAGTAATGATCAATTTTTATTTAAATACTTTTTTAAGGTTTTCAGGAATCTAACAATTTCTGATAATCAGCCTTTTAATAAGAATTACCTGGTGGGGTCTCGATACATCATGTCATTATAATAGGTAAGACTTAGAGGGCGATACAAACTATATGTTGCAAAGAACCAAATCTTTTCCTTAACTTGGCATTTTGATTCAACTGCACGGATTTATAAATAGTAAGAATAAAGAATGGATAGAATATTGGTTCAATCAATTACTTAATTAGCCTAAATTATGTTCACACTATCGATTGGGGAGATATCTCACTGATCTCCAAAAGCAGATTATTGGGATTATGAAATAATATCAAGTAACATATACAACTACAATTTATGTAAGTTTGTTTGTAGCCAAATTATATATTCTATATTCGTTGTTCATATTTGTATTCTTGATGATAAAATTGCTCTAAGTTATCCATTCAGCTAATCTGAGAGTATGCAAGCTTAAGAATTTTAGTATCCTACTATCCAACATAATCTTAAATCCATGCTCCTATAAAGATCAAAGCATTAGAATTCATTGCGTTCTAACTTAGATCAAGAAGTATCATCTACTGAAGTTCAATGGTTAAATTAATCATCCTAATTTGCATTTTCATACTGCTAACCACACTTGATAGAATATATTAGCAATAGGAGTTTAGAGGTTAAACTCAAAATATTGAGTTTAATCTCTTAACTTACGATTTCCAAACAATTAGAGTCTAGGATTTGTACTTGCTAATACAAATAGAAGATTTACAATATGATTACCTTACTCTTGAATAATAAGGACTATTTTACTTCATTAGGCATCTTCCTCATACTCCTCATACATATAAGTCTTAAGCTAGAGAATCTCAGACAGTCAAATGGTTGCTCTAAGTAATAAAGTAGACACAATGAAAGTAGTATGGTTTAAATGGAGAAAGTCATGATGAAATCTATCTCTAGTCGTACTAATTGTTATTTGAGAAATAACTTAAGTAACTTTCTAAATAGAGAAAGCTAAGAAAATCTTGAACTAATGGAGTTGAGTATCAATAGAGATTTTTACTGATCTTACCAATACGTAGATCTCAGTAGAAGTAATAATTAAACTTGAAGGTATTAACTCTTTAATAAATATATAAGAAATATTGAGATTAAAATTTGGAATCAAGTTTCAATTCGAACAAAGAAAAGGTAACAAGAAGATGATTCAAAAGTATATGAAGGAAAGATTTGATAGGATAGCTTGAGGAAGAAGTCTAATTCAAGTTTAATGTCATCTTAAGCCATAATTAGTAAATAATTAAGCTAATTGAGCTCTAGTTTAGTGATTTTAGTGTCTATGAACTTCTTAAGCATAGTATAACCAATTAATAGCTAAAAATCTCATTTTCCAGAACTAAACCTAAACCTAAACCTTAAAATATCATCACTCACTAATCACCCTAAATCTTAATTAGTATATAATTAAGCTAATTGAGCTCTAATTTAGTAATTTTAGTGTCTATGAACTCTTTAGACATGGTAGAACCAATTAATAGCTTAAAATCTATTTTTCTAGAATTAAATTACTAATCAATTCCTAATGACCTCAATCCCTAATTAGAGCTCATTAATCTGAATTCTTAAGTAAATTAGGTGTTTTAAATGTCAATACTTTTTGTAGACAGTGAAAAATTTATTAGCATCAAAAGAATTTAATTTGGAACTCTACAACTTAAAGTTTCCTTTAAGACCTTAATGAGAGGCATTTTGGTTATTTTGGTTAAATATTATTTCAAGTGCAATTAAGGCTTCCTAATATGTCCCTTTCCTCTTAATATATCCCTTGCATCTTAAGGTCTAGGATGATTAGTTGTTGACGAAGAAGTCTAATTAAGAACATCATTCTATTTTTAGAGCATCTTAATTATGTACATACTTTACTTTTCTGTGTTTACTGATATGATTGGAAAGGTATTTGTATATACATCTATTTTTCCTTTCTTTAGACCATCTTTGATACCAACTTTAATGCCCCATGATTAGATTAAGTAAACTAACCTGATAACAAATGTTATTGTAGTACTTAATACTATATTAGTGAAACTTAACACGCTATTAAATACTAAGGGGAATTAATGATCTCTAAAGGGGAAAACCATATGTATAGTAAATTTAACCAATACATACATACCATTGTAGCCATTCAAAAATTAATAAAAATGTATCACATAATAATAAAGCAAAACATAAAAAATTTAATAAGGTTATACAAAAAATTTAGGGACACACATCCTCTAAGAAAATAAAGTAAAAAATATAAAAAATAATGGCACACAAGCTATGACAGTTGGATAAGTATTACCTCAGGTCCAAGATCCACACTTAACTCTTGATCTATAGTATTTGGTTTTTAATACGATAGGGCACAGCCAAAAAAGAAAAATAAGTGGTTAGACTTTAAAAAGCTTAAGTGCAAATTAAGGGTAAATAATAATATTATTTTTAAATAAGTGAATATCATAATAGCTATTTACAAATTTAATAAAGTGGAGCAACAGTGCAAGGAAGTGAACAGAAAATGGAGATACTAACAAAAACTGTAAAGTATGGCAGATTATATGCATATATAAAATGTTTATTTTTGCATCAAAAAGTTTAATAAAGAATTTATGGATAATATAAAAATGCACTTAAATAGGTAAGGGAAACATGTATATGTTCAAGTAAAGTAAATACTAAGTAATAGTTACAGCGTAGAAAAATATATAAGTAATAAATATAAACATCTACATGTATAAACTATGTACATAAAGAAATACAGTCTTAAATATTATAATTATATATATATATATATATATATATTTCATTTATTTATTTATCTTGATTTAAATATATATTTTGTTATGTGGGCATGGAACAATATGAGGAGTCAAGCATGTCTGCTCAAAAATAATGTAAGCGAGATTCTTGTAAACACACACATTCCCCCTCATAGGATTTGTGTGGTCTCTTAATACTCCAATAGCTTGCCTGGCTTAATAATAGTTGTACAACATAATCCACCATATGAATCCCTTGTAATATTGTTTAAATGTTCATTTTTATGCACAATGTTATAATGGATTATTTCAAGGTTTTAATCACAATGCATTACAGTGCTTTATGGATTTTCAAATTGTTATAAACTATGTGATATCTATTATTTTCTACTTTGATTATCTACCTTAATAATTGGGGTCATCCAAGCCCCCAATTAACTTAAACATCAAAGATCTCTAAGTTAATTGAAGCATAAAATATATAGTAATATAGATTGAAAAATAGTAGTTTAATTAACCAATATTTAAGTGATAAAATAATTTTTAAGTATAGATGTGAATATGATACAAAGACATATTTTATTTGATGATACAAATTACTAAGTTTAATATTCCCCTTTTAATAAGCTATTCAAAGTTACCAAATATAGGTTTACTAAGGCTCATTATGGGTTATCATATCTTTATAGATTATACTACTTTTAATCTTTCCTTAAGAAAGTATTTTCATTCATCTTAGATCTCACTATCTTAAATCCCACTCATTGGATTATATTCTATACTAAGGTTCCCTAATCAACACCTCAAGTTCAACTTAGGGATTTATTAAACTTCAAGTATGCCATAATGTTTAAGGTTTGGGCATTCCTACTCTTTAAGGACACTATAATTTAAATTTGTATTATAAGTTTCTAACAAAGTTTCATTTAAGTAAGATCTTACTAATATAACTCTATAAATTATAATCCTTACTAATTGGGAATTATGAAGACTAAGTACACAATTTTAAGTTCTAATGATCATTGATAATTACTAGCTAAATATTTAATGATACTAATGTGATTGAGTTATTCTTCATCTAAGGGATGGAAATGACATATTAGGTTTAAAATTTATATTCTCAGCTTACTAGAAAAAAGTCTAATTAAACATAGATATAGGATATAAGATATTGTAGTTATACCTAATAGGTTAAATTATCCTTTAATGATCAATCCTAATTTCCCTTTAACAGCATAATATCATAGTCCTTGATTCTCCATTTATCATTTTAGGTTAACTTAACATTAATTATGCCACAAAATAATCAATGCTAATTTTATTAACATGACTATTATTTTAATTAGGCAAGGCTAAAAGGGTAATTTTACTCAGGACAAGGTTATTGGATCTAACTTTTACTGGTCTACTAATCTAAGGATGCAAAATTCTCCTTATATTCTGAGATTTCCAATATTATAATACTAGATTCTGTGATTGACTTTATATATTAATACAAAAGGTTCTAAGCTTTATAATCACTTAAAACTAAGTCTAGCTTTAATATATCACATAAGTCATTATATCTCCTATTCATATATTCTTCAATCAGTTAAAGGTATAGGTTATCACTAATTATATCTAGAGTTCATTTTCATTCTCACTTTAAGATACTAATCTTTGTAGTTCATTAATATAAATTAATCACTTAGATATAGCACCTGAAGGGTTAACTAAGCTTGAGTGATTTAGTGTATTTAAGGATGATCTAATCTAAATCTTATAAATAATGATTTCTTTCCATTATCATTTTAATAAATGATATCCTTTATGGATTTAGGAATTATAACCTCTACGTTTATCTAAGTGCAACACTTCTCTAAGTTAGTAATCTCAATTGACATACTCAAATAATATCTCTCTTCGGTTTAAGCATGTGATGTGATTATACGTAATATTTAATCAACAACAGTCTATATGGTCCTATTCATAACATATTATGGAAATCTACACTACACTAAGTAAATCACTTAAGGATATTTAGTTTATTAAGATCTAAAAAATTCTAATTACTAATTTGACTAGATTGAGTGTCACATTAATCTTCTTATAGTAATTCCTTTATAAGGTTTTAGGATACCCTCTTAGTCATATGTATCACAATTATGATTAATTCCCATCAACTTCATGATAAAGTGATTGAGTTCAACCTTAGATTTCAATTTAACATATCCCTCTCTTGAAAGTTAAGTTCACTCGGTCTTATCATATTTTAAGTTAAACTAGTCATTTCCTTAGTCAATTCATCATCTAATGCTCAAACATATTATGAATTAAGTTTCCTTAAGTTAGCATATGGTTATTAAACCAAATAGAGTAAAACCCTAATTTTAGGATTAAAATAATAATTTATTAAAGAGTTAAAAACTCATATTCTTAAAATAATGTCTAAATAATATGTAATATGTGGCTATAGATTCTCTATAGCATAATGAGTAAAATGACAGTAAGTCTACTGAAATTGGACATCATATGGCTAATGTAAAAGCCTCAATGATAATTAATGATAATTAAAAAGTTGATTAGTGAAATTAATCATCAAAATAAAAATAGAATATCATGTTAATATTCCTTCTATTTTTCAGATCACTATAAGATATAAAATCAATATATTTGGATAAGTAATTAAGAAGAAATTAATCTTCAAATAAATTGGAATTAATTAATTAATTTAATTCATCCTAATTAAATTCCCATGCACACGGCTACTCTTTACACATGCAAACTAGCCGCACAAGTGTGGGTGGCTCTCCTGCACGCATGCAAAGGGCCCACATGCGCAGACCCGGGGCAGTGTCGCACGGGTCGGGTGACCCACCCGACGCTGTTGCTTATCCCCTTCGGGATAATGGGGAACCCAAATAAGGGTATCCAAATTTTTTGTGTGTAGAGCGTTCTAGAGGGCATACCATATACCAAAATGAAGCTCTCAGTGATCTCTACAAAATACCTTTATTTTCCTTAACTATCATTGTATATCTTATTAACCCTAATTGACCAAAGTCATGATTTATGGATTACTCTATATGCTACTGTTGGAGTCGATGGTATCAAGCTCCAATTGAGCTCGATTGGAGCTGAGCAATAATTCAAGATATGATGGAATAATAAATCAAATGAAATGGGTGAATTGTATAATAAAATTGTTAAGAAAATTGAGGACACCTTTGATACGGGGCTCAGGTCATTCAAATCTTGATCTCCTGATCGCAATTGCGATCCCAATCCCAAGTTTCGACATGCCCTATTGAAGATGTGAATTTAGAATTTTTAGATTTTATCTTTTAAGTTTTGATTATTTTATCTTTTGACTTTAATCTAAGATTAGAGATCCATCATATTAAGTTTGATTACATAATAAGATTGCCTTAAACCTTTAGTTCATGAGAGTTGTGAATATCCTTAAGCCCTTAGATATTAGTGCCTTTGGATTAAGAGGTATAAACATCAATAATTTAAAATTTAACTCTTAATCTCTAAATCTTTATTTGTTTTAATCAAGATTAGTTTGGGTTAATCAATTCATCAATTTAAGAGATTGATTTATTATTTAACTTATGTAGGCAACATTGATTTATTTAAATTAGAACTTGATTACTTCTAATTATTTGTCCTTGTAGGACCGTGACTCTGAGTTCAAACTGGATAGTAGGATATTGGAGATTCTGAGCTTGTATAATCTCAGAACAATTAGAACAATTAAATTAGAAAATAAATGATATCATAGATTTTTGTGTAGTACAACTTTATACTCCTTGATTTGTATGCACTGCTTTCTTAATTTTAGTTTTTACTATTTTGACACATTATATAGAATATTTGATGAATATCCTATATTAGTATAAATAGTAATTTAGATAATAGATCAGTGGAATATATCATAGTTAGTCTGCCTCTTGAGTTCTATTTTTCAACTCAAATCCAAACATCAGTGTTTTGGATAATGGATGTTTATTCTCGCCATCAGTGGTCTAGATGATTTAGTTTTTATTTTGTGGCTAGATTTAGCTAATTTCTACTGTGGCAAGACTATTTTAGGTATATTTCCAATTAAAATATAATGATTTATTCTTAGTTCAGTTATTCTCAGTTTCAGTTGCTTTCAGTTTAGTTCAATTTAGCATTTTTAGCATTTTACATTATTTTTTAGTATTTATGTATTTTCAATAATTTTCTGATTTTATGTAATATTTTTTATGTAAGCATGTTAGAATGCTAGTTTCAGTATTATTTTTATTTATATTGCACTTTTATCAAAAAATCAACATGTATAATTTAATCATATCTGTTTATAACTTTTATTTATATTTAGTAGCTTACATCTACATTACTTAACCTTTTCTGTAACTTTGGTTTAATGTATATTTTATTATCTTTTATTTTGCTTAAGTTATAAATACATAGTTTATTATTTGTATATGTTCATTTGATGCTTTGTAGCTTCTATTTGCTTATAATGATTTGTGATATCTTAAAATAAAAGAAATTATTAGCCTAAAATGTACTTACACAAATTGTCTAACTAAGATTTTATTTTTTTGGTTGGGGCCCGACATGTAAAAGCCAACATGTCAGTCTTAGAGCAACTTGAAGAGTTAAATCCAGGTGAGTAGCAGGAGCATGAAGAAGACCCTTCTACAATTGCTTAGTTTTTATTTATGTTGGAGAGAGAGCATTTTATTTTAGTTTCAGTCATTTCTTTCATTTAGAATTGTTTAAATGGCTTATAATAATTTTAATTTATGTACTGTATATTTTTATTTCAATACTATGTTTGGGATGTAATATTTACTCTATATCTTTCTATTATTTCTACGATGTGAAGAATGGATGTATTTATTTCAGTCAGATTCTGTACTCTGCTTATTTATTCCACCTACTTATATTTGTACTCTGAATTATGATTATCCTTATATGATAATTCGGTGCACAATCGTGTATCTAAGTAGATGATTACTTAGACGCCTTAGTAGTATTAGTATTAGCAAGGTAAGTGGCCTCTTAGTAAACATTTGTTTTGTAAATGTTAGTTCCAGGGTTATCCCCGAGTGATGACCCGTCCCGTCGCTTAATTACAATCCTCCTTGTGCGGAGCGGCGGGGCAAGGCACCATAGAGCTTGATGTACATGATGATTTGTACACGTCCGGACATGGACCGTGTAGTTAAAGTGGTGAGCAAATTCATGAGTGATCTAGAGAAGAGGTGCACTAGAATGTTGTGAAGTGAACTTTTAGATGATTGAAAGGAATAACATATAAAGATTTATGCTTTGGAAAATCTAAAGTAAAACCATAAGGTTTTGTAGACTCAGAGTTAGCTAATATGTGGATAGTGGGCAAACACATGATGGGTTAAGTCTTTACCATTGGTGGCATTGCAATGAGTTGGTTGTTTATACTAAGGAAATTATTTGCCCTCTCAACAATAAATGTGGAATACTTGTCCATCACCAATGCGACCATGGAGATGAAATGGCTATAAAGTTTCATTGAGGACTTAGTGAACATGCAAAAAGATGGTATGTTGCATAACGATAGTCAAAATGTATTCCAGTTAGTGAAGAATACAATTTTTCATGCAAGAACAAAGCGCATCTAGCCTTGTTATCATTTTATTAGGATGCTTCTAGAGGAAATCATCTCAAGAGAAGATTTATACCTTTCAAAACCTAGCATACGTGCATATGAAGACGGTGTAACACTGGATAAACTAAAAGTATGCTTAGTTTCAATTGGCGATGGAACATGAAGATGAGGCTGAGGTTAAGTCATCCTATACCACTAAGGAAACAAATTGCTAGAGGGATGAGGAGGAAATTCAATGTGCACTCAATCTCAAAGTGGGATGTTATTGTGTAACGGAGCCTCGAGTGCATCAAAGAGAACACACTAAGGATAGGTATTGATTGGAGATCAACCAAGCTAAAAATTAACTCATAAGAGCCAAAGGTATTTGCTCTAAGCGCTTAGATGTGCCAAAGCATCGTACCGTTTATATGTAGTCGAGAAGTCGACGTTTAGGCACATTCAAGAGTAGAAAATGTTTTGAAGAAGCTAAAGGCTCAGCGCTTAAAGGCACTCAAGCATCGGAAGCTTGCAACATAAAGCTTAGAAGACCGAGGCACGGGCACGCTTAATTGTTGGAGCTAAAGATATTTGCAGAAGTCCATAGGTCTACCCAAGAGCCCAGGTTACGAGCACATCCAAGCACCAAGGCTCGGTTTGTTATTAAGCCATGAATCAAAAGCCAGCACCTGGACACATTTGCAAAGGGTAACTTGCGCAGGGGTAAAATCTATGCAAGATTTTGAGGGGTGTTTGGATATATTGGGGCCAATTTTTCTTGGGAATATAAAAGGCATCTTTGCCTTAGATTTAAAGGATAATGATAATGTAAAGAGTTCTTTTTATCATATCCTAGAGGGGTGTTAGTTATTGTAAGAAAATAAGAAGAGGATCATCTTCTTCTTAGATTACTAATTAGTATTATTATTATTATTATAAAGAAACGTTATCGTCTACACCATATTCTTCATCCTCACCATTCTTCTTAAGCACCACTCCCCCATATTCTTCATCCTCACCATTCTTCTCAGGCACCACTCCCCAAACGAAGCTGTCAGAGTTGGGTTCATCCTTCATTTTTCTTTTCATATATTAATTAACCCTAGCTATTTAGTTATTAACAATGGTGCATATATCAATTGAAAGTATGAAACATTGTTGATGAGATGCTAGATTGGTCTCCCAAATTAGCCATCATGAATTTTGCTGTAGTATATTGATGCTCTCCTTTCCCGAAATAGCCCAAAGCACAAGTTGAGAAAAACAAAAGGAAAAACAATCATACCTACAAAAGTGATTAATTAATTCATTCTACTAATTACACAAGATATAACTACGAAGCAAGAAGATTCTGTTTGGCTAAATTATCCACAATTATAAGACTTTTATAAAAATATTGCCTACAAAAGCAGAGTGCATTAATTTGCACCAATTATAACCTATTTTTCATTAAAATTAGATCAAAACCAACCTACACATTAAACGAATGGCAAGAGCCATATTGAGAATTCGTTTCACACAGCTGCAAAAGCACAAGCAGAGAATACATTTCCTCCAACAAAAGACCATATTCAGAGCTCACAAAAGGATCTTTTAGCTAAGAACATCAATAAAATACACCAACACACGCACCGATACACTCATGTCATATATATATATATATATATATATATATATATATATATTATATATCCTTTGAATCAGCCAAGAATGAATTGCCTTCAACAGAAGCCTTCTTCACCAGTTGAGCTCTGAGCTCTCTCCCTGGTTTAAATGCCTTGGAACGCTTGCTACAATCAGATGGCGAGTGCGCTCTTCCTTGACTGATTCACCAATAAAGGGCCTCCTCCCCTCTGGCCTCCAGCAGTGCTGCTGGTGGTATACTTGTGAAGCAAAAGCCGTTTTTCCTCACAAGTCAGATCCAAAGAATTCGGCTTAGCCAAGGTACAGTTGGATGAAGATATTGAAGAAGGCGGCGGCCTGTTTTGATTGGAATTACTAACAGATGCATCCGTGCCATCTATCTTCTTTGTAAGGAAACGCCCACCGCAGCCACGAGCTCTCCTCATCGCATGCAGGTGGCGCGACTCGTGAAGATACGGCTGCCGAGGCAGGAGCACATTTAGCAGAGATTCTTAAATAATTGTCAGAAAATAAAAAAACTCACCTAGCATCTCTGTTACTACATTTGGGTATGTATAGCATTTAGTCGTACTATCATTAAGAATATATTTCCATATTTTTAAAATTTACAGTAAAACTGACGAATTTTAATGAAAGGGTAGAATGAGTATCTTTGATGTAATATACTAGATATTATTGAAATATATTTATATAATATTTTAAGCTAATATATCTAAATTTAACAATTACACTAAGCCTTGGTCCCACTAGGTGGGAGTCAGCAAATTAATAAATTTAGCATAATACATGTATTAACACAAACAATATATATTATGCATGTACCTATCAATACCCATTGAATACACGCATACCGTATTTTATTTTATTAAGAGAGGATGGTATGACATTCTAAATCTTTGTAAATTAGTCGGGTATTTCCTAGAAATTTAGGATTTAAATGCATATATATATATATATATATATATATATATACACACACACACACTCTGAACAAACGAAAGTAGGAAATAGTTTCAAAACAGCAAACGGAGAGGGTAGCCATAGCGAAGCAGCTAGAATGGCCAACAAGAATGAAGCCTAGTTACACTGGGAATGCCTGTTAATGATGATGATTGTGAGAGTTCTATATCAGAGTTTTCCTTAATTTCAGGATGATTTGATTGACAGTTAGTTCCGAGGAAGTTGAATATGAACTGCTTTCAAACAAAAATAAAAGTTTTATGGAGCTTTTTCCGGTAATGAGTTTGAACTTGATTGGTATCTGTTCTGAAAAAGGATTTGAGATGTAGCCTATAATTCTTCAATATTTATCAATCCTCTATAAAACAAAGCATTTTTTACTCAAAAAAAGAATTAGTAAGATTTTTTTGTTAGCATCACATGTTTTGTGTCACTTAATTCAATAGTTCCCCAAATTAGCGCTAAAGCATATAAATCATGAGCAAAACCTAATGTTGAATATGGAAATACACATGCCTATAAATGTTAGCTAGTTCAATACGTCTATTTAGATTATACGTAGTGCTGCAGTAAGAATGCCTAAAAGGTAACCCAACAAAAATCAAAAGGAGCAGCCGGTTCCAACTATATCATGTCGTAGACTGCCCCACTGACGTTTGCCTTTCGAGCTCACAATTACATTAGAATTGGCCACATATATCAACCTAAGCCTAAGCAGTCTTGGCAGGTATGTCTCCATCAAAAACTTAGGAGTCACATGAGCATAATAGCAATCTCCTTATGTCAAAAAGCATATATATAGAAAGGGATGTGGGAGAATAACACTAATGTACATTCAGATGGACAAGACTTCCTTTTTTGCACATGTCACCATTCATCTTAATTTTTTGACAAAAATAATTAAAAGAAGCCAAAAAGATAAACATTGATGAGCTGTTTTGCCTTTAACCCATTTTTAATCCTCTTAAAATTGTGATTAATGTGTTGAGACATGCTTAGATAAATATAGGAATAGGCTATTATCCTACCCTTATAAAAGGAAAAGTTTTTCCTTCCACATCAAATATTGCTCATTTTTTATCAGAGCAACATTAATTAATGCATGTTATAAAAAATAATATCACATCATGTGATGTGATTTGCTCATTTTTAAACTGTTCCATTTAAATAATATGATAGACGATGGAAAATATAAAAAGAAAATGTTTCTTCTAGATAAAAGCTTAGTAGTCTATCCCCAACAAGTACGCACAAACGCATGTGGTTGCCCGTGGGCCGCAAGCCCACCCACGCCCTCTACGCACCTTCCTCTCCATCCTTTATACCATCTATATTCAATGGTGTCCTATTTAGCATTTCATTAAGCCTACTCCAATCTCAATGTATTTCAGTTCAAATTGGTTTGTGTCTCGTTTGTGCTTCAACATTGCTCTTCGCTGGACTATACCAGCATTGGTCTTGTCATGGGTAGGTTGTTAGCATCTCTGCCTTCAAGGTTTCCTTGGCTTGGGGTCAGGAACAACAGCATCCCTCTCCACCTCCTGAGTCTTCTTCGCACGCAAGGTCTCCATCTTCGACAATCAAATCAACTTCACTAGATAAATGTTTAGAGTTTTCTCTTTCAGATGTTCAACCTATGGCTTTATTGTTGATAGATGATTCTGTGGGATCAGCACCGCAACCCCTTTCAGTGACTCATATTGAGGTTGATTTATTGGATCACATGTTATGGGGGTTTCAGCTTTGGTTTTCAAGGTTCAAGGTTGCCTTCCACTCTTTTGTCCCCATGCTCCTGCATACATTTTGCAAGAGGCATTCTTGAGCTTTGTGACATCATGGACACAGCTAATATCCTCCCAGCTTAGGGTGCTCGATCTTTTGCATAAGTTGTTGTTAGAGTCGAATATATTACTTGTGTTAATCATGAAAGGTCATTTTGTGCATGAGATAAAACTAACAATTTTCTTCTCAACGGAGGAGGTAGTAGATTTGGCTCATCCCTTTGAGTTTTACTCGTATATGGAAAATATTTACTAATCTTCATATGATTGGGGTTTAGTCGGCCGGTTTAACCAATCAGAAACACATTCGTGGATTTTGATCCAATAGAGAAATTGTGGATCAAAGCTATTTGGGTAACCTTCCTTTGGCTTTGTATATTTACTTTTGTAACAGACACGTTATGGTTCTTGGGATCAATATTTGGGAAGCCATTAAAAATAAATCCCACGACATCTGACTTCATCAGACCTATTGCGTAAGGATTTTGATGAAGGCTGATGTCTCTGCATTTCATCCTACAGATTTAGATTAGATATAGAGATTCATGTTTTTGAAAGGAAGAAGTGATATAGCTTTTGTCACATTATTTGTCAAAATTAAATTGTTTTAGACTGCATCCAAATATTAGAAACTCCCAAATCCATCATAATTTCACAAATCTACGTACCTTACCAAATCTCAACCACGTCCCTCAGTGGCTGTGATTCTTGTTCCCCTTAGATTACAAAAGTGGTAGCTATTGCTCTCACGAGACTTGTTGGTTTAGATTAGCATGTTTTCCATGTGTTATTTGGGCCATTTGGTGTACCTCTCACAGTGATTCTTGTCCCCTTTGATTACTAAAGTGGTGGCTATTGCTCTCACGAGATTTGTTGGTTTAGACTAGCATGTTTTCCCTGTGATATTTGGGCCATTTGGTGTGCCTCTCACAAGGTTCACCTCAGTAAAGAATTATCATGAAGCTTTAGCACTTATGGTGGCTATATTTGTTGATATTGTTCTCTCTAACAAATGCTACAGTTGCTGCTTATTCCACTACCATGACTTCTTCTAATCAATGGTGTTGAGAGTGGATTCCTCTTTAGTGGAAGTGGGGGATGATTTGAAGTTTATGGTGCTGCTCCTTTGGCCAATGTCATGGAGGGTGATTCTATGTGAGATGTGGGAAAGTGACTATCGGAGTAAATGTGACTCACACTTGAGTGCTGGCAAAAGTGACTATGAAGCATGCCAGTGAAAAGTTAAAATTTTATAAGCATTGGATGCTTCAAGCCTATAACTCATTTAAAGGTAAATCCAGAATTCACACCGCTAGAATTGAATAAGCTCAACATTATCATTAAGTGCGGGCAACCTGGAAAATCACAAGGCCTAGCAAAATTTTATTTTTTGAATGCGCATATTATTGTATTATTAGTCTACATGGCCACACATTGTACCATTTTCTTCAGTTATATTAATAAACTTATTTTATTCTAATGCTTTTTTTATACCTGTTACATTTTATTAATGTGGACAGAATTGAGTACAATAGAAAGGGAATTGGTAACCTCAAAATAGATAACAAAAAAAATAAAAAAACAAGCAAAAAAAGGAGATAAATGGTCACCTACTCTAGATAGGCCCGACTAGCGAATAGACCTTCATACCAGACGAGAAAATTGTGTAAAAGCTCCGAGTCCGAAAGGTAATCTTTAAATTTCTCAATGGAGTCCACCTCAGAGTCTGAGTCATCTTCTACAGACATAGCTAGAGCCCTTCCATGATCGGACGGAAAGCGTGTGGATTCATGTTTGAAGAAATTCCCACGGAAGAAGGTTCGATGACCCTTCTACGCAAAACAATCGGAATTTCATCAATAAATGCAATAAGATCTAATAAAGGGACATTTTTATTTTTCTCGTAAAAAATGCTTTCTCAACCCTTCTCAATGTCTCGGGTGATTTCAAAGAACGCCCTAAAGTTGAATCGAGGGGAAATTTGTGTACACCGCAAGACCCCTCCAACGCCAAAAGGGATCTATTGGCTTATCAACCAAAACCCCCCTCAAACTCCCCTGCCAACATCCAGGCATGGAACATGCTCTACAAGCCCGAGCGAGTCAACTCCAATAATTTTCAAACTCACATCTGCCACGCTAACATCTACAGCTGCAACAAAACCTTCCAAGACCACTGGAGAATCAACCACCAATAGCGACGTATTTTCTTCAACATTAGCAACATTATCTTTAACCACAAGATCTGTATCACCTGTATTCCTCTTGCCATAGACATTATTAAAAACAACCTCAGTCAAACCATCATCTGCATTCCCAGCCACCCGGCACTCCTGCCAATGGAGGAAGGAATGAGAACACGAACTAGTTTTATTGGGGTTCGTCCGAACATCCAAAGGAGCATAACTTTGGGGCATTTGAACTTAGATGCTTTAGGTTCGAACACAACTTCTTTTGACCTTTGCCTAATAAGAGGGTTGAGCTTGAAGCAATTCGATTCATCACATCCAATTATCAAACAATGAGAATAGTAGATCGGGATGTTTTAAAAAATGCATTCCTGGAAATATCTTGATTCCTCGTCACCAATCCATAATCTAGATTCAAATTTTTCTGTCAAATTCATCTCAACTAAGGCCCTAACTATAGACGGCCTAGTTCCATTTGTTGTAGCAAAATCGGTTGCAAGTGGTTTACCAATTATAAGCCCAAAGCAAAAAATATTGAATGAGTGATAAGGAAAAGCTTGAGTAGAAATTTATCCATACAAGAGCAATGAGAGGTTAACAAGATGAATAGAAAAAAGCGTCAATTTGAGAACTTTCATTCGACGGTTTTAAACGAAATAGATTGCCCTAGAAAAGATCCAGAAATAGTCTGCTTCATTGGATAGTTTTATGAGAACATGTCTAGCATCAATCAACTCAATGTGTACCTCCTGGTATAAGCCCAAATCATTGAAAAATTCCTGATCACATTAGGTCTACAATTCGAATATATCCCCACAAGGGAGTGCTCGTAGGGTTTAGCTAAGGTATTTACCTTATCATCCGAGAGGATAAGCACAGACTTAACTCGAAGTAGAACAGTTTGTCAAAGAGGGGTTTGTTAAAGCCTCTCGAAATGATTTGGGAGCCTCCGACCTCCTCCTTTGTTGGAAGTCTTGTCGGAGATGCAAGTTAGGTAGGGGTTCTCTCCCAAAGTCGCCGAACTAGCAGCCATGCGCTGGAAACCTCCCTCTTGCACACCCATATAAGAGCGCCAGATGCTAGCCTCGATGTAGGCGACGCTCGGTGAGTCAACAGCCAGCCTCACTGCTGGCACCATCGCAACCGGAACCATCGACTCAAGCATCTACACATCGTCGCATCGCGTTCGTGTCAATTGCGTCGCTAGGATTCCACTCTATATTTCGCTCTACATTCTGTTGTTGAACACAAAGCCAACCCCACCTAATGTGCTAGGATTCATGTAGCCAACCCCATCTAATGGAGTTTAAGGTTTGGTGGTGGCGGTGGCGGTGGCGTGAGTGACAATAACAATCTCCAATCTAAAATCAGACAAGACTAAAATACTACCGTTTCAAACTAACGCTCAAAGTAATCTAAAAATTGAAACTAAAGCATAATAGCAAATTAATCAAGGCAGATCATTTTCATGAAACTTAAATAAATTTCTATATCAAAATCAGTTTTTTTAACTAAATTTAATAAACTTTAATTAGATCAAGAGATTTTATTAAATAATTTTCCATATTATTAATATTAATTGATTAATAATTAAAAACAATATTTATTATTAATTTAATGTTAACCAAAATAATTGCAAATAAATATATTATTATTTTTACTGAAAAAATATAGTATTTAAGATTTACTACCTATGCTTCGTCCTCTCTTCTTCTGTCTTAATTTTTTAAAAACATTGCAATCCCTTATATGCTGGATACTGCATCATTTTCGCCTTCTTTCATCATCAGTAAGTACCCTTCATTCGACCTAAATCCTTAAATCCAAGAGTCAGGATTTACTAATTTTAGAAGATTTATGCAATTTAGAAAACTAACTTGACTAGTAAAAATTATGTTTGGCAGAATTTAAAAAATTAAGTGCTTAAGATTCTATCTAAATCTTAAAATAATGTCTAGCAAAATAATCCTTAAGAGAAAGTCATTAATAAACACTACAAAAATGTTAGTAAACATCAATTCGTTTATTGCATGGCATGGGACCAAGGTTCAGGGATCAACAATTTCCTCCTAATTAATAATGACAAATTGATAATGGAGTGAATGAATAAAATAATGCAATAAAATATACTAGCCCTCACTTAGTGAATAACATCATGGGAAAGAGACAAATTAACATATATACAAGATGTTATACACTTGACATGTACAAAATCAGCCCATTAGAATGAAAATACTTAGAATGATATTGAATCATTCTTTCTTAAAGTAATCTGAAATTTACCTTCCTAGATTTTACAAGCTTCTTTTCAATTTCAGCCTTGGCACGTGACTGCCTTCTCCTCAAAATTCCATGGTACTGCTTTGCATTTACATAAACAGGCTCCTCCGCCATTTCGAAGGGCAAAGGCATTCGGGCTTGCGACATTCCAAGTAACTGAGGAGGCACCTGAAGGAATACACCTATGAAGTTAAGTAGCAAAAGAAATATTGTGAAGAGATGTAATTAATTACATAATATCAGCATCAAGTCATTCAAGCAGAAATATAATTTTAATAAAAAAAGAAAGTTTTAAAGGCAGACTGATTAGAGATTACGACTCACCAGAGCTTGAGGTACATAGGCCATTATACCACAATATGGATCAGAGAATGAATATGCACCACATGGCTGCTAATTTTTAAGGAAAATAAAAGCATTAGCAAAAAAGCACTAGGTTCATGCACAAAGAAGAAATTGAGCAGATAGTGTCTACAAAAAAAGTTTGTTCCTAAATATAAAGTTTAAATAATATAAAATAAAGGGAATTGAATCCATACAACTGTCTGTCCAAGTTCCAACTGAGTGTGTGGTAAGATATATTCCGGCATCATTGGTGGCAACAATGTAGAGATGGTCTGCACTTGCTGTTGTTCCTTAGGTGAATTTCCATCTGACAACAAAAGGAGATTGTGACTAAAATGTGTGCAAGTCTTAAAATAGAAATCAGTGTGATGATGGACCAAAACAATAACATTTCTGTGGCCACTGCCAGTCATCTAAACAAAAATAAACTAAGTATTAAAGTAACAGGGTTTCTTGATATGGCAGATCAAATTTATCATTTCTCTAGAACCAACAATGGAAACATCAATATCAATAGTAATTGTGTAAGCATACAATTGCAAGTACATCTTTTTTCTTTACTGATTGTGCACATTAGATATAGTAACAGGAAATGTATTCATGACTCTGGATGTGGTAATTCAGAATAATTAAAACTCAAAACAGTTATATGCATGCGCATTAATTCAGAAAGTATGGGCTACCATATAATTTCTTTGATAGTCTCTTGATCATTATACAAGAAACAGAAATTAAGAGGATCTTTAAAAAAGTGATTCTGATATGAATTTCTTACTGCAAACATACTGATCAATTTAAAGTAAAAGTAAACCCTAATCATAATTAAATATGATGTTTAATTATAGAGATAAGCAAAACACAAATTTTAGTGCATATTAGGACTGACTAATAAGACATCTACCTTTATAAATAAATGATATACTTCGCATTACATATATATTCCTATTTGGCACAGAAAAAGCAATACACCAGTGCTAAAGACTTAATAGTAGCCTTTAAGCTTACCCAGGGATAAAATGCACAGGCAATATTCTTATAAGGCTATTCAGAAAATTAAGATGAAAAACATCATGAAACACTTCTAAATCTTATTTTAATCAATAATAAGCATATGCAATATTCTTATAAGGCTATTCGAAAAATTAAGTTGAAAAACATCATGAAACACTTCAAAATCTTATTTTAATCTAATTTATTCTGCTATATTTTACTTAACAAACCGTACTACAAAAAAACAAACAATTA
This sequence comes from Gastrodia elata, assembly GCA_016760335.1. Classification (NCBI taxonomy): domain Eukaryota; kingdom Viridiplantae; phylum Streptophyta; class Magnoliopsida; order Asparagales; family Orchidaceae; genus Gastrodia; species Gastrodia elata. The sequence continues at coordinate 19,261,816 of CM028669.1, forward strand.
ATAGTCATGGTGAAACTATTATGTCTCAAGCAAGTTTCCAGAAATTCGCATCAAGCATATCCATACTTCGCATGTCCTTAGTAGCATTACTCTTTCCGCCTGTACAGTTCTGCTGTTTCAACTGGCCAGTATTAGAACCACCTCCTGCAATAGGATTGAACTGAGCATAACTTTGAAAGACAAGTTGGCATAGTTAGTTGAAGAAATAATGCTAAATTCAAGACCTTGCCACCACAGCTGAGAGGTAAAGATAGGCGACAAGTTGCCACTGGAGTTGTATTCCCCAGAATTTCTACCACTGGGCCTAAGCTGCTCCATTCTCTACTACTTCTAAAGGAAAATATCTAAGTCAACTACAAGAAGGTATTTATTGACGTTAGCAGAATATATCTATCACGGGGTGTATAATAGAGATAAACAGGTAATATTAGCAGGTTATGCTATAATATCATACCTATTGAGAAGGAGAAAACTGATGAAAGGATCTATAAACTTGTTCTAAAAGTTCTTATTCTTTAAAGAAGACCCTTTGACCTGCGCTCCATTCGTTTTTTAAAACTTGAACTACTAAATACAGCCAAGTTAAGGCATGTCGTTATATTTTAATAAAGAAAGTTGCACTTGGTGCTTTAAAAGCAATAAAAGAATATTACCAAATGTAGAATAGCTTGTGTGATTGAGCTGAGATGACAATCAATTTTAATGATGAATAAATACATAAGTGAAATAAAGAGCTAAAATTCCCTTTCTACAAAATATGATAGTTTTATCAAGGAAAGTTTTATAAAGTTAAACAATGAAAGATGAACGGTATTATAGTCTAGTGGATGATGACTAGTTATTGAGAGATTCTGTCATATCAAATAGTAAATGCACAAATCTCACTACAAAAAACTGTCTCTTCAAGAGGTTCATCATTATCCAGCTAAAAAAAGTTAGCTTAAAAGAAAACTGATAAAATTAAGCCCATTCAACCAGACAAATGCACAATAATATTTTTTTTAATTCAACATAATTTTCAGCCATGTCTTGATTGGCCAAACAACACACCAGATAAAGAGTGAGTGTGACATACAAATGATAACATTGGAATGCTATAGATCAGAAGATGAATCATTACTTTAATAAAACAGAACCCGCATTCCCAGCTTAACAAAATGAGGAAATTAATATTTTTGGTATATAATATCTTTACAGCAACAAAATAAAAATACAAAGCTTCTTTTGCAGGATTCATCATCATATATAGACCACAGCCACAAATTTTTCAACAAACGGCCCTTCAAACAACAAAGCGAAGAAACATAGCCCGCACAAAATCAATACCCCGCTTCGAAAAGATCATAACCCTAATCCTTTAAAGACGAACTTACAACAGAACTCGAAGACCTAAAATGGATTAAAACTGATTCTTCAAGCTCATATCTGCCTTTCCAACATGATTTTTCGCTAAACCCTAGATTAAATAGGCCCTTCTGATCCAACAAAACAAAAAACAGTAAAGTGAAAATGACAGCAGAATAGAGATGGGGATAAAGCGACTTAGTGCAAACACGGTCTTTGGAGTACCCGCGAAATACCCTGTTCCTTTACTTAGACCTTCCGCCATTTCTCAAAAATCTGATTCCATTCTCTGAGAAGTAGAACTCATAAAGAAATAGAAATCTGTGGAATTGAGTGAAAATTTCTCGAGTTGTCCCTCTCCCTCTCTACGTACTCTTGATGAACACTGAAGCACAATCGTTTTTTTTTAGGGGATCAAATATATATATATATATATATATATATAAATATAAATAAATAAATAAATAAATAAATATAAATATAAATATAATTATTACTCAAAAAATCATCTTAAACAATAGCCCTCCGAATATTTGGATTTTTTTTGGAAATAAGGATGCGAGATTGAGATCATAAGTGAATGTGAGCATGTCATTCACTTAAGAGCCCAAAACTCCCAACTCAATGTGGCTCTGACTTTTTTTCATGGTAAAAACTTGAGAAGTGAAAAAGATGATCTGCACTGTAATACTACGAGTAACCTTCCTAAAATTGTGGGGGAGATTTTAATGTAATTTTGTGTCACTCTAATTATAAAGGGTATGTTTGTAATTACTTAAGTCGAAAGTTGATTTTAATTCTATGGCGGTGGATTGTTGTAATGCCCTAATGTTAAGTTAGGTGTATACTAACATATCATTAAAGGTTATTGTAGTACTTAATATTGAGTTAGAGAGTCTTAATCCACTATTAAGCACTACGAGGAATCAAGAATCTATAAGATGAGAAAATATATGCATAGTACATAATATATGATATATCATTTCAGTTATCCAGACAAATAAAGAAAAAATATTCATCACAAAAAAAGAAAAAAAACACCCAAAGTTAATAATGGTTTCACAAATAATTCAATGAAGTAGTAGCACTCGTTCTCATGGATAAATAAAGTAAAATGATAAAAAAAAAGGTTTTTAAACTGTCTCTATTGATCAAGATTTATCTCAGGTTCAAGCTCCGCTCCAAACTCCTGATCTATCATATTTAGTATTTAATACGCTAGAGCACAGCCAATAAAAGAGAAATAAGTATTACACTTATAAAATTTAAATATATTTTAGGGTATCTAAATTATTTTAGTTACAAGTTATCATATTTAGTAAATTACAATTTTAAAGCGGTGCACAATATAGTAAAAATAAAAAGTATGGAAATAACAGGAAAATAAAAGGTAAAGAAGTAAAAATAGGTACTTGTATAGCTGCTCAAAACTTGCATCACATATGTTAGGTAAAAGGAACAAGTACAAGAATAATTTCAAATGTGCACAAGTACAATAATGAATATGTTCAACAAGATAAATACTTGGTATAGAAGCAGTGTTAAGAAATGTAAATATAAGATGTAAAATAAATACACTACATTAAATGTAAGTAACTGAACTGTAAATACATAAGTAAACTATAAATTACGAAAGTGACGTGATTTCAATCTCAAGAACTGAATAAACTGTAAGCATAGCCTTAAAGACTAAACTATAAATATTATTAAGTTATCTTGTTTAATTGCATTCTGTGGAAAAATTACAGAACAACAGTGAAGTTAGGTACATTTGCCCAATAATATATAAGTGGGGTATCCTGTAAACACACATATTTCATCTCTAGAATATGTGCAGTCTCCTGATCTCTTCATTCCCTGCCTTAGCTCAATAATAGTTGCATAGAATAATCCTCCATATGAAACCTCTATGTAAAGTATTTTAATATTTTATTTATACACAATATCTAAATGAATGTCCAAGGTTTTTCTCTCAATGCGATGCAGCATTCGAGGATTTGGAGATTAATTATAAATTATGTGATATATGTTGTTATATATTTTAGTTATTTACCATAATGATTGGGGCTAACTAAGCCCCCAATTGACGTAGACATTAAATAAATGTCATAGCTAATTGAAGTAATATGTGTGTATGTATGTGTGGCGGCCCTGCCCCGCCGTGGTCCTATTAACTCTTAAGTTAACATGATTACGATGGAGGGGTCACCAAATGACAAGGTCCCCACTTAAAATTGGATTAGACACACATTCTAATCCAACTTAATTAAGGACTTTGCCATTCATCCCAGAATCCATCACTAAATGATCATACAAGAACTCAGAGTGCGAAAGTAATAAAAGTATAACATCCATTCATACAGTATAAATACAACAATACAGAATAAGTAAAGTGCTGAAAAGAGAAAGTTAACCTGTATTATTACAATAGATTAAAAGACTGAAAAGAACACTCAATCTCACAAGCAGAAAGAAAACTAGAACTAAAGATCTTCAGGTACGGGCTCTTCCTCCAATGGTAAGCACTCCACTGGATCAGCTGCTCTAACAAATTCAGAACCTACCATTATCAATTTCATAATGGTAAGGCCCCAGCCAACAAAAGAAAAACTGGTTAGACTATTGTCTAAGCACATTTTAGGGTAAACAATTTTATTAAATTACTTGAATATCACCATAAACCAGAAACTGAAGCAAATAGGTGCATAAAAGCGTACAAAAAGAACAGTATGAAGTTATAAACAAACAGTTTATAACTAAAGCAACTAGGAAGTAAGCACATACCTCCTCCAAGCAACTACAACAAAGATAGGTAAGCAAAAAGGAAAACTAGACAAAACTGAAAATAAAATACATCCTAAACATACTTATGATCAACAAGATTATGCTAGGTGACATACAGAACTTGAACAGTAAAAATCTGAAAGCAACTAACATCCTAGGTGTACATATGAAAACAGTAAGTTAAAACTAGCATCCTATATAGAAACACGTGCAGGAAAGCTGTAAGTAAAACAGTGCTGAAATGCAGAATATATAAGTAAAAGTAATAACTGAAAATTGAAAACTGCAGTGACTGTCCAAACCATTCTACTAAAAACATACTCTGCAAATCTTAGCCTGATGGCTAAGAAATAAGCTCTGAACTGAGAATCACTGAAAACTCTTAGCCTGATGAGCTAAGACAGAACCAAATATAAGTGTACTTGAATTAGTATAACCATATCTGAATCCTGACTCTATAGTCAGTATGGCAAGAGTCTATCCATCCTATCTCACGGACTAGGCATGGTCATAGACTGTCGGATATTAAACCCTCGACAAGGTTGCCGACCCGAACGAGTTGATCGAAGAGGTATACTAATCAAGCTACACCTTACAAATCACTTATAAAAAGAAAACATAATGCTGCTTATGAATATTCAAATTTGACATAAGATATTTATTAAATATCTTAAGTACATAATATATGTTCAAGGTAATAAGCTCAAAATCAAGGAATGCGAAGCATCAAATTCAAAGTGAGCAAGAAACTCTATTTAAAACACAGGTGATATCTGTTGTTGTCTATTTTATTCGTTCTATCTACTCTAAGTTACATAAGTTTTAGAATCATCAATTCTTACACATACTGTAACTTAGAATCACAAATCCTACTAGTTAAAGATAGTTAGGACTGGCCAAGTCCTAGCTATATCTTAATTAAAAGATGACTATTTGGTTAAATGAATAAATCATCGACCTAATTTTGTAATTTAATTTACCCCAAACCTCATCTTGATTAGCCAAATCAAGATAAAAAGATTAAGAATTAGACTCCAGATAATGGGGTCTAATCACTTAATCCAAAGGTATAACTAAAGATCTAAGGTTTAAAACCCAAATCTCACAGATTAAGTTAAGGCAAGTCCTAATGATAAATTAATTCATTAGGATAGATCTCTATTCTTAATTCTAGGGTTTAAAGATCAAATAATCATTTAATAAACTAAGAAAATATATAAACTAGTAAAATCAAGGTTTCATCTAATTGAGTAACCCAATTTACTCAATAGATGAATTTTAACTTAAGATCTATTCCTAATCTTAAGAAATAAGGCTCTTAATTTCTAAGAGTATTTCTCATGACACACTTCCTAACTAATGTTATAAGACCTAAGGATAGATCTAAGAATGAGTAAGGAACATGAGAACACTCACTTAGGACTTAGGAATTTTCTTAAGGAGCCAATTTTAAGATTTTAATCAAAATTTAATTTAAACTTGGATTTGATTAATTTTAGCTGTAAATCATTCTATTTTTTGATTCTAATGATTATAAACTGATTTTGGGGCTTTTGATAGCTAAACCCTAAATTTGGGCAAAATTACCATTTTGCCCCTACTTAAGGGTTCAAAAGATCAAATTTTGATCTAGGGCTTTAATTCTAAAATTTTCTTTTGGAATGTGTTTCTTACTGTCTATTGTAAGATTAGACAGTAATTAAATTAATTTTGGGTGATTATTAAGCCATATGAAGTCAAATTAGTGAATTTAACTCATAAGGGAAAATTAGTAATTTGGCTAAGTGAAAGTTAAATTTTCTTTTAGATTATTGTTGTTTACTGCCTAAGCTTTCCATAGAATTTAAAATTGCCAAATTCTGATAAGTATTGGCCAAGTTAGGGCCAATACAAGATTTAGGGTTATAAGGGTAATTAAGGAATCCTTAATTATGGGTCAAATCCTAACTTTGTCAATTAGTGTCCAAATTAAGCAAAATCAGTGGCTATGGTTTACAAATAGTCCACTGATTATAATGACATGTGGTAGTCTCAATTTGAATCTAAATTTGACTAAGTTATGACCTAATTAGGGTTAAGAGTGATTAGTGAGTGATTAGAGAAATTAATCACTCAAACATTAATCCAACCTTATATCTAGGTTCTAAATGACTTTAGGAGTCCTCTGAAACTTAAATCACTCAATTTGGATTATTAGATTTACTAATATTCACTAATCAAGTTTTGGAGTAATTAGAGGTGATTAGCAAATCTAACTATTGGATCTAAAATATTTTTATACATTACTGTTAATTAGGTTCTTCTGATCTAAATTGATATTTGGATCATTAAATTTGGAGCTCAATTGACCAAGTTATGGTCAATTGAAGTTCTAGGTCTAATTAGGGTAATTAGGGTTAGGTCCTAAAAGTGATTAGGCAAGAACTAATCCAAACAGCAAGATGAATACTATCAAATTAATCCTTAGAGTTTTCTGATCACTTTAAGACCCATATTGGGTATATTTGGATCAATCTACACAAAGGTATGAGCTAAATAAGATTTGTGACATTTAATTTAACTTAAATTAAACCCTAAAATCGCTTTGCTAAAATACAGGTCCAAATGCAAAATTATTGGCATCAATAAATTTTTCATATTTTTTTGATCAATTTGATATATTAATTTGCATATTTTGGATGCATATTTTGCAAGTTAATAAAGTTTAAAGTTTAGTATTTAATTAATTAATTAATACTGTTTTAATATAAATAATAAATCTGTTATTAATAATATATATATATATATATATATAATTATATTTTTATTTATTTTATTTAACCGGTTTATATATAATGTTTTTATTTATTAATAACTGTATGTACACGTGGCGCGGCGCAATTGGCGGAGTAGAGAGCGGCGGGCCCCACATGCCAGACGACGCCAGCGCTGGCCACGTGTCGCGCTGCGACAGGCTAGCGCGCTGTGAGGCGGGCCCCATCGTGGCAGCCAAAATGCCACAGGCCACGGGTCGGGCCCGGGCCGACCCGACCGACCCAAAGGGTCCTTCGTCTTCGCGTGATCGCCCCAACAGTTGGAATTAGGGTTTGGGAAACGGAGGCGAAGATGATGGTGCCAGATGCCGAGCCATATACCGATCGAAAGGTCTGGTCGAGACCTTTTGATTGATACCCCAAATGCCACCGGAGGAGGCATACAACTCCGGCAAACGTCAACCTTAAAATCCTTAAGTTCGGCTAACGGTTTGTACTGTTTAAAATTTTGCCAGTCTGGGCTAACCAGACCTAATCGACTCAATCGGAACCGGTAGATGAAAAATCAAGCATATGAAATTAAGAAACGAAACATTAGATGCAATCTTTGATGAATATTGGAGGTGTGGTGCGTACCTCAGATTGGACGGCAGAGATGGTTCGAGGCTTGTTCTTAGGGTCTGGGCCTTCTGATTGAAACCGAGCAAAGCAGAGGTTCTAGGGGTCTTATACAATCTCTAAAGTGGTGGCTAAGAGCAGTGGGAAGCCACCTGGAGCGAGACACGCGCCGCGTCGCTCGTCTGCAGCCACGCGGAACTCGCAGCTAGCGATTGGGGAAGACGATCTTTGGACCGTCCGATCGTTCGATCGGACGGATCCGAAGATCTGTCCAAACCAACGGCGCGAAAAAGAACACGGGTGACGGCGTTAATTTTAAGTAGACGGCGCCGTTAAGTTCAAATAATTAAATAATTATTTAAATTATACAGATTTCATTAATTAAATTTACCCTATTAAATGCATTCCAAAAATTTCTAATAAATCACCCTTAGCTAATTGAAGGGTGAGGAACGCAACGGCGCACTCAGATTTTCGATCCGATGAGTATTTATTTATTTGAATTTTCAGGTATTTAAATATTATTAAATTATTCGACGAAAATCTAACGACTTCCAAATGCTTCCAAAATTTCACCCTTAGCTAATTTGAGTGTTCTGAACGCAATGGCGAAGTCAGATTTTCAATTTGAGATCTAGGTAAAAAGTCAATTTTCTAGGGTTTGGGATTTTCCAGAATTTCTAATTTTTGACTTTGTTGACTTCTGGTTCGACTTAGGTTTCAGAGATGAGTTCTAAATTACTTAATTAGTGACTTAGAACCTTAATTAAGACTTAAATTAGTCTTAATTGAGCCAAGTAACAACCTGGGTTGTTACCATATGTGTGTGTGAATGTGTGTGCATGAGTGTGTGTGCATGTGTGTGTATGTGTGCATGAGTGTGTGTGCATGTGTGTGTGTGCGTGGTTTTAAAAATAATGGCTTAATTAAGATATTATTTATGTGACAAAATGATATATATATATATATATATGTGTGTGTGTGTGTGTGTGTGTGTGTGTGTGTGTGTGTGTGTGTGGTGTGAGTGTGTGTGCGTGTGTGTGTAAGATAATCCTTTCCTAAATTTAGAGACTAAAAATCCTCTAAGTCTCTTAATTAATCTCTTGTCCTACCAGTTGATGAATCCTAATTTAAGTAGGCTATTAGTGTTATTAAGTCACTATTTAAGTTATAGAGTTTTTATAGTTCAACCACTAATTAAAATCTAATGATTAATTGATCTAACAAGGTTCTGATTCTTCTGTTCTCTAATCCATATAGGTTGCTAATGAACCTAATGTTTGCCAATCTTGTCACCTTTATATTAACCTAACTATCTCACACTTCCTACCTTCAAAAGGTGTCTATCAAGTTATTCTTAGTCGTGACCCCTTAACTTATTGTCCTTATATTCCAAAGATACCAATTTACTAAGACTTAAGGAATGGTAGGTTTTATATTAGTTCGATTATATCTTCCCTATTAAGTTACTAATCTAAGTAGCAATCTCTCCATTATATTCTAAGGCTCCAAGTCCTAATTTCACTTAATTTTAGATCTAACATTAATCCTATTAATTTATACCTAGAAGGTTCTAAGTCATGCACTTACAATTTAATGTCAATGTATACTATAATAGCTAGTATACTCTCATATACTAGATTGTCTACAAGGTTCTATGGATTGCAATATAACAATTCTAGTGTTGTTACTCATTATTAGGTAGTCCAATTAGCTCCATTTAACTTATAATGCTCATATAATAGAATTAGGAGCCTACACCTGAAGTTTGATGTGATTTGTAGATCATTTGAGTTTGATGAATATTTTTTATTATTTTAACTAACCTGAAAATACTTAACTTAAATTAGCCTCTAAATCAAAATCGTTGTTCGTCATTGGACTCCTCACCCCTAAATTAGTTAGGGATAGTATCTCAGGAATGTTTTGAAGTCATTGGATTTCTCCTGAATATTTTAATAATATTTAAATACCTAGAAAATTAATAAAATTAAATTAATCTCCTATTCAAAATCTTACTTTATTTATGAGTTCCTCATCCTTATTTTAGCTAAGTATGAATTTTTGAGATTTTTGGAGTTCATTTGGTTATTTAATTTTTTATTAAATAAAAAGTTGCAATTTAATTAATTAAATAATAATTATTTCAAAATTTTCATCCATTTGCACAATACTCCCAACAGCCTTCTAAATGAACAGTGGGGGATCTACTGTGTGGTCCCATACACGGGACAACAGTCCTGTGTGATCTCATCCGTCGAGCGCTTTTAGGTTAGATCCGACGATCGTAATTTGACCTGGCTCATCTTACCGTTGGATCGAGATATTAATCCGACGGTTAGGGCCTCCTCCTATATGTCACTGCCAGGTCGATCGATCATGCGCCTACGCCGAGCGCAGGTCATGCTATGGTCGCAGCTGGCCTGCTCCCATCTAGCCTTCGCCCTCTTTACTAGAGCTCTGACCTTCTCTTTACCACATTTGGTACCTGTGTGAAGCTCAGGAGAAGAACAAAGTGCTGCTACCGAAGGATCCATGCAAACCCTAATCTAGCCAATGGAACAACGATATGAGGTAGACTTTCCCCCATTCCTAATGCTTGCATTTCTCAAAATAAATTCTTTGAAAGTATATTTTACGATTTTAATTGTTGATTCAAACCTCAATCGGGGTCGATTGAGCCCGATTCAAACTTAAATCAAATATTCATCCATTGTGAACAGTAGGTTCGCGCGTACGCCATCTCCCTCCTGCCCTAAGTTTTAGTTTTGTCGGTGGTATGGACGGCCTTCAGTAATCATGTAGGTGTCATTCTCCGAGACCTATCGAACAGTAGGCGGGCCAGACCGTGAGGAGCCCGGAGTAGTCTGTTTCATGATGCCATAGGCGCGGAGACCTATGCGGTTTGAGTTGCTGCACCGGTTGATCCAACAGACTTCCAAACCGTGTCGTTGAGTCATGCAATGACGTGTTAGGTCTTGTGAGTCAGCGCCGTCCGTTGGAGTTAGTTAGTTAGGATTATTGGAATTTTAAATTAAATTAATAATAATGATAATTAAAATGCAAATTTTATTTATTCAATAACTTGAAAAATAATTATCCAAAATATGCAAAATTATATGTCATTTTATTCAAAAAAATGAGAGGAACACAATGGTGAAATCAAATTTAGGATTTGAAGCTCAATTTTTTTAATCACTTCTTAATTGTAATTAGGAGTTTTAAAAAATCATAATTTTCCAATGTTGTTCAAATTTAACATACTTAGTATCATTCTTTTCTTTATAATGTGAGGATTCCATATTTGCTATTATTGTTATGATTGGACATCATTTGGATAAATTATATATTTGGCTCCTCTAATCCTCATTTAAAGTGATTTTCTTAACTTTATTACTTGCATAATTAGGCCTTTAAGCCTTAGGATAATAAGCACATTTTATTATTTGGACTTTCATGTCACTTTGAAATGTGAGATTAAGCCTTAACTAGTGTAGTTAGATGCTTGAGTAGTGACAGACCTAAATTTCATCTCTACGTTTGCACACAAGTGTACGTAGTCTGAAGTAATAATTGGAAGGTGACTTCTGAGAATTTATTGTCCTTAGGGAACAAAGTCTTGTTACTAAGTTATATTTCCTTTTACTAATGTTTAGAATATTAATTTTTGATTTTAGATGGCTCCTAAATTAATAATACAAATTACCTTATGGTAAGATACGATTTGTTCAAAAGGAGAGAGTTGTGGTTTAATTGTAGGACTTGTAAGGACTTGGTATTGTTACTTTATTATTGAAAAGTATAAACTGATTTTTATATGCTTAATTAAACAAAGTGATCATTGTTTGAATTAGAGTTATCCTCAAATTAAAATAAGTTCAGATTAGTGATGCAAGGAGAACACATCTTGGAGTTCTTCCTTGCACATGAACCTTCATGAGATCTTGATTTATATTTAATTTTTTGATTTCCTACATCTAGGTCTTCAAAATATTATCTTTTAATTATTCGATCTCACAAACTTGATTTCCATCAATTTGTGTCATGCGCTGATAGGCGTGGTTTAGCTAGATGAGAGAAAGAATTGGGTCCAATGGACTATGCCACATCATCCATTGGGTTTCCAACGTCCTCTCATCCCTTCTACTTTGCTGAGCCACAAAGCATAAATTGATGGCAACTTAGTTCACAAGCATCAATCTCTTAGAAGAGTCCATAAGGAAATGTGCAAGTGAGCTTAAGAACTTGTTACATAATTCTCAGCTCTACTTACACTAATTTTCTTGCTCTAGTCCAATTGATGAGCTTAGAACTCAAGTTCTTTTCTTATTGATATTTAATTTTTTTCTTAACAAAGAAAATTTTAACAAAATTTCATCCAGGCATTCATTCTATAATAATAAACAGTAAAATAGTAAATAGAGTTTAAGAAGAGTACTAAGAAATACTCAGAGGTTTTCTAGGGTTCTTTTGGTCTTCCTCCTTCGCTTCTACTTGGCTTTTCTATCTTTCCTTTGCTGCTTTCTTCTCTTTGCTCTTCACAATCCACCTCTTGCCCCTTGGAGAGTAAATACACGTACACTTGCGTGCTAATGCACGTCTGCATTTGACCACGTACACTTGCGTGCAAATGCAGACGTGTATTTTCCATCTGTCAAGTTTTTGGCACCGTTGCCGGGGATCGAACCCTGGTCACCCGCGTGACAGGCAGGAATACTCACCACAATACATGTATTTTCTGTCTTTCATCAAATTCAAATTCTACATCCTTTCCTAGAAGCCTGCACAGCGATAAATTAATTTTTGAGAAATTCTTGATGAACCTTCTATAGAACCCCGCGTGCCCAAGAAAACTTCTTAGTCCCTTCACATTGGTAGGTGGTGGAAACTTTTCAATCAACTCAATCTCGGCTTTGTCTACCTCAATTCCCTTCTTAGATATAAGGTGGTCCAATACAATCCCCTCTTCTACCATAAAATGACATTTTTCCGAATTTAAAATAAGGCTAGTTTCTTCATATTTTTTAAAAACCTTACCTAGATTGGTTAAACAATCCTCAAAATATTTACTCACTACTAAAATATCATCCATAAAGATTTCTAAAAATTCTCCTATCATATCCGAAAAGATGGCCATCATACACATTTAAAAAGAGTGGGGGCATTGCATAACCCAAAGGGCATCTTTCTAGATGCAAATGTTCCATAGGGACAAGTAAAGATTATTTTCTCTTGGTCTTTCGAGGCTATCAAAATCTGATTGTACCCTGAATAATCATCAAAAAAATAGAAGTATGGGTTTCCTGCCAACTTATCTAGCATCTGATCAATAAATGGGAGAGGATAGTGATCCTTCTAGGTTGCTTTGTTTAGTCTCCTATAGTCAATGCAGACTCTCCACCTCATCACTTTCCTAGTTGGGATTAATTTATTATTTTTGTTAAGGATCACATTTATCCCACTCTTCTTGGGTACCACATGAATTAGACTTACCCAAGGGCTATCAAAAATTGGAAAAATAATTCCAGCGTTAAAGAGCTTAATAATTTCCTTATGCACCACTTCATTTATGCTTGGGTTTAATTTCCTTTGAGGTTCTAAGGATGGCTTAGAGTTGTCTTCCAATAGGATGTGATGCATGCATAAAGTGAGGCTAATTCCTTTCAAATAAGCAATGATCCATCCAATCGCTCTCTTATATTCTCTCAACAGCTCACAAAATTTAATTTCCTGGGTTGGGCTTTGTTGATAAAATACAACATAAGACAAGCAATGTGAAATGGCACTTATAATGAAAACAACAAACTAAAGTCCAATAACTTTGAGGATCGGGGTGTGTTGATGGTTATCGAGCTAGCTTAGAAATCAAAAATTCACAATGAAAAAGAATGCAACACATACAATCATCTAAACACAAGCATATACGTGAAAAACCCAAGATTTGGAAAAACTACAGAGCCACACTAGCAAGAAAATCCACTATGAAAAGGCTTCAAGGTTTACAGAGTTACAAGAGCTATATCACCTTAGCATACATAGCTGTAGCTCTACTCTTACAATAGAGAAAGAAAGAAGCTGCTACCTCCTGAAGTTTCTTCTTCAAGCAGCAAGCCTTCTCTTGCTCAGCAGCTCCCTAGAGTTTCTTCTAGGGTTCTCTTTTCCATAATCTCCAAAGCCTTCAAACTGATTGCAAAAGCCCTTAAGTTTTTCTCCACTACTTTGTCTTACGTAGCTAGCTCCATTTCGGACCCAAAAAGTTCAAAATACCCCTCATATTTCTTCAGATGGAGGCCTAGAACGAAGTAGAATTTCGTCAACTGCTATAGCGCTGCAGTGCGCTGTAGCGATCAACTTACAATTTTGCATCTGCTGTAGTGCCCGTGTTTGATTTTGCTGTGGCGTGCTGTGGTGCGCTGCAGCGCGCCCGCTTCTCGATTATTGACCATTGAGGCGTATCGTAGCGCCTCAGCTTCGGGCTTAGTTCTGCTATAATGCATTGTGGCATGTTGTGGTACGTTGTAGTGCTTGTGCTGTTATTAGATAATGAAGTCTCCACAACACAACAATCTCCTCCTTGGAGACTTTCAGGCAACTTTCCTTAGCTTCCTCTATTGAACCTTTACTATCTTCTTCTGTGTCTATTAAGGATTGTGGTGTGGCTCACCATTGCCCTCCTTTCACTCACCAAGGCCAACTAAAGCTACACATAGCTTCAATTTCTCCACTATTACTACTTTAGTAAGCATGTCAGTTGGATTCTTAGAAGTATGGTTCTTCTCCAATCCAAGCTATCCCCTCTTCTAACAGTGTTCAGATGAAATGGTAACGAAGTTAAATGTGCTTTGTTCTGGCATGAAAAGCGGCATTCTTAGCTAGGTGAATGGTGCTCATATTGTAACTATAGAGCCTCACATCCTTCTGCTCCTTGCATAATTCAGCCATGAAACCCTTCAACCAAATCATCTCCTTGTTTGCCTCCGTGATGGAAACATACTCTGCTTCCATTGTAGATAGTGATACAATATTCTATAGCCTGGAGATTCAGCTCACCGCTGCACTACCCAATGTATAGACATAGCCTATAGTACTTCTCCTACTATCAACATCTCCTACAATATCTGAGTCTACATATCCCTGCAAAATGATATCAGATCTTCCAAAGCATAGAGCTTTGTCCACTGTACCTTTTAAATACCTTAGGATCCACTTGAACGTGTCCCAATGGTGCATTCCTGGGTTTTCCATGAATCTGCTGACCACTCCCACTACATGGGAAATGTTTGGTCTCGTGTAGATCATTGTGTACATCAATGTCCCAACTGCTAAAGCATAAGGAACCTTCATCATATGTTCTTTCTCCTCTTCAAATTTCAGCATCTGTTCCTTTGATAAGCTGAAGTGACTTGCTAGGGGAGTGCCCACTAGTTTTGCTTCATTGATGTTAAATCATTTCAGCACCTTTTCAACATAATTCTTCTGCAATAGCTTAAAAATTCCTGCACTTCTTTCCTTGTGGATTCTCATTCCAAGAATCTGTTTGGCCGGCCTCAAGTCCTTCATGTCAATTTTCCTTGACATTTGCTCTTTAAGTATCTTTATCTCCTCCATCTCTGATCCTATGATCAACATATCATCTATATATAACAATAGAATGATATAAGAGGACTTACACTGCTTTATGTAACAACAGTGATCCGCCTAACATCCTTTTTACCTTGATTCTGATATGAACCTGTCAAACCTTCTGTACCACTGCCTTGGTGCCTGCTTCAATCCATAGAAGCTTTTCTTAAGCTTGCACACTTACTCAGACTTCTCTTTCCCTTGAGCATTGTACCCCTCAGGCTGTTGCATATAAAGCTCTTCTTCTAGTTCTCCGTGAAGGAATGCAGTTTTAACATCCATTTGCTCCAGATGAAAATCTTCAACTGTAACTAAATTCAGTACAACCCTTATGGTTGTCATCTTCACACTTGGGGTGAAGATTTCACTGTAGTCAACCCCATGCCTTTGCTGGAAACCTTTAATTGCAAGTATCACCTTGTAGTGCTTGCATCCATTTATCTCTTCCTTCATCCGGTAAACCCACTTGTTTTGAAGAGCTTTCTTCTTAGCTAGTAAGGGTGCTAACACCCATGTCCTATTTGACATGAGTGATGTCATTGCACCATTCATAATACACTCCCACTTGCTTGAATCTTTAACTTGAAGTGCCTCTTCTAAACTTTCTGGTTCACCACTATCAGTTAGTAATAAATATAATAAAGAAGGAGAGTACCTCTATGGCAATTCAGACACTCTTGTGAATCTTCTTAACATGCGTGTTTGTGGTTCAATATTGACACCCTCTTGAGCTTCTCCAACATCTGGCTTAGCACTGTCATCAATCTCTATGTGCTAGGGTTCTCCATCTGAAGCATCCTTGGAGTCATTCTTGACTCCCATACAATCCTTGTACATCTCACTTTCATTGAAAGTGACATCCCTGCTTCTGATGACTTTCTGGTTCTGATTGTCCCAGAATCTATATCCAAACTCATCCGCACCATATCCAACAAATGTGCACTTGATTGCCTTTGCATCAAGTTTTCTCTTGGATCCTGCATCAATGTGCACATAGGATGAGTAGCCAAATACCTTGAGGTGGTTTAACTTCACCTCCTTTCCGCTCCAAGCTTCTCTGGGGATCCCTTCATTCAATGGTACGGAAGGTCCCCTATTGATTAACTATACAGCTATATTGATGGCTTCAACCCAGAACTACCTTGGGAGACCTGCATGCAATATCATGCTCCTGGCTCTCTTTGTGATTATACAGTTCATGCATTCTGCAACACCATTTTGCTACGATGTTCTAGGGACTGTAAACTCCCTAATGATTCCTCTCAAAGCACAGAACTCATTCAACTCCTTATCACAGTACTCGCCATCATTATTAGACCTTAAGCAATTCAGCTTTAATTCGGTCTTAGTCTCCACCAAAGCTAGCCACTTTCCAAACACATCAAACACGTCAGATTTATGTTTGAGAAAGTAAACTATACCTTTCTTGTTTGATCATTAATGAAGATGACAAAGTATGTTGCTCCACATATGAAAGATGTAGGAGCTGGCCCCCATACATCTGTATGTACCGACTCCAATTTCTTGCTTTTTAGCTCCCTTCCAACTTTGGAAAAAGAAACTTTCTTTAGCTTGCATAGCACACAGTCTTCACAGAAATCCAAATCCATTGATTTCATCCCTTGGAGCTTCCCTTTTGATTGTAGAGATTTCAGCTCCCTCTCACTTATATGGCTAAGCCTCAGATGCCATAGCTCTACATCTATCTCCTCTGTAGCTGCAATTGTATCAGACACTTTTTTGATCAAGTAAAGTGTACTAATATATTGTAAAATACACGTTTGCGCTCATACGCAAGTGTACATAGTCTAAAGTAATAATTTGGAAGGTAAGTTCTGAGATTTATTATCCTCAAGGAATGGTGTGTTTTATTACTAAAGTATATCTAAATTCAATAATGTTTAAATGGTATGATTTCACCTTGATTTGGTTCTATTAACAAAGCAATAATTCAGAGTTAAGAAACTATTTAAATTAGAGAGGAGAGTTGGGCTTCTTCCATGTGAAATGATAGAGACCTCATGTTGTATTACTTCTCAAGCACTTTTCATTCTTTATCATTATGCCAATTAATCAAGTGCACATTGTATTCCTTAGAGTTAACCTCTAAATCCTTCAAGTACAAATCTTGTGTAAGAGATGAACACACTAGGGTTTAAATTCTACACAAAGATTCCCATGAGCTCGCAATTAAAGCATCTTAGTTTTCCTACATCTTGGTTGCCAAAATAACAGTCTTAATTAGGTGGTCTTAAGAGCGTTGATTCCACTAATGAGCATCACATGCATCATGCGCAGATCAGATAAGGAAGTGATTTTATTGGGCTCTATGAACTATGTCACATCATTCATGAGCTCTCAAAGAATCCACTTCCTCCTTTCACATGTGCTGAGCAACAGAGCTCCATTACTGGGTCTTTGCTCACATGCTTTGACTCCTTAGTTGAGCGTAAAACTTGGTGCAATTAGGCTCAAGAACTTCTCACTTAGTTCTAAGCACCCCATGCACGCATTTCCCGCTCTTAACTAAGCAATGAGCAATGGAGCACAAGATTTTCATTTTGATTGTTCATATTTATAATTATATTTTCTTAACATAAGTTTTTTACTAAGTTCACAACTTGATTTTAAGATGATTTCAATGAACCATTCAAAAATAGATTTTTATTTCAATGCTTGAGGAAGTTCTACATCATTCATTAAGTCCTTTACATTCACAATGGGCTCAGCCCAACCCTCCTCAAGGGGCTTAGCCTTCCATTATAACTGAGAAAAGAAGAAAAATATACAAGAATGAAGACCCTTTCATGATCCACTAAAAGAAATTAAAAGCAAGATTAAGAGTTTACTTATAATAGCCCTTATAGGGTTCTCTGGATCTCTTCTCTTCTTCCTCTTCTCCTTTCCTTTAGCTCTCTAGTGCAGCCTTTAGCTCTTTCTCCTCTAGCAATGGTCTGTTCCACCTCCTTTGGAGAGGTTTCCTTCTTTTATGCAGCCCCTAAAAACTAAACTTTTGGATGAAAATTGGGAACCCTTCTCTTGTGAAGAAGTGCTGCATATATAAAGGAGTAAATCTCCTTCTTTGCTTTCAAATTCTGGCTTCTTCCCTCCAAATTTCTGCAACAATGAATGCTTAGCCCACTTGAGGCATGACAAGACATCCCCTTTTCCATTCTTTAATCACCAAATTACTTAAAAAATATTCATTTTTCCTTAAAAAATATTCTTCTGCAGAAGATATGGTGGCTGGGAGACAAGGAGCAGGCTGGGGAGTCTTGTCTTAGCCGCAATTAGTTCCTTGAGAAGATCAGAATTCGGTACGCCACTGTAGCGCGCTGCAACAATTGAGTTTCGAAACTCTTTCGTTGCAGAGCGCTATAGCGTTTTTAAGTTTGAAACTTGCCCGCTGCAGCACGTTGTAGCGATTTAGTTTTGAAAACTCATCCGCTGTAGCGCACTGTAGCGATCGAGTTTCGAAAACTCTCTCGCTGTAGCGCACTGTAGCGATTGAGTTTTGAAAACTCACTTGTTGCGATGCGTTGGAGCGATTGAGTTACAAAAATTGTCTCGCTGCAGCGCGCTAGGGCGCATAGTGGCGCGCCGTAGCGGAATCGCTCTAGATTTCAGGAATCCCCTTAGATTAGTGCCTTATGCATGCCAGTAACCAGAGCGCGCTGCAGCGCGCCGTAGCAGTTTTCTCCCAGAAATTGCAGAAATACTCCAGAATTGCCCAGAAATTGCTGAGCTTACTTTTTACCTGAAAGTAAGCATAATTTGACCAAGGAGGGCTATTTCTAATAAGGATATGAATGAGATTTTTCCTTTATTTATGATATAAATTATGGATTCATCACACCCCCACACTTAGATTTTTGCTCGTCCTTGAGTAAGCTCAGGAAATGATTATTCTGTTTTTAAGGTATGAGAGTCAATATGAAATATCAATGTGAAATTTGATTGCAGTTCTAATCTCTTGCTTAACTGAAATGACTATCAAAGTTTTCTGCCATTAAGCTTTTCTAACTCTGATTATGAATCATGGTTGATTTATTAGTCTCCATTTTTAAGTTTTGTAATGCTTGATGCTACATGATGGGAAAGATTCTTTAGAATTCACCAAACTAGTAAGGTAGTGAGTAACCAAGAGTTTTGTGCCATATGTGCTCCTTCTTATGAATCACAAAGATATTTAAAATTTTAGGAGAGATATTTTTCATGATCATATTTTATTTTTTTCTTTGGGAGAGATATTGTTCTTCAGTCTTTATTTTTTTTTTTCAGCCTTAGGGAGAGATATTTTTCTTCATCCCAATTCCAAATCTTTGTGATCATGAAGTCTTAAGGAGCCTAACACACTCTTTTAGCTTACTCAATATAATCACTAGTTTTGATTTCTAAGATTTCCCCCACACTTAGACCTTAGCATTGATTTTGTTACACTTTTGGAGATTAGATGCACCCTAAGATCATTCCCATATTTAGATGATTTAATGTTGTCAATGAGTTTAGTCATTTTTTCATTAAGTAAGTTATGGTTGACAATCAATTTTTTTCATTCATATTCTTATAACTTTCATAGTCTTGAAAAATTCAAAATAATATGTCATTTGCGAATAATAGAAAGAACTTGAAAATATGAGGATCCATAAATTATTTCTTTAAAGAAAAACAAAATACACACAAAAAAGAAAAACTAAAAATTAAAATTAGAAAAAATACAACCTAATTTAGGCATCATCCTCGCTTTCTTCCTCATCTTCCTCTTCCATGTCCTTCTCTGGCTAATTGGCTCACTGATATCAAGTTTTTTCTTAGACATGGCACATGTCTAACATCCTTAAGCTTCCAAATAGCATCACTTGGTAGCTTCACATCCACATCACTTCTACAGATGATATCATATGCCTTATCATCTCTAAGATATACTTTCCCTAAGTCACCCTTGGTGTAGTTCTTGAAGGCACTCCTCGACAGAGTCACATGAAAAGATGCACTCGAGTCCACAACCCAGGACTCCATGTTAATAAGTGAGAGGATCAAAGCATCCCGATCCTCCACAGTTAAAACATTTATAGTGGGGTTCAACATTTTACCACCACCACTTGACTTCTTTAGAGTAGAGTAGTCCTTCTTGAAGTGACCTGCCTTTCCACAATTCCAATAATCTGGCTTTGCTTTTCCGGGTCTTGATTTACCTTGTCGAGACATAGACCTATTCCTGGTATGTCTCCTCTCAGCATGTCTTCCTCTGCTCTCAGCATTCAGTGTTGAGGTAGATGCTTCTCCATGAGATCTCTTCTGCACCTCCTCATTCAGCATTAGCCCAACGATGTTGTTGAACTTCAATGACGCATTTCCAGATGAATTACTGATGGTTGTAACCAGCCCATCCCAACTATCCGGCACTGAAGAGAGGAACAACTTGGCTCGGACCTCATCATCAAAATTGATTACAACTGAGCTTAGCTGGCTTGTCATAGTGTTGAACCCATTAAGGTGTTTAGTCACTGAATACCCATCCATTATCTTCATATTAAATAGTCTCTTTATTAAAAAAACCTTATTTGAAGCCAAAGGCTTCTCATACATCCTCATCAGAGCATTCATGAGATCTACAGTAATTTTCTCATTAATATTGTTAAAAGTAATAGAAGAAGACAGTGATAAACGAATCAAACCCAAAGCAGTTCTATCAAGAACCTCTCATTTTTCATCTGTCAGTTCCAAGTTTCTTTTTGGCTCCTTTCAATGAAACATACAACTTCTTATAGTAGAGCAAATCCTCCATTTGCATTTTCCAGAACGCAAAGTTCGTCCCGCTGAACTTCTCAATCTTGAGTTTCATTTCTTCGGTCATAGTTCCCACTCAAATAAGCAAACCCTCCTTAACAACAAGGCAAAGAACCTAAGGATTTGATACCACTTGTTGTTAAAATAAAGCACAAGACAAGCAATGCAGAATGACCCTTGTAATGCAAACAACAAACCAAAGTCCAAAGGCTTTGAGGATCGGGGTGTGTTAATAGTTATTGAGCTAGCTAACAGACAAAAAATACATGTCTGCATTTGCACGCAAGTGTACGTGGTCTGAAATAAAAAGTGAAAGTTTTAATTTTGGGATTTATCGTCCTCTGGGAATGGTGGTTCTGATACCAAGTTATATTTTCTTTCAATAATGTTTAGATGTTGATTTTTGTAATGATTTTTGGTTCCTAGTTTAGCAATACAAATTACCTTAAGTTAAGATACGATTTGATTAAAAGGAGAGAGTTGAGTTTTCATTATAATAAATGCAAGGGCTTGGTGATATAACTTCATTGTAAAATGTATACTTTTAATCTTTTGTGCTTAATTAAATCAAGCGAACACTATTGGAGTTGGAGTTATCTTCCAATTATAATAGGTTCAAGTTTAGTGCATAAAGAGAGCTCCCATTGGGGTTCTTCCTTAGCACATAAACTTTTGTGAGATCATGATATTATTATTAGACTTGATTCCCTACGTCTAGGTTACCAAATAGTATCTTTTATTTCTATTAATCTCACAAACAAGACTTCCAATAATCATGCATCATGCGCTTGACAGGCAATTTAGCTAGATGGGAGGATGCGTTGGGTCGATCGACTATGTCACATCATCCATCAAGTTTTCCAACATCTTCTCATCCCTTCTACTTTGTTGAGCAGCAAAGCAACTTTAATGGAGAACTTGGTTCACAAGCATCAAATCTCTTGGTAGAGCTTTTAAGGAAACGTGCAAGTGAGCTTGAAATTTGTCGCATAATTTTCAGCTCTACTTGCTCTACCTTCCTTGCTCTTACCTAATTGATGAGCTTGGAACACAAGTTTTTTAATTAAACAATTTAAATTTAATTCCATCCAAGCATTCATTTTAACATAAATAATAAAAATAAAAACATCTTTTCATTCATTCAAATAATTCATTAAAACACCACCATACCCTAACAATTTCATACAACTACATCTCTACCCTCTCCAAAAGGATTTTAGCCTTCCATTACTAAATAAGAATAAGCACACAAACAAAGAAAAGTGAACCTCACCATTAATTCACAACAGGAAAAAATCAGAGAAGTTTAGGAAGAAATACTAGGAATCACCCGAAGGTTTTTAGGGGTTCTTTTGGACTCCTCCTACCCTACCTCTTGACTGATTCACCCTTTTCCCCTTGCTGGTTTCTTCTACTTACTGTTCTTGGTCAGCCTTCTTTCCTTTGGAGAGTTTTACTTTCTCCTCTTGCTGTAGCTTTTCCTTTTGGGGACTTGAATGTCAAAAATTGGAACCTTCACAAGGTCTAAGATTGGCCCTTAAATATGGAAGTTCTAAGCCCCAAAGCATTGATTATGTGACTCTTCACCTTCCTTGGATTTATTTCAAACCATTTAAATGTTCATTCTATTATTCCATTGTAATTTAACAAAACTAATGTGCACTTCAACTTTCAAGAGGCTGGGGAAGGCCAAAGGCTGCATTTTGTGGCCTTCCCTATGGTGCATTTATAGCTATTCTGAAGAATTTTGGATCGTACGCTGGGGCGCACTATGGTAGCAGTGTCCAAAACACTGTTCCACTATGGTGCCCAGTTCCAGCAGCGTTCCATACATTGTTCTATTATGGCGCGCTGTGGCAGCAGCGTTCCAAACAGTGTTTCTGCATGAAAGTTAGTATCTCTTCCCTCGGTCACTGCAGTGTCCATAGTGGTGTGCTGTGGCGCGCTATAGTGGACAAACCTTCAAAATGACTATTCCAATAGTTCACATATAGTTCTTAAGATTAATAAAATATTTTGCTGTGGCGCGCTATAGCGGGGAATAATACAAAAATGCCGAAGGTTCACTATTCAATTAGTTCATATAAAGTTCTTGTGAATAATCAGAAATGTCACCGCGGTGCGCTGTGGCGCGCTGCAGTGGTTGAAAGTTTGAATACGCGGAAGATTCACTATTCAATTAGTTTGTATAAGGTTCTTGAAGATTAATTAAATATGCTACCGTGGCGCGTCGCGGCAAGCTGCAACAGTTTTGTTCTAGGCCAGTGCAAATCCTTATGAGGCGCGCTAGGAGCACGCTGCAGCGGTTTATTTTATAAAAAGGAAGTTCTAGCACTATTCAATTAGTTTGCATAAGGTCTAAATTTATCTTCAAGAAATGATGCTGTAGCGCACTACGACGCACTGCAGCTTTCTTTCTTCCAGGTGAAAAATTTTCTTGAGCCGCCATGGCACACTGTGGCAGTTTTTACTTAGATTTCAGTGATTTAGCTCCTGAATCAATTTTTATTCATTATCCAGCAAAAATATATAATTCTATTCAAAGTACCTTATTTCATATGGAGTTTAATGATGTTTTGATACTAAATTTAGCTATAAATTCTGTATATATCACTAGCTTAGAAATCACAAAATCATAACGAGAAAGAACACAACACATACAATCATCCAAACATAAGCACATATGTGGAAAACTCAAGATTGGGAAAAATCACAGAGCCACACCAACGAGAAAATCCACTATGAAAAGGCTTCAAGGTTTACAGAGTTATAAGAGCTATATCACCTCAGCATACATAAATATAGCTCTACTCTTAGAATAGAGAAAGGAAGAAGCTGCTACCTTCTGAAATTTCTTCTTCAAGCAGCAAGCCTTCTCTTGCTCAGCAGCTTCTTAGGGTTTCTTCTAGGGTTCTCTTTTCAACAGCCTCCAAAGCCTCTAAACTGATTGCAAAAGCCCTTAGGTTTTTCTCCACTACTTTGGCTTAAGTGTCTAGTTCCATTTCAGACCCAAAAAGTCCAAAATACATCTCAGATTTCTTCAGATCAAGACTTGGAAGGAAGCATTACTTCGTCGGCCGCTATAGCATGCTACGGCATGCTGCTGCATGCTGTAGCAGTCGGCTTTTAATTTTGCATCCGCTGTAGCGGGCTATGGTGCACTGCGGCATGAGGTAGTGCTCGCATTTGATTCCGTTGTGGCGCATTGCAGCGCCCGCTTCTCTATTGCTGACTGCTGAGGCACATGGTAGCTCCTTAGCTTCATGCTTGGTTCTGCTATAGTGCGCTGTGGCATGCTGCGACATGCTGTGGCGCGATGTGGCACGCTGCAGCGCCTGTGCTATTCTTGGACAATGAAGTCTCCTTAACATAATAGGCTTAATAAAGTAGAAATGATTATAGGTGTGATGTTCCCTCCCCTATATAAACATACTTTAGATGATTTGGCAATGGTTTTAGTTCCAATTAAGGAGTTTCATCAATAAACAACTATATTTTCTTCCTTTCCTATATTAATTCATCAACCTTGTTTTCTACCTCAAAATTTACATCTTCCTCTCCTTCCTCTAATCAGATTCCCCAACATCTCCTGAAATCAACACCTCCTCCATTAACTAGACATTTAAGTTCGTTTCATGAATTGCATTGTTTCATTTTTAAATGCCCAAAATGATTCTTCTAAACCAGTTTCTTGTTTCTTGTTTTGATTTTGCTTATAAGAATTGTTGGCATTTTGAATTGGTCTATTTTGTGGTTGGGAGTTAAAGTTTCCTTGTGCATTTCCCTCACTCTAAGAGAAGTTTGGATGATTTCTCCATCCCGGATTGTATGAGTTGGAGTAAGGGTTGTTATGGGGATTATTGTTTATATTGTTGTTTCTCATGAAATTAACTTGTTCTTTATTTGTAAAGGGGAAAAAGGATCCTTTAGATTATAGCCTCACTATTATGATTCCCTCCACACAACTTACAATTGACTTCATGAACAACACTTACATTTAAATTCTCAATTTTATTGGTTAAATTTTCCACTTCCCTTTGTAAGGAGGCCAATTGGTTTGATTCATTCAGATTGTTCTCCTCTTTTTTGTTGTAATTCAGCCGCTTAGTTGGCCATTGGTATGCATTATTTGCCATTTCCTCATGGAGATCAAAAGCCTCATCAAGGGTTTACTACTTAAACACCCTTCTGCGGCTACATCAATAAGGGTCCTTGTGGATGCATTTAATTCATTATAAGAGATTTGCACCTGCATCCACAAAGGGAACCCATGATGCGAGCAATGCCTTAAGCAGTCCTTAAAGCATTCTCAGCCGTCATACAAATTTTCACCATGTTGTTGAGAGAAGTTTGAAATTTCATTCCTCAACCTAGCTGTCTTGGGAGGTGAGAAATACTTGGCTAAGAATTTCCTTGCTAAGTCATCCCAAGTCCTAATAGACTCACGGGCAGAGAACTGAGCCAAACTTTAGCTCTATCTCTCAATAAAAATAGGAATAATCTTAATCTTAAAGCACCATCGGATACACTGTTAAATCGGAAGGTGTCGCATATTTCCAGAAAGTTTGAAATATGCGCATTTGGGTCATCCGATGCTAGCCCACTAAATTGATTATTCTGAATCATATTCAATGCAGATAGTTTAATTTCAAAATTATTAGCCTGAATAGGAGGTCTAACAATGGCATTGGGAACTTGTTCTACAGTGGGAAGTGCATATTCTCTAAGGAGTCTCCTCCTAGCATTTACCATTGGTTCTACTAGGTTTACTTCTAGATCTTCCATTTGTGCATTTTGTTGATTAAGCAATACTTGTTCTCTCCTAGCTCTTAGGATAGTTTTATTAATTTCAGGATCATAAAAGAATTCAACAAGGTTTCTCCTACTCGTACAATTAAAGATTCACTAGATAGAGCAAGTTACAGTAATCAAATTTAGCAAAGTAGATTCACCCACAAATGGCTAGCAGATACAAATTTCAATACCGATAAAAAGCAATAACTTTCAGCACAAAATATTTTTAAAGAAATTTTTTCAGATTTTTCTAAAAAGCATGTAAATAAAGAAAACTAAAGCAATCAAATAATCACATATATAATCATAGCTAAGTAAGATTATATGCACAAATTATTTATATCTAAATCACTAGTTACTCAAAAATTGTACTTTATACAAAACAAAATTGTTCCCCGGCAACGGTGCCAAAAACTTGACAGACGGAAAATACACATCTGTATTTGCACGCAAGTATACGTGGTTTGAAATGATAAGTGGAAGTTTTAATTCTGGGATTTATTGTCCTCTGGGAATGGTCGTTCTGATACCAAGTTATATTTTCTTTCCATAATGTTTAGATGTTGATTTTTGTAATAATTTTTGGTTTCTAGTTTAGCAATACAATTTATCCTTAGTTAAGATATGATTTGATTAAAAGGAGAGAGTTGAGTTTTATTATAATAATTACAAGGGCTTGGTGATATAACTTCATTGTTGAATGTATACTTTAAATATGTTGTGCTTAATTAAATCAAGTGAACACTATTAGAATTGGATTTATCTTCCAATTATAATAGGTTCAAGTTTAGTGCACAAAGAGAGCTCCTATTGGGATTTTTCCTTAGCACATAAACTTTTGTGAGATCATGATATTGTTATTAGACTTGATTCCCTACATTTAGGTTACCAAATAGTATCTTTTATTCTTATTGATCTCACAAACAAGACTTCTATTAACCATGCATCATGTGCTTTACACACGATTTAGCTAGATGGGAGGATACGTTGGGTCGATAGACTATGTCACATCATTCATTGAGTTTTCCAATGTCCTCTCATCCCTTGTACTTTGCTCAGCAGTAGAGCAATGTTAATGGAGAACTTGGTTCACAAGCATCAAATCTCTTGGTAGAGCTTTTAAGGAAAGGTGTAAGTGAGCTTGAGAATTTCACATAATTCTTAGCTCTACTTACTCTATCTTCCTTGCTCTTACCCAATTGATGAGCTTGGAACACAAGTTCTTTAATTAAAAAATTTAAACTTAATTTTATCCAAGCATTCATTTCAACATAAACAAAAAAATGAGAACATCTTTTCATTCATTCAAATAATTCATTAAAATACCACCATACCCTTACAATTTCATAAAACTACATCTCAACCCTCTCCAAAGGGATTTTAGCCTACCATTACTAAATAAAAATAAGCACATAAATAAAGAAAAGTGAACCTCGCCATTAGTTCATAGTAGGAAGAAATCAAAGAAGTTTAGGAAGAAATACTAGGAAACACTCGAAGGTTTTCTGGGGTTCTCTTAGACTCCTCCTACACTTACTCTTGACTCCTCCACCCTTTTTCCCTTGCTGGTTCCTTCTCCTTACTACACTTGGTCAGCCTTCTTCCTTTTGGAGAGTTCTCCTTTCTTTTCTTGCTGCACTTTTTATTTTGGGGACTTGAATGTCAAAAATTGGAACCCTCTTAAGGTCTACGATTGGCCCTTAAATAGAAAAGTTCTCAGCCCCCAAGGCAATAATTATGTGACTCTTCACCTTCCTTGGCTTTAATTCAAACCATTTAATTGATTGTCCTGTTTACTCTATTGGGATTCAGCAGAAATAATGTTTTTCAGTTTTCTAGAGGCTGGAAAAGGCCAAAGGTTGCATTTTGTGGTCTTCCCTATGCTGCATTTATAGCTATTTCTATAAAATTATGGATCGTCCGCTGCGGTGTGCTATGGCAACAGCGTTCCAAACACTTATCCTCTATGACGCGCTGTGGCAGCAGCATTCCAAATACTGTTCTGCTATGGCGCGCTGTGGCAGCAGCGTTCCAAACACTGTTCTGCTATGGTGCACTATGGCAGCAGCATTCCAAACACTATTCCTGCATGAAAGTTAGTATCTTTTCCCTCGGTCACCGCAGTGTCCATTGTGGAGTGCTATGGCGCGCTACAGCGGACAAACCTTCGAAATGACTATTCCAATAGTTTACCTATACTTTTTAAGATTAATGAAATATTCTACCGTGGCACGCTGCGACGTGGTATAGCGGGGAATAGTTCAAAAACATGGAAGATTCACTGTTCAATTAGTTTGTATAAAGTTTTTGAAGATTAATTAAATATACCATCGTGGCACGCTGTGGCGTGCCGCGGCAAGATGCAACGGTTTTGTTCTAGACCAGTGCAAATCCTTATGAGGCATAGCGCGCTGTGTTGCGCTTGGAGCGTATTGTAGCGGTTTATTTTATAAAAAGGCGGATTTAGCACTGTTCAGCTAGTTTGCAAAAGGTCTTAATTTATCTTCAAGAAATGACACTGTAGCGCGCTGCGGTACACTATGGCACGCTGCAGCGGTCTTTCTTCGAAGTCTGTAGATATTCTTCCAGGTGAAGAATTTTCTTGAGCTGCCATGGCACGTTGTGGCGTGCCTTGGAGCGCTGTGGCGGGTTTTTACCCAGATTTCAGTGATTCAGCTCCTTCATCAATTTTTCTTCATTTTCCTGCAAAAATATATGAATCCATTCAAAGTACCTTGTTTCATATGGAGGTTAATGATATTTTGATGCTAAATTTAGCTATAAATTCCGTATATATCACTAGCTTAGAAATCACAAAATGACAATGAGAAAGAACACACACATACAATCATCCAAACACAAGCATATACGTGGAAAACCCAAGATTAGGAAAAACTATGGAGCCACACCAATGAGAAAATCTATTATGAAAAGGCTTCAAGGTTTACAGAGTTACAAGAGCTATATCACCTCAGCATACACAAATGTTGCTCTACTCTTAGAATGGAGAAAGGAAGAAGCTATTACCTCCAGAAGTTTCTTCTTCAAGCAGCAAGCCTTCTTTTGCTCTGCAGCTCCCTAGGGTTTCTTCTACGGTTCTCTTTTCCACAGCCTCCAAAGCCTCCAAACTGATTGAAAAAGCCATTAGGTTTTCCTCCACTACTTTGGCTTATGTAGTTAGCTTTATTTCAGACCCAAAAAGTCCAAAATACCCCTCAGATTTCTTCAGATCAAGACCTGGAACGATGCAAAACTCTGTCAGCCGCTATAGCGTGCTACGGTGTGCTGCTGCATAATGTAGCAGTCGACTTTCAATTTTGCATCTGCTGTAGCGCACTACGGCACGCAGTAGCACCAGCGTTTGATTCTGCTGTGGCGCGCTGCAGCACCTGCTTCTGGATTGGTGACCGCTGAGGTGCGTCGTAGCTCCTTAGCTTCTGGATTGCAGCAAATATGCTGTTCTTGGACAATGAAGTCTCCACAACACAACAGACTTAATAAAGCATAAATGATTACAGTTAGTGATGTTCCCTCTCCTAGGTAAACATACTTTAAGTGATTTGGCAAGGGTTTTAGTTCCAAATCAAGATGTTCATAAATAAATAACTGTATTTTTTTCCTTTCTTGAATTTATTCATCAACCTTGTATTCTACTTGAAAATATAAGCCTCCTCTCTGTAACAACCCAAGGTTGTTACCCAGCTTAATTTTAGCATAATCATAGCATAATTATCATTCCATTAAGTTCATCAAGTCATTAGAACCAAACCCTGGAGGTTTGGAGTAATTCGGAGTTCAATCCAAAATTTTTGGATTATTTTAATATGTAATTAATTAGAAGATTGAGGTATTTATTTTGACCTCAAAATTGAAATCTGACTTCACCGTTGCGATCGACACCCCCAAATTAGCTAGGGGTGATGTTTCGGACGCGATTGGAGGTCGTCAAATTTTCGTCAATATTTTAATATAATTAACTGCGCCAAAAAATTGAATAACTAAATAATCATTGGAATCAAATTGCGACTTCGCCGTTGAATTTCTCACCCCCAAATTAGTTTGGGGATGATTTTTTGGGATTTTTCGGAGCACGTTTCAAAAATTGAAATTTTTAAATAATTAAGAAAAATAAATAAGCAATATTTGGATCCCCAAATTGTAATTTTCCCATTTATTTCCAAATCTTTTTCAGCTAGCCATCTCCTTCTTCAGCTGAACCATGCTTCCCTCTTCTCTCTCCCACACTTGATGGGAGAGGGCTTACCTCTCCCCTCACCTAGGCTCTCTAGCTTATGATGGCTCCCTACCCTCCCTCTCCTCCTTTAAAAGGAGAGCTCAGCCCCTCCTTCCCCTCTTTGCTGAAAATGCTAAGGCTTTCTCCCTTCCTCCATTGATCCCTTATGTTGAAGAGAAAGAAAAAGTTCAGCTCACCCCCCTAAGGCTTTGGAAAAAAGGCAAATGTTCCATCTTCCTCCTTCTCTCACAAGGCCAAAGGTGCCCCTTTGCTCCTCTCCTTGTCTTTCTCATGCTGTTATAATGTTGGAATGTAGCTTTTAGAAGTCCATAAATATGTATGGAAGCCATTAAGGCTCATTGATGCAGCTCATTTTCTTTAAAAATGTATGCTCTGTTTTTGTTATTCTGCATACCCTTGTATTCATCACCATTTTTCGTATAGTTAGGATATTCAGTTTGTACCAATTTTAGTGTCGATGGAAAGGTATTAGAAATACATTTCTATTAATATATGGCACCGCTCATGAAAAGATCTGGATTGGGAGCATTTGAGCTTGAAAAATAGGCCTTAAGTTTTCGTCCAGGCGAAAAACACCGTCTAGCGCTGCAGCGCGCTGCAGCACCCCAAGTTGCAGAGCTAAGCCACTATAGCATTCTCCAGCGCGCTGCAGCGGGCTGTAGTAGTAGTTTGGCGGAAACTTATAAGAACATATATTAAAGTAAATAACTAGTAGATTTGCAAATTAGACCGTTACAGCGCGCTGTTGCGCGCTGCAGCGGTATTTCATGAAAAACTTAGGGAAATAATTAATGAAGTATTTAAACAGTATTTTGTAAAATAGACCACTACAGTGCGCGATAGCGCGCTGCAGTGGGCTACAGCGGTATTTCATGAAAAACTTAGAGAAATAATTAATGAAGTATTTAAACAGTATTTTGCAAAATAGACCGCTACAGCGCGCCATAGCGCGCTGCGGCGGGCCGCAGCGGGTCGCAGCGTTGCCGCGCAAAAAGTGCTACAGCGCGCTCCAGGGCGCTGCAGCGCCCGAATTTGCAAAACTTCCCAGATTTTTAGAAAACTACCTAGATTTTGTAATAAGTGCCGAGTTTTGGCTGAAATGGCCAAAACTTCACTATTTTGGTATTTTAAGGTCCCTAGGACCCTAGTGGGGCTAAGTTATATCAAATTTGAACCTATTTTAGCTAAAATTGAACATTACATAAAATTTTATATGAAAGTTAAATTTCAAACTTGTCACTTTTAAATTAGCCCTCATATCTACTATGGATCTTAAACCTATGTTATGCTAAAGAATAAGTACTAGAACCTTAATTGCTTGTATTAATTAGGTATAGTTTAACAACCAAATGGCATGAAACTTAAATCTTTTGAAATTATGATTAAGTGCTAATCTCTTTGGTTTGATTTTAGAATTTGATTAGCCTTAATTACCTTCTATTTTATATTTTTATGATTTTAGGATGTATGTTAGAGAACCTTAACATATAAATGGGATATCTTGTTATGTAAATTATACTTGAACATAAGAATCTTGACAACTTGATTAAGTAGATAATACCTAATCCAAACCTAAGGTTTGACATCAATAATACACTAATAATATATTGATTTGTTATTGACCTTTAAATTAACATTGGTCTTAATGATAGAAAGGTTAGGGGTTAAACCCTAGCTTGTCTTGATTAAGATCTAAACCTTAAGCACTTAATTATTAACTTGATTGTAAGATAATTCATTATTCCAATAATGCATATGATTTGATATTGATCTTAAATCATCAAATTAGAAGTGCTAAGGATAACATTAAATATGTGTGATTAAACTATCTGAATCCAAACTTTAGATCTTTGATTTTCTCTTATATAAGATAATTAGCATAAGATGGAAATAAAATTGTAATGATTTATGCAATGATCTAACTCTAATAAGATCTTTGATTTTATCCCATGATTATAGAATAGGCAAGGATCAAATGAACTTTAATCGTCTGATCTGATCACCTTAACTTAAGTATAATAAGTAAACCTTAAGAAGTAGAAAAGGGAGATCTTAAGGGTCTTGCTATAGGATTTGTCATTGAAATGGTTAAAGACCTTAACTAATGATACAATGAGGTAGGAAGGACTTTTTTTATTGAGGTAGAAACCTAATTGATCCTTCATAACTTTAGAAGTTGAACTTGATACCTTGTGGTAGGAATCACCTAAAGTACTTAGAATGTGGCTCATTCCATGTGGTAGCAACCTATGTTAAGTGATCCTCTGATCACATCCTTGGAGCCTTGTGTAGGATACACCTACTGAGAATAAGGATTAATAGATTTGATAAATCCTTGTTGATTAAATAGAATCTGTTGTACTTAGATTATTGGTTGGGTATAGTAGGGTATACCCATATTACTGGATTAATTCAGTAATATTCTGGATTGGTTGATTCACTCCAATGTGAACTTATGACCAGGTGCTATCCTGCGGGATTAGCCGAATATAATCCCATTATAATAAATCTTCCAAGACTAAGAGTGTTACAATTAGTGAACAAGATCCTTAGTTTGAGATACAAACTGCGACCGGACTCTGCCTCCTATCGTAGTGTGCTTCGATAAGTGCAGTTTGAGCAAACTAAGTATCTTAAGTCACTTTACGTAGACCACTAAGTATGCTTGTAATTAGGATATTTAGTGGCTTAGCTTGAGATGTAAACTATGACCGGGTTCTGCCTCCTATCGTAGTGCACTTCGATAAGTGCAGTTTAAACAAGCTAAGGGTTAAATCCATCTTTCTTGCAAACATGCTAAATATGTGTATACAATCATCCCAGCTAATGATTTTTAAGTAAACTCTCAACTTTAACCAATTCTCGAAGTTAGAATTTTAGGAGTCAGAATCCTCTTAGCAGGATTTTGCACAATAGAGATTTTAGATTCATTATCAGATTCTAAAGCATTTTCTGGATTTATCTCATGTAGTTTAGAAGGGTGAGCATGAGCATAAGCATGATGTGTGAGTATCAGAATGATGTGTGAGTATTATAATGATGTATAAGTATCAGTGATGATCTATGAGTTATGGAATGTTGCATACATTGACTGGGGAATTTCAGGATGCATTGGCATTATTAGTAGATAATATTCCTAACTGGATGTATATGTACATTGGACCATACTGCTCATAATTGTTCAGTGATATTTTGGTGGCATATCAGTAGCATACAGTATTGTGACTTATTCAGATGCACAATTTTAGTGACATACAGCATAGTTGTACATATGATTACTCAGTTTCAAATTCAGTAATATTTATATTTATTTTAAGTATTCAATTACAGTTCAATTTTACTTTACATTGCTTCAGCTTTGTACAATTTTGGATAGTTTTGTACTTTCAGTTACCTTTACAATTTTTCTACAGATTTAATTACATTATGTAAATGTTAGATGAATAATTAGAACTATTAGATTAGTTTCGATGTGTTAGACTTATTGTCTAACACGAGGTACTTTTGGGATCTGATAATTTGCGAGATCCTAAGCAGTATATTGAGACAGGTCAGGAGGACACTCAGGAGATTCTGGAGGAGCCCGTGGAGTGCTAGTGGACTCTCCTCCAGTTTTATTTTTTGCTTAGTATTTTCAATTCAGTTTTATGTCTATTTCAGTAAACAGTTTGTAATAATTCTGGATGTGTTTTCTTTTCTTTTGTGAGATGCATGTTTTCATACAGCTTCTATGATGAATGTTTTCTAAATGTTTACTTTAAGCTTCCGCACTCTGTTATATACTACTAATACTTAGTATTGTGATGTGATCAGTATACTGGAAATGCTGATATACTATTTATATATTAGATTCCTATTGTATTCTAAATCCAATATAAGTATTTATCTAATACTTAGGATAAGGATACTACTCTTATCTTAAGTATTAGCTCTTAACCCTCCTTGAGGTTGAGTCAGCAGCCACTCAGGTGGATCTAAGAAATAATTAATTATTTCTTTCTAATTTTTAATTTATGCATTAAAAATCAGATTTGATAAATGTGCTCCAAAAGATCCCAAAATTTTATCCCTAGCTAATTTTGGGGTAAGGAACTCAATAGCGAATCCAAATTTTAATTTCAATTCTAAAGATTTTAAGAGTATTTACATCGCATGAACCCATAGTTTATAATATGGCTCAGTAGCAATAAAGGCAACAAATGAAGTGCAAGAGGCCTCACGCATATGAGAAGTGCTATCATAAGGGAAAATAGTGTTATACTTGCACAGAGCAGGACACCGATATTGGGAGTGTCGTGCAAAATGGACTATGGACATGATAAGAATTAATCACCCTCCAATTGCTCATAATCATGCATCAGTCAGAACTCAAGCTCCAGCCTTAGACATTTTGCCACCTCTTGCAGTAATGTAATGCCCCGTCCCATCGCCACGTGCAACAGAAAGATTAACTGATAAACACTTTAATAGTTGGCGGCGAAACGACGGGTTCTCAGAAAAAATTGAACTTCCCATAATATGACTTATTAATGAGCACTAATTCTTAAGATAAATGTTATATGCTTATGCTATATATTAGTTGAGGTACTTATACACATTGAGTTTAGAAAGGATGATGAGTAATTACCTAATGTATATAAGTAGCTTATATAATTTTCATGTGGATCACATCACAATACTAAGTATAAGTAGTAGTAACAATAGAGTGTGGAAGCCTTAGGATTCATCCATAACATTCATCACAGAAGTTAAGTAAGAACATTTATCTTAGAAAAGAAAGAAAAATACAACAATAGTTTAATTATTACAATCCATAGCGTAAAATAAAATGAACGGTAAAAGATCTCTCACCTCGTAACAGATAATAAACTAAGACAGTAAGTTACAACTACGATAGCTACTACTTCTCCTGCTCCTCCTAGATCTCCTAAGATACCTTTAAAGATGGCTCCTCTAACTGCTTAGGATTTGACATTATCAATTTCACAATACTAGGTCCCCAACTAAAAAAAGAGCAAATCTTGTTAGATAATATATCTAAGTATATTTGAGGCTGCAATTAATATTTTCTTACATTTTTGGGATTTCACTCAACATTAAATAAAATAGAAATCAAGTTGTAGAAAATTAGAGTAACCAAAACTATGAAATCTATCACTGAACTGAAAGCACTAAAAGCTAAAATAAAATAAAGGTACTGAAAATAAGCCAACTGAAATGAAAGTGTAAATTGAAATGAATAAAAGTAAAACTGAGTTGTATGTCATTGCATGTGCATCTAAATATGCCACTGTATTTATGCTAATGATATGCATACTTTGATACCACCTAGTATACCACATATCCTAGGTGAGCAGAATTGTTTCGCTAACATATCCTTGGTGAGCAGAACCACTTTGCTAATGACATGATATGCTTATGTGAATCATGTATGTCAAGGAAATTAATAAATAAAGTGCTATCAAATCATCAGATTAGAAAACAAATAGATAAAAGTAAATATCCCTTCTTATTATCTAGATTTTTAACCTATTCCCATTAATACGCACCTTCACCTAAAGGCAATATAAATTAGTATGTTTAACCTATGAGCTATTATTTACAAACTCTATTGAAGTTAATAATTACTTAAAACTATACTTCTGTAGCATCCTAATTCATCACATTAGGAGTATAAATACATTATTAGTGTGTCCTAAGAAGGGTTATTTTAAATACTTAGTTTGTTTAATTGCACTTATCAATACACATATAGATAATGGATAAAAATCTCTTACAATATATTCTCTCAAACTAAGTTGTTAAATTCTCAACTTATAGCTTACTTAGGACTTCGGATATTTATCCTGAACTAAACCGTACTTATCTAATCACCTAAGATAATACAAAAACTATGAAGTTCTATTCAGGGTAAATTAACCAATTCCATATCTCACTGAGTTTATTCAGCTCTATAGATATGCACTACAATCTTCATATGATGATGCTAATGTTCTCATCACTTATAATTTTAAGCAAACTAATTTAGAATTCAAGTATTTCAAGCTATAAAATCTAACCTCCATTGTCGTAGATTCTACAAAAATTGCTCCAAGAAAGTGACATATAAGTCATTCAATTTAGGTTAACTATCACAAAAGATAGCTCAATGTAAGTCTCTTTAGGTTATCATACCGCAAGGTATAAGATCAATCATCTAGGGTTGATAAGGTTCATCTAAGATCCTACCTCTAAGTATAACAATTATGGCTATCCTATGTTAAGGTTAGCTTATGTAAGGATGAAATATTCATCTACACATAAGGCTAGCCTTACACTTAAGAGATCTAAGCTTCAATTTAAAATATATTTAGATCTATAATTAATTAGATGATTCTAAGAATTACTTGTAGATTTATAAGTTCAATCACTAAGTTAAGATACAAAATAAAACATGCTAATCTTTTAATCTTTACCTAAACAAAAATCATTTAAATTGGGGGGGGGGGGTAAAATCATACAATTATGGAAAAATTGATTATTTGCAAATTAATCAAATTTATTTGAAATATTAAGGATCCATTTATCTTAGTTTGTGAAAATTAAGAAGATCTTAAGGTCTTGATTAAGATATTTAAATCACATTAACCACTCTAAGACCTAATCTTTTAATTTGCTATTCTAAGATCAAATGATAAAATCAACAAGTGTTAGTTACATCCATGCAAATGAATGAGTGCAAGATCATTGATTAAACTAAGGTTTCATATTAATTAATGAACTTAATTAAGATTAAGTAGGGTTAAATCTAATTAGACACAATTAAAGCTTACTTAAGCAAAATTTGGCGTGCAAGGTTAACATTAAGTTACTTATCCACATTGAAGTTCAAAATAGTAATCTATTCCATTTTTGGTTAAATCAAGTACTCAATTTAAGCTAATCAGGGTTTCACCCTTATTAGGATAATTTAAGAGTTAAAGGTGTCCAAATCAAATTATTAATTTCAATTATGTTTCTCACTGTATAATGATCATGTGAATGCAAAAGTTATCAAAATCAGATAGCAATTAAGGCTAATTAACACTAATCTAACTCCCAGATAATTAGCATTTTATTAACAAAATAACATGCAGAAAATAAATCTAACTTAATAAATTGATTCTAAGCATCCAAGTGAACCTTTAGGAACTAAAGCATGCCATTTAAGTTAACCCTAATCGCCCAATTGTTGAGCTCTAGACAACATCGTCGCTTCATGACGGTCGCTACTCCATCCATGGAATCGAGGCATGTTAACTAAACCCTAAAGCCTTATTTGAGACTTGCCCATTTACAGGGACCCCAATTAGATTTACCCAACCTCTAGAGTTTACTGTGGAGGAGAAATTCACCCTCCACAAACCAACACTCATTCCTGGCCTCAAGTTAAGCTCACCATTGATAGGGCTCGGGAGTGGACCAAACGACAAATATTTACTCGAGCCATAGCTGTGCAGTATCGTGTTAGCTCGAGTAGGGAATGGCCACACCCGACAAGATTGAACTTCATACATAGTATCAATAGACTTGGATCGATACGGGATGCTGCCTCCTGGTAATTGGCAATCTAACTACTCGCCAATTGACAGGGATAGAGTTGGGTCTCTGTCTTTGGACAATGGCCTAGCTCAGCTATGCTCTGCATTGTTGAGCCCTCACCACTCATAAGCGATTCCAAAAGTACCCTATAATATCTTAGTTTACAAGCACCTACTCATTATTTGGAAGAAAAGCCAGTGGACTAAGCAGTGAGCTCACACAACTCACTACAAGGGATGGAGGTACCTGGGATGTATGGCTTACATAGGCAGAGAAGGCTGACTGAGTCGCTAGAGAACTGAGCTGGAGTCACTGGAGCTTCCTTAGACCGACAGGGAGCACTAGGGGACTCAAACGTGGAGTCTCACCCTCATATTGGATCATGACACGCCTAGAGTTGCAGCTTCAATCATTGAATAAGTTGGGTCAGCACATAGAGGAAACACAGGGGAATTAAGGTAGTGGAGGGGACGAGCTGACACTGAAAAAACAAAGGAGTGTCAAAAGATGATTCTCAAGCTAATTATAGCTTGGGAATCTTAGGTAGAATGGGCTAAGGGGTTGAGCCCAACTGTGTGAGCCCAGAGGCTAAATTGAAAGAACTGGCGAAGTTGGGTCGAGACGACCTGATGAGAGAATTGGGGTTGCAAGGGAAAGCCGTCTGAGACTATTGGGGAGTGGTGGGGGGATTGGCCAGATGTAGACGTACAAGAAATTCACCAGTCAGGGAGTTGGGTGAATCAAGGATGAAGGACAATAAAGGAAGGCTTGCTCTCGGCCGTCTGATCCATTGGTATTCAGGGTTGAACATCTTTGATGCGATCTTCTCAAACGAGCAATTGCAAAAGGTCTACCACTCATTGGATCGTGAGCACGATCCAGCAATTGATGAGGGAGGCGTGCATGAGAGCTGAGAGTCGTCTGATTGGAGAGCCAAGATTTGTGAGGCACTTGTCAGTGGACATAGTGGGCTGAATCACTGGCAGGGCCCGTAGCAGATCTACCATGGTGTATAGACCCGCTTAAGTAGTAAAAAGTGAAACTCTTAAATATCGAGGTGTCCTTTCAGATAACAGTGGAGTTCCTAATAAGAACTCCAAAGTTAAGCGTACTCATGTGGGAGCAATCCTAGGATGGGTAACCTGCTAAGCAGTTATCTTTAAAGGGCAAAACCATGAAATATTTCAGGACAAAATAGAAAATACCTTGATGCTTAGAAGTTTAGGCTGCTACAGATGGTACCAGAGTAGGCCATATAGTATCAAATATGAGTTAAGTGTCATACAGAGCAAAGTACCACTTCATGAGAGTAGACTCTTGAACCCATGATGGTTAAGGTGCTACATGGTTTTGGATACCTCTTGAACTTGTAGGGGCCACATTTAGTCCTATCTACCTAATGGATGGTTCTTAGATCTATGTGTGGATACTAATGAGGATGTCAGTTATTTATATTGGGTAGATTGTAAAGACCCGCTTAATTAGCAATAAGTGATACTCTTAATTATTGAGGTATTTTTTCAGATAACGACAAAGTTCCTAATAAGAACTTCAAAGTTAAGTGTGCTTATGTGGGATCACTCACAAGATGGGTGACCTGCTAGGAAGTTATCTTCTAAGGGTAAAATCAAGAGGCCTTTCAATCCAAAAGCAATAATACCTTAGTGCTTAAGAGTCTAGGCTATTACACGGGGTCCCGACAGCAGATCCCGATTATTGGGATTTAACTAAATATTTAAATTAATTATTTTAATTATTTGAATAATTTTCCAAAATTCTTAAATCAAAATTCAGATCAAATGATCTCCAAAAATTCCAGAATTTGCACCCCTAACTAATTTGGGGGCAAGGAATTCAAAAAATGGTGTCATAATTTGATTTGGAGATTCAAATATTTTGGCTAATATCCAGGGTTCCTAAATTGGAAAAATTGTTAATTTGAGCTAATGAGATGCGATTGACACCAAAATTTCAAGGTTAGGTTCTAATGACTATATGACCACAATGGAATAAAAATTAAGATGTTGCTAAGGAAAGTTTGTGATGCATAATTAGTAACTCTCTTAGGAAAAACTAAAGATGATAAGCTAATAAAAGAGATGGAATAAGTAAGAGATTTTTAGGATATTTCTTCTGATAAATTGCTTAGATTACCTCCAATAAGGCAAGTGGAGTTCACGATTAAATTGATTCTTGGCATGTAACCTAAGTTTAAGGCACTCTATAGAATGGTTCCCAAAGAGCTGCAAGAGCTTAGGGAGCAGTTGTAAGAGCTCTTAAATAAGGGATTTATAAGACCTAATATGTCTTCCTGGGGAGTACCAGTGCTATTCATAAAAAAGAAGAATTGTTCTATGCGCATGTGTATAGACTATCGTGAGCTAAATAAAGTAATCATAAAAAATAAGTATCTATTTTTTTGGATCGATTATTCGTTTGACATGTTAGCAGGAGCAAAGGTGATCTCTAAAATAAATTTAAAGGTCAGGCTATTTTCAATGGTTAAGGATGAAGATATCCCAAAAATTGCATTTAGAACCAGGTATATACATTATTAGTTCTTAATCATGTCCTTTGGACTGACTAATGCACTATCTATATTTATGGATATGATATAGAGAATTATGAAGCCTTATTTAGATAAGTTTGTCATTATCTTTATTGATGGCATTCTGATCTATTCTAAAAATAAAGTAGAGCATGAGAGCATTTCAGAGCAGTATTTGAACTGTAAAGAGTTAATTAGCTTTTTGTAAAATCCTTTAAGTGTGAGCTTTGGTCGAACTCAGTTGCCTTTTTAGGCCATATGGTCGATGCTGAATGAATAAGGGTAGATCCAAAAAAGATCGGAGTTGTACAAGTATGGGTTCAACCCCAGTCAGTTATTAAGATATGAAGTTTTCTGGGATTGACTAGATATCATAGAATATTTGTGTATGGTTTTTCCCATATAGTTGTACCCCTAACAAGTTAACTCATAAAGATGTTACATTTGTTGGAAGTCAAGAATGTGAAGAAGCTTTTCATAAACTTAATCAAGTATTGACTTTTGCACTTGTTTTAGTGTTGCCCCAAGAAGGGAAGAATTTTCAAGTGTATAAAGACAACTCTAAGTTAGGTCTTGGCTATGTTTTTATGTAAGAAAATAAACTCATTGCCTTTTCCTCTGGATAATTGAAGACTAATGAAATAAACTACTCTATCCATGATTTAGAATTGGTACCTATAATGTTTGCTATAAAAATCTGAAGACACTACCTGTATGGGATTAAGTGTGAGATAGTCACTGATCACCAAAGATTGAGCATAGAAGGTGGTTTGATCTTATTAATGATTATAACTTAGAAATCCAATGTCACCCTAGAAAGGAAAATCTTGAGTAGAAAGACAGCTTCATCTTCCTCCTTAATCGATAGAGCTTTAAAAAAAGGATTAGTTAAGCTAAAGATTGAGATAATCCAATCAGTTTAGTTGAGAGCTTTGCTGGAAAAAAGTAAAGTTGAACGAACCCAAAAGAGTAAGATTCTGGTGGCTCATAAGAAGGACAAAGAGTATGTTAAGTTAAAGGCTAAAATAGAGAATGATAAGAAATCTGAGTTGTAGTTAAAAGTGGAGAATCTATCTTATAAGGAGCAAGATTATGTGTTCATAAGGGGCATCAATTAGAGATATTAGCTGAAGCGCACAGTTCTGGCTATATATTTCATCCTAAAATAACAAAATGTATCAAGATCTCAAAAGGACTTTCTGGTGGCCAGGACTGAAGAGAGATATAGCAGATTTTGTGTCTAAGTGCTATTCATGCTGCTTGGTAACATTAGAGCATCAGAGTACAAGCAGACTCTTGAAATCTTTAGAGATCCTTAGAAATCTTAGAATGGAAGTGGACATATATTTCTAAGTATTTCATTAGGGTTTGCCCAAGAGAAGATCTGGTGCTGATGCAATATGGGTCATCATTTCTGATAGAAATAGTAGATTCACTTCTAGCTTTTGACAAGCAATTAAATAAGATTTGGAAACTAACTTAGCCAATGGATATAACTTTCCATTCTTAAATAGATAGAGAGATTGAAAGGGTGAATAAGATACTTTAAGATTAGTTATGCTTATGTGTGCTTGATTTTGGTGGGATCTAGGAATTTGACTGAAATCAAAGTTAGATCTATGGATATGTACTACATTCTCACATGATAATACTAATATTATCACTACATATAATTCTAAGAAAGTTATTTAATAATCAATGGATTTCAAACTACAGAGGCTATATCCATTCTCAAGTAGTTCTATCACTAAGCTCCAAGGAAATTAACATTTAAGACTATCAATTTGATATTGTTACCATACGAGAATATGTTCAATCTAGTTTGCATGGGACTACCACACAAACATAAGATCAACCTTCAGATTTCATATAGTGTATCTTGGATTCTACCTCAATACATTACAGATAAGGCAACTTACATCAACAATTTAGCTTAACTACAGTTCCAATATTCATATTGTTTACCAAAACACTTTAGAGCTACTTCTATGGTTTAGAGTCATTCTACTAATAAATTCAAGTTAGCATAATAATAAAGGGGCATCTTAACTTATACAAGAATATATGCCATTCATGTTTACTAAATGAAATTGAGAGATAAATCAAGTATGAAAATCCTTCTTTTTTTATTTCTAAGAGTTACATACAAATTCATAAAATAAATTATTAAATCTAGAATTAGTTGCTTAAATCTATCAATATCTTTATAAAATGACTAACTATCATGAACATGCTAATTCCTTGATTTAGGAGAAAATCAACAAGGTATAAAGTTTAGCACTCAAGTTCAAATCACATTAATCCTCTTAAGGTTTTAATAGTGTAATATACAGAATTAGATTAAAGAAGTGCATCAAATGATAATAAACTAGCCTTTACTATCTAATGACAATAAAACTAGCAATTGAGCTAAACTTGGATAAGTAAACGCTTAATATTTGCTAATTAGGATTTTTAGATAATTATGAATAAGGAAAAATTAAACATATCTAAACTAAAATGTGAAGTTATCACTTATCTCTTTGCTATCTAATAGTTCCATAGATACCAAATTTGCTAAAATTAGATTACAAATGAGACTAATATTCACTAATCAAGATTTAATGCAATTAGTAATTAATTAACAAAATTATTCATAAAAAAATATAACTATACAATTAAATTCTAATTAACATAATGAAAAAATAGAGACCCTAAACATGCAATTTGGATGAGTGTACATCTTAATATTCACTAATCAAGCTTTTGGATAATTAAAACATAATCAAGAAAACCACCCATAGAAAAAGAAATATAATTGTAGTTTATTAATTCACACATTTTTCTAATTAAAATGGTATATAAATTTGTTTTGTTTGGATATCAAATGAGGGAAAATGTCAGACCATTCTTTTCATGCAATATTATAAGGTTTGGAATTTCAGAAATGTTAAAATTTCATTACATTATTTGAATTTAGAACTCTGGCCCTGTCGGGTCAACCAGGACTTGATAGTCCAGCCCATATAAGGACCACGTGGGTCGATCGGGCCCAACAACCCTGCACTGTTTGATAGCATGGGTCATGGATTGGCCTGATCAGCATTGTAGAGCTTTCATCTCCATCCTGATGAGAGATGGAATTGAATAGAAGATTTTAGGGTTTCACCAAACCATAAAATCTCATATCTCCACACAAAGAACACCTCCCAAACCCTAAATTAATATTACATAGGGTGAAAAGGGCTTCCTTTTATACTTAAAAGCCATAAATGGCATGCGCTATCTCGGCCAATCCCTATTCCTACACTCTGATTTTGAGGGTTTACTGTTGTAGCAACCCTAGTACTGTTACCCATTATTAGGTAGCTCAATTATTTCCACTTCGCTTCTAGTGCTCTTATAATATCATTAGGAGCATTCAACTAAAGTTTGGTGTGATTTGGAGATCGTTTGCGATCAACAGATATTCCTAGTTATTTTAATCAACATAAAAATACCTATTTTATTTTGACCTCAGATTCAAAATCAAAGTTTGCAATTGGACTCCTCACACCCAAATTAGTAGGGGTGATATTTTGGGAATATTTGGAAGTCACCAAAATTTTCTCTAATATTTTAATAATATTTAAT
Source organism: Gastrodia elata (assembly GCA_016760335.1). NCBI lineage: Eukaryota > Viridiplantae > Streptophyta > Magnoliopsida > Asparagales > Orchidaceae > Gastrodia > Gastrodia elata. Next base: position 19,305,497 of record CM028669.1, read on the forward strand.
TACTCAAAAAATTAAGATAAATAAATTGACCTCCGATCAAAAATCTGATTGTATTTTTGAGTTCCTCACCCCTCATTTAGCTAAGGGTGAATTCTTAAGATTTTTTGGAGCCCATTTAATTATTTAATTTTGAGTAATTAAATGTATTAAACTAATTACATAATTAATGTATTTAAATTAAATAATATATATATATATACATATATATATATATATATATTAAATTAATATTCCAACAGCTATACCGAATGATGGGGATCTATGAGATTTAGGTTGGATTAGTGTAGTTAGATGCTTTGTGTAGCTTAGCTAACTTATGATTTAAGCCTCAACTTTAGGAGAGGTAGGGTAAGTTGTGAATCCCTAGATTTGATGAATTGCCATTCCTAGTGTAGCTAATCTAGCCAATAGGTGTAATTAGCCTTTAACACACCTTTACTCATAGTTTATAAACCTATTTAGATCAACTTCTAGTTCTTAGAATTAGGTTCATTGAACTTACACTTCTTGCCCCAAACCTTACCTTAAGCTCCATAATCTCCATTTTAGTATCCCTTTAGCCTCCTAATGATGTTTTAGCTCTCCTTACGCATTAGCACCCTTATAATCATAGGATAACTTAGAACTCCCAATTAGCAACCTTTCCTTCTCCCACACATTTAGGACCTCCTAAAGGTTTGCTTAGCTAGCCTATTAAACTATTGAGCTAGGAACCATCAAATCTAAGTTTCCTTAGTTAGATGTTAATAGTGAACTTACAACTTACACCTTTTAACTATAGTGAACCTATAACCTTTATCATTCCCTATTAGCTCCTTAAGCCTTGAATCTATTAACCAATAAAGAATATGTGGCTTAGGATTAGTGTAGGATTAGTCTTATGTTGTAACATTATACATATAAATTATTTTGTCAATTACATAAATCAAATCAAATTGACTATTTCCCAAAACATGTTTACTTATAGTATTATTTTCAATTGACTTAGAGATTGATAAGTCTAAGTTAATTGGGAGCTTAATCAGCTCCAATCATTAAGTTAGACAATCTAAGTCTTAGACAAATAATAGATATCACATTATTTACAATTACTTGAATTCCTTAAAATTCTGCTTCTTTGAGACTACAACCTTGAACATTCATAAAAAATTTTGTGCATAAATAAAATAATAATAGCATAAAACCTTGGGGTTTCATATGTAGGATGTAGAGCCAAGGCTGGCTACGGAGTAACAAGGAGACTCCACATATCCTAGAGGGGAAATGTGAGTATTTTGGAGACTACACATTTCTACTTAGTTAGGCAGATGTGCTTAACTCCTCACCCGTTCTATAATTTATTCCCACAGAATATACAACTTAAAATAACATGCATAATTAAACATTATTTATCATTGTGACTACTTTTCTTAACCTATGGGATATGTTTAATTATCATAGTCTTTGACTATGTTTACTTAATCAATGTGGCTAAGCTTCACTTTACTTGACTTTACTATTCAATTCTTACTTCCTTACTTTACAGTCCTAACTTTATGTAGTGTATGTTATTTTACATTCATTTTATGATTCACTACTTTAGTCACTCTTACTTATCATAATATTCATTGAACATATTCATGTAGTCATTGTATGCTTTAATATGCACTTTAGTAATTTTTAGCCTTATTAGGATGCTATTTTCTCTTACTTGTTGTTGTAGACAAGAGAAAACCTACATGTGAGTTCTTACTCTTAACTTTGTTTATTATGTTTTATACAGTTTTTCTACCTTACTTTAATGCTTAGTGCTCCACTTATAGTCTTTAATTGTAAGACTATATATGTGATATCCAACTAAAATGTAGTTAAAACTTATACTAATTTTAAAATGTACTTAGTCTTCTTAAGTCTAATAACCTATTTTTATTTTTATTGGGGTTATGCCCTACTGTATTAAGAACTAAATATGGTAGATCAGGAGCAACATCTAGATAGTGGAGCTAGGACTAACACCTACCATTTGTAGACTGAAGATTATGCTTCCACACTCTTTTATTGCTTTAGTGAGGATGAGCAAAATTTTCCTTAATTTCATTTAATTTAGTTTGTAATAACTTAATTTCTGTGATATTCTTACTTTATTTCTGAAATGAATTTTCTTTTATTTACCTGCTTGGTTTGGATAGTGGATTGGATGCATTTAAGCATTGCATTTTTTCGTCTAGCTTGATTTACTACTTTACTTATTCACCTCACATAGATTCTTGGCCACATAGCACTTGATATTAAATTATTTTTCCACAAATTCACTGTTAAGTGCTATAGTATTAGATTGGGTTCCTAATCCAATATTAGGGGGGTTACAACTGTCGAGGGATTATTCTTGCTCCACAGTATACTGCTCGGGCAGAGATCAATCCCTATGCATCCCTTTGGTCAAGGCCATACTAAGGAGAGTTCAAACAGATCTGAACGTGAACGGGATCGCCGGATGATCATTGGGCTCAGGAATTGTACCCCACTATACAAGACTGAGCCCATATCCTCTCGATCAGGTTTGATCAATAAGGATCAATTCTATAGATCAACTCCTTAGCATTAGGGATAGACAATTACACATCCAATTCCCATAAGCATATGCTTAATACTCGATATGTGGAGCACTTAGCACAGGCAGATTTACCGATAACATTGAGCAATTGATGAGTCTAACCCACATCTGCAGCTGATTCCTTGAGCTCCTTGTACCACATATGATGGTGATGGAATCTCAGGAGATTTTTCGACCACTGGTTGGATGGAGAAAGCATTGTTTGACTAAAGCATTGCTATGAGGGTTTAAGAGAAGGCTGTGAGTTTGTTAGGGGGACTAGAGGGAATTAGGGACAACAGCAAACTGGCAACTACTGTTGTTAGAGAAGTGGAGCAGAGTATCTCAGCTGAAAGGGAAGGGGGACCATGCACAGAAGCATGCGCGAACACATGCATGCATGAGAGCGCAGACATACGGGCGCGTGCATGCAAGCGGGGCTAGCTCTCGGTCGATAGTGGGTTAGGGCTAGCCGTTGGATATAACCTCTGATCTAATGAATGGATCTAAATCTAGTGGTAGGCATTGTCCAATCTGATCTAGAGAACTATAGGACAACTCAAATTGCAGGATTTGGCTGTCCCATGTTTGGCACAAACAATAGTTCAAGTGTGGTGGTTAAAATGGTTAAACCATTAGAAATATTAATAAAATAATAACTTAAAATTTTAAAAATATTATTTTGATTAAACAGCTCCAAAAAATATTAAAACTTCACCCATAGCTATTTTAGGTAGGTGCTAGGAATCCAAAAAATTGATCAGATTTTTGATCTGTGGTCAAATTAATTATTTTTTTTTATAATAAATTAATTAGCTAAAATTGGTGATTAGTCCGATTGATTTCCAAATCAAATAAAATTTTTAGGGTTAGCTCCTAATGATGGTTAAAGACTAATGGGAGTGGTTTAGGACTGATTAAGCTAGATTTAGCCTAAGTAACAAATTTAGGTTGTTACAGTTGCTTATGCTCCTACACCATGGAACTTGCTTGCTCCTGTTCATGCATCAAACCGCCAGGGTCGAAGGAATCAGAACTGAAAACCCTCCACTCCATTTAGAGTATTCATTCTTACTCTAACTTCTACTCCCAAGGATTGTGACATTGTCATGGGTAAGTTTTAATTTTGTTCGCTTATTCATTTATCTATTTTCTTTTCCTGCTTGAAAAATGCAAGTACATTTATGTAATCATACAAAGGCACCTTAGACATAAATGGCAACCCTTGCAATATTTTATTTGATACTAGAGCAAGTCACTCCTTCGTATCCAAAATCTAGGCAAAATCTCTAAATCTTCCTTTTTATTGATTAGCCAATTCCTTGAGCATAGAGTTACCATCTGGAGCCCATATACAAGCTCAACAATTCTACTGTTCAGCTATACCCATTTGTGAAAATTTTCTTGAAGCCAAGTTAGTCGTGATCCCTATAGAAGATTTTGATGTGATATTAGAGATGAACTAGCTAAGCATGTATGACACCAATATAAACTGCCATAAGAAAAAGTCTTCTTTAGGCTATGGAAGTCAATCAAGGTTATTCATCTAGAAGCTAAGTACTCAAGCTTCTCTAATTAATGTTCTAAAGGTAGAAAAGCTCATTAGAAAAGTATGCGATGCATACCTAGTAACTATGCTAGGCTAAAAGAAGAAGCTTATCCCTATCGGTGAGAATAACATAGTTCAGGAATTCACAGACATATTTTCTTAAGACTTACATGGTCTTCTACCAATTAGAGAACTAGAATTTGCGATCGTGCTTATACCTAGAACTCGACCAATTTCAAGGGTTCCGCATCGCATGGCACCCAAGGACTTGTATGAATTGAACAATAACTTCAGGAATTGGTAGATATAGGTCTCATCAGACCAAACATGTCTCCTTGGGGACCACTAGTTCTTTTCATTAAAAAAAGGATGGCTCTATGCAGATGTGCATAGATTATCAATAGCTCAACAAGGTAACAATTAAGAATAAGTATCAGTTACCTCGTATCGATGATCTATTCGATCAGTTGTCTGGAGCCAAATTGTTTTCAAAGATCGATCTACAATCAAGATACCACCATCTGTGAGTCAAGGAAGAAGATGTTGAGACGACTGCATTTAGGACTTATTATGGACTCTATGAATTCTTAATGATTCCCTTCAGTTTAACAAATGAACCGTCCACTTTTATGGACTTGATGCAGCGAGTGTCAAAGTTTTTCTTAGATAATTTTGTAATCATATTCATCGATGACATTCTTATTTATTCTAAGAGTGAAGTGGAGCAAGAAAACACCTTCAGGGTTATATTAGAAGAATTGCGCAAACATCAGCTCTATGCTAAATATTCCAAGTGTGAGTTCTGACTCGATTCTATGGCATTTCCGGGTCATTTTGTTGATGCTCTAAGAATCATAGTTGATCAAAGAAAAGCCAAAGCTATGCAAGAATGGCTCCAACCAAAGGTAGTGACTGATATCGGAAGTTTTCTAAGACTTGCGGAATACTATCGCAAATTTGTAAAAGGACTTTTGTAATAAGATTCTCCTTTAATAGGATTAACTCAAAAATCATGGGGGTAGTATTTTTTACCAATTACTGATTTTTATTTTTTATTGTTAGTATTTATAATTATATTTTCTTAACATAAGTTTTACAATAGTCCATAACTTGATCTTAAGATGATTTCATTAAACCATTCAAAAATAGATTTTTATTTTAATGCTTGATAAAGTTCTACATCATTCATTAAGTTCTTTGCATTTCATAATGTGCTCAGCCCAACCCTCCCCAAGGGGGTTTAGCCTTCCATTACAGCTGAGAAAAGAAGAAAAACATACAAGGATATAGACCCTTTCATGATCCACTAAAAGAAATCAAAAGTAAGATTAAAGGCTTACTAGGAACAGCCCTTAATGGGGTTCTTTGGATCTCTCATCTTCTTCCTCTTTTCCTTTCCTTTAGCTCCCTAGTGCAGCCTTTGGTTCTTTCTCCTCTAGCAATAGTCCTTTTCACCTCCCTTGGAGAGGTTTCCTCCATCTTTTATGCAACCCCTAAGAAACTGAATTTTTGGATGAAAAATTGGGAACCCCTCTTTTGTGAAGAAGATATGCATATATAGAGGAGTAAATCTCCTTCCATGCTTTCAAGTTCTGGCTTCTTCCCTCCAAATTTTTGCAGCAATGAGTGCTTAGCCCACTTGAGGTATGACAAGACATCCCCTTTTCCATTCTTTAATCACCAAATCACTTAAGAAAAATATTCACTTTCCATAAAAAAAATATTCAGCAGCAGAAGATATGGTGGCTGGGAGACAAGGACCAGGCTGGGGGTATTGTCTTAGCAATAATTAATGCCCTGTGAAGATATAAATTCGGCGTGCCGCTGTAGCGCGCTGTAACGATTGAGTTTCGAAACTTTTTCACTGCAGCGTGCTGTAGTGATTTTAAGTCTTGAAAACTTGCCCACTATAGCGCGCTGTAGCAATTGAGTTTCAAAAGCTCATCCGATGCAGCGCGCTGTAGCGATTGAGTTACAAAATTTGTCTTGCGACAGTGCGCTGTGGTGCGCCGTAGTGGAATTGCTCTAGATTTCAAGAATCCCCTTAGATTAGTGCCGTTTGCATGCCACTAGCTGGAGCGCGCTATGGCGGGCTGCAGCGCGTTGTAGCGCGCTAGAGCGCGCCGTAGCAGTTTTCTCCTAAAAATTGAAGAAATACTCCAGAATTGCCTAGAAATTTTGAGTGCACTTTTTACCTGAAAATAAGCAAAATTTGATCAAGGAGGGCCATTTCTATTAAGGATATGAATGAGTTTTTTCCTTTATTTATGATATAATTTATGGATTCATCAACTACGACCTCACTAACTAGTACTGTCTTGGTAAAGCAAACATTGCAGCAGATGCTCTGAGCCATCATGTTTTTCTCTGTTCTATGATCACTGAAGGTCCTCTAAAAGCAGAATTTACTAAGCTAAGTATAGAACATGTGCGTGAAGAAATGTTGAATACACTATTAGATGTGAGTCTAGTTGAACCAACCTTTCTTATAGATGTCTCTATTTCTCAAATAAGGGATGGAGACTACCTTAAATTTAAAGTCGATATAGTGAGTGTACTAATCGATAATGCCAAGACAATGCTGCATATCAAGGAAAGAGTCTGTGGATTCCCATGTCCATGCATAAAAAAATTATTTCTTATAAAATTCATCCTGGTTGCACAAAAATGTATCAGAACCTAAGGTAACCTTTCTAGTGGCCTATAATGAAGAAAAGTGTAGAATAATTCATAACTAAATTCCATAAATGCAGCTTAGTTAAAGTTGAAAGTCAAAGGCATGGAGGAATACTTCATCCTCTAGAATTTCTCGAATGGAAGTGGTTTGACGTACAGTGGACTTCATTATAAGTTTGCCTAAGCCTAGATCTGGAGCTAATTCAATATGGGTTATTGTTGATCGATTAACCAAGTCAGCCCATTTTGTTTTGATCCATCAAACTGATTCAGTGGAGAACTGGAAAATATTTATATTAAATAGATCATCAGACTCCATGGGATTATAAAATTAATCATCTCATACAGAGATAGCAGGTTCACCTCTAAGTTCTGGCAAGTTGTGCATCAAATCCTGGGAATTACCTTGGCCATAAGCACCGCTTTTTACCCTCAGATCAATGGACAAACAAAAAGGGTTAATCAGATAATTTGAGGATCTTTTGCATCTCTATAGTTTAGGATTTGGTGGTTTCTGGGAAGATTATCTCTTGCTTATAGTGTTTGCTTACAATAACAGTCATCAAGCAAAAATCAACATGGTCCCGTATGAAGCCATGTATGGGAGAAGAAGAAGTACTCCACTTGCTTAATAAAAAACCGATAGTGTTCAACTTTTTAGATCAAAATTGGTCGAAGAAACTAATAAGAAAGTGCAACACCTTCTCCAGAGGATTTGTGCGGCTCAAGATTGCCAAAGCAAGTCTCATGATGCACATTATCATCCTTTGGAATTTAAAGTTGGTGAATTTGCATATCTAAATGTCAGTCTGATGAAAAATGTATTATATTTTGGTATAGCAAGGAAACTCAGTCCCCATTACGTCGGACCATTTGAAGTAGTGGTAAAAGTAGCATCTGTAGCCTACAGGTTAAATCTTTAAGATGACTTCTCAGTAGTTTGCAATGTATTTCATGTATTGCCCCTGAGAAGATGTCTTCGAAATCCTTCACATCTAACTCAACTTCCAGCCGTATCTCTTCAGATTGATCTTTCATATGTGGAAGAGCCAATCAAAATCTTAGCTCGTGATCAAAGGCAATTAAGAAATCACTCTATCCTATAGTGAAGGTTCAGTGGAAAAATTGAAGTCTTGAAGAATCTACCTAGGAAAAAGAAACAAATATGCGTCAAATATATCAAAGTCTATTCAAGAATCCAAGTACTCTTCTTTTATGTTTCCTTCTCTTAAATTCTACTTTTTCTTACCATTATTAATGATGATGTCAAGGACGATAACATTCTTAAGTGGGGGAGTCTGTAATAGCCCTAGCTAGTTACCTTACTAATTTGGGGTCTTCCGTTTCTACCCTTGAGCGCGATGCCTTGCCGGCTGCCATCTCCCTGAATTGCCCCCGGCCGTTGCATCCATCCCTCACCCTCGGTCCGAGCCAATTCCTCAAACCTGAGCCCTGGGATTCACCCCTAAGTCTCCCTCTGGCTATAAGTAGCCCTCCCTTAACCTTGTGAGCTCCTTTGCTCAAGCAGGAACCCTATTTAACTCTGAATTCAAAGCAATGGAGTTCGTAAATTACTGGCTTGTCATGTATTCCCAGCTGCGACCACGCCATTATCTCCAGCAGCTCCTCCATTGTCCCGTAGCCACCTGTATGCCACATTACCATCAGTTTCCTATAGATCAATTCCTGGGATGATCGGTATTTGCTTGCCTGGAGGAGCGATGAAAGCGTCGGCAAGTTTAGCCATCTGAGCCTTCCTCTCATGCATTCCCGCCACGATCTTTACCTGCCCAATGCTTTTCCCCAAAACCTGAAAAAGGCTTAAACCCTCTTTTTATGCCTTCTTCTTCTTCTTCTTCTTCGAACCCATTAGCCCCACGCTTCCGCCCCCATAGATCAAATCTATTTTCTTGCTGACCTGCGAGCCATCATCTTCATGATATGAGCCTTTTAGTTACTTACTGAAACTGAACATATAGCTTACGAGAAGGTTTCCAAGCTCAAGAGCAGCCGCGCTGAAAGATGGCCGGCTCCCTGAACTGCTGCCGCCGTAGACACAAATCCTCTTGAAATTTCTCTTCTTTAATGAGACTTCCACTTGGCTAAAGGATTCCTCCTCCATCTCACACACACACACACAGAGAGAGGGAGAGTCTAAAGCTCTAAGCTCCTCTTTATTGAACAAGGATGAACTTCCTCTTACTCTTATTTTTAGAAGAAATATATTTGTAACTAAATGATATAATCATATTTGTAGGATATTTATTATTAAAGATAACAAGTCTATTATTTGAAATATACTTTGAATAAATGTATCTATATTTTTCTCAATATAATTAATTTATTTTAATTGATGTATAATTTTGATTTTTATTAGTGAATTCTAAATATTATGAGTCTTAATCAGATTAACTAGGGTTTGACTCCCAATTTTGCCCCAATTAAGATTAATTGTTTCTTTATAGATCAATCGCAAATCAGATAGATTGGAGATGTATTATTGATGGCAACCTAAGATCTAGATCAAGTATTAACCACTTGACTGAGATCTTAATATTTCTTAAGATTAAAAAGGTTTAATTATCATTCCATGAAATTAAGACTTGAAGTTGCATATGAGAGTATATTTACTTTCATGCTATTGTTATAAAAGCATAATAATAAAAATTTACAAAAATCAAAGGATAATTAGTGCTAATCAAACCCTAATTCAAAATAAATGGATTAGCACCTAATTACAAATTTAACAATTGGAAATTCATGAAACTTAGAAATTATATTATATTTATTCATGTGAACAATCAGAAATTCTAATTTTCACTGATCATGCATTTATAAGATTAACACATAACTAAGAGTACATAAATCAGAATATTAAATCACCTATCACATACATTCAACAAAGCATAAGAAACACAATGGCATCTTAATCATACAATTTGGCTAAGTAAACATGCTAATGAACCCTAATTAAGTTCTACAATAATTAGGCTAATCTAGAAAATTCAACCATTAAATGTTCAATATTATTTAATATTCGAATTCCTGATAATTTTCTGATTAATTTGGAATATAATATTATAGGGTTTGGACTAGTAGATCAAAAGTTAACACATTAATTTAATTTGCATTTTTCCAATTAAATTTTTCTTTAAGGAAAATAAATCCAATTAATCAGATTTAATAAAACGGGTTCGGCCCATTATCGAAATTGCGTGGGTTGATCGGGGCCCGGGGACCCGGCATTGTTGCACAGTGCGGGTCTCGGGCTGACCTGACCTGCACAGTGCCATCGTCCCCGCCTTGATCCCTCTCGACAGAGACCGAATAGGGAAACCCTAAACGATAAAATTCTTTGCCTATAGTGCATGCCTTGGTCTCGGGTCAATTGCAATTCCATCCTTGAGCCAGGACGCACTTATTGGAACTCGAAGCCCCCCGTGAGGAGGTTTGGTTCGCCAGGACCTTACTCACCTGAGAGCTTCCGAGTTGGAGCTACTGTGGGGAGACAATTCTCCCCACAGAAGCCATGACTGACCCAGGGTTTGATCCTGACACCTTTAGGGAGGTGGGGCGAATTGAATCCCCATGGCTTGATGGTCTAAAGTGGGTTGGATCGCTGGGTCCTTACTCGGACCCAGCCCTTTAACGGGACTTAGCTCGATCGATTGAATTCGGTCGATCGAAGCTAGCTTAGGGCACATGCACGATCATATTGAGTTTGAATTGACAATGCGCATGTAAAAAAATCTAAAGGAAAGGAGTCTAAGCCACATTGGCTCAGACCGAGCAAACTGGGGTACTTGAATAGATAGATGAGCTTGTAGACAATGCAGAGAGAGATTGGGGCACTAATTAGTTTATTGAGATAAGCTAAGGGTTTCTGAACACTAGGAGACACCTTCTATCAGCGATACGCATGCCTGGAACGCTTGGGAAGCTCGGATAGACATCAATGGAATAAGGAGGCAACCAACTTCAATTGATCAATAAAGATCAAAGAGAGTAAACCTAAGGCTATTTATAGCCTTAGAGGGGATATGGGGAGCTTCCAGAGGCCTATGCTCGGGCTGGAGAGGCCCGAGAGATCGGGCCATGGCTGAGCTCTAAATTTTCCAAATTGAGCTAGGCCAGGTCATGAGACCCGATCAGGACTGATATGCCATTGAGGGAAGATCCCCAACAACATGCTGAGGTGGAGCAGGTAGTGGGGGCAGGCCAGGCTGTCGGGAATCCGCATGATTTATTCTGTCAGGCGTGGGCAAGGTGAATATGAAGATCCATTTTGCTGGTGCACTGTGGGTCATCTGATTGATCAATCAAGATCGTAGAATAGTCCTGATGGCCTGGATCATAATAACTGGATTTGATCTGATCAGGGTCGTAGGATCTACAGGATGAATCCAACGACGAATCCGCAACCCCGCGGGAATAAATCCTAGCTGATGGCTCAAAAGGCGTAACTCTGAGATCTGCGGGACTCTGCTGTCGCGCGACCCAGGTTCCGCAGCGGATCGCCCGCGGTCCACACAACGGATCCCGACCATTTCATCGGATATAAGAGTAGATTTGCAAATTTGAAAAGTTGGAAACCATAGAATGAAATTAGACCAATTTAATTTAAATTGATTTATGGTCTAAAAGATCTCTAATTTTTACTAAACTTTCACCCATAGCTAATTTGGGGGTAAGGAATTCAAAAATGTAATCAAATTTTAATTCTGAGATCAAAATATTTTAGATCTTATTTTGGGCATCTAGAATGATCAAAATGCTAACTGGACTTAGTGAAGTCCAATTGACTTCAAATTTTCAAAATAAGCTTAAATTGGTATTCTAAATGCAATGAGATCAAAAGTAATGTCTGATTAAATTGAGAATTAATAGGATAATAACCTAGGATTGTTATATTAGACCCCTATATTAGGAGTTTAATTATTTATTCCTCAATCTTGATTTGTATTAATCAAGGTTGGCTTGTGATTAATTAAATTCATTAATTAGGACATAAATTTATTATTCAACTTATATAAGTGTCACTAATTAAATTATATTAGAACTTGATTGGTTCGAAATACTTTAAATATTATAGGACCGCAGTTTAAAGTTTATACTGGATAGTTGGATATTCGAGATCCTAAGCTTGTATAAACTCAGATTAATTAGAATGGACTAAATTATAAAATAAGTGATATCATAATTTTTTTGTAGTGCTATTTATACCTTGCTTTGATACTTTACTTCCTTATTTAAAGTATTTACATTTTGGCATATCAAGTGAACATAGGATCTTTGATGAATATTATATATTCATTTTGAAATGACATAAGTCATAAACATAAAGATAATAAGATTTATTAGATATAATTAGATAACTTAAAAAGATAACATTTTAGTAGAATGTGTTTTAGTTAGACTGCCTCTACACTTTGGTTTTACAGTACAGTTTCAATGCCCAGGAATTAGTGTCCTGGATGATTTTAGTTGAGATTTATGGACATGAATATCTAGGTATTAGTGCCCTAGATGCTTCAGTCTTAGATTCAATGGTCAACTTAGCTAATTTAGCTATTTCTAATGTAGGCACATGTCCAATAATGAATGTTTTTAGTTAATCCAGTTCAGTTTTAGTATTTATATAGCACTTTCAGTACTTTTCAGTATTTTTAGCATATATTGTATTTACAGTATTTCAGTATTTTTGCTTTGGTTTATTATGTAAAGCATATTAGGATGCTAGAGTTACTTCAATTTTGTTTATATTGCATTTATTTGAAAATCAGCATAAATAGAATTGATCATATATAATTAGGATGTTCCTTGTACTTAGTAGTTTTTACATATACACTGCTTAACATTTTCAACAGCTTTAAATTGTGGTATGCGCTTACTTCACAATTTTCCTTAAGTTATAATTGAATGATTATAGCTTTTACCTCTTTCTTTTGTTACTTTATTGCTCCTAAAATGCTTAAGATGTTGGCGATATCATTAAATATATGAAAATTAACAGCTTAAAATATACTTAGATAATTTGTACAACTAGTTTTTTTTTCTTTTTGCTTGGGGCCTTGGCATTGTGAAACCGACAATATCAATTTCTGAGCATTTTGAAGAGTTAGCACCTATGGAGAAGTTGTTCCAGGAGGAAGAGCGCCATGAAATTGCGGAGCCTTAGTCTAGGCTGCATTTTTTTGAGGATGAGTGTCCTTTCTTCCTGCTTAGAACTTAAATTAAATATTGTAATAATACAAGTATTCATTGTATTTTCCTTTACTGCTCACTTTATTCTTAGTTGTATGTTTCCTATTTCTGCATTATGGTTTTAATGGATGTATACTTATTATTTCTTTCTTTTGTACTCTGATAATCATGTATGTTGTCTAGTGAATGGTTCAGCTTTACATAGTGCACATCCTTCCTTTATTAGTGGATTATGGATTATAACTTAATCTAATGATAAGTGAGGGACTAGCCCAGAGACGACCACCCCAACCCACCTTGTCGAGGCACGGGTCGCCACACACACTGCTTCCTCGTTGATTTTAATTTAACCATTATTATTCTCCAAATTTGATCTTATTGATCGCTTGCTTATTAATAATATTTGGTGCAATACCTTCTCAAATTACAAAAATTTTTCCTTGAATTCAACTATCTATGATCATAGGCCTATAATTCTTTCCTCTTGGAATCAAAATCAACAATTTCTAAATCCTTTAGATTCCAACTATTTTGGCTAAATAGAGAAGATGGTGAGAATATTATTAAAATTGAGTGGAATGAGCATTGTAGTACTTATGGGTTAATCTGATTAGCTGAAATGCTTAAGAAGCTAATAAAAGTCCTTAGTTGTTGGAATATTAATTTGATTGGCAACTTTTTAAATAACCTTGAGAGGCAAGAAAACCTTATTTCATCCCTTGAGTCTTTTTTTGAGACCCAACTTATGGATGAGAATCATTTGGCCTTCTCCAAAGCTAAAGCTACCCTGATTCAAAATTATAATGATGTCGAAACCTTTTGGAAACAAAAGTGCAGTCCTAATTGGAAATTGGAAGCTGAAAAGAACACTTTTTTATATCATAATTGGGTTAATAAATGGAGACATATAATCCATAATAATGAAATCATCACTCCTAAAGGGGTTAAAATCAATAATCTTATTAATATTCACTCATCAGGTATTAATTACATCCAATATATCTTCAAGGCTAATTGTTAGATTCCCTCTACCTTTAACTATGATATTATGGCTTATAATACTACTTAGGAAGATAATCAAAAGCTTTACAAGTTTCCTTCATATGAAGAAATCCAGGTTCTAATGATTTTATGGGTGAATTCTTCTGTAAATTTTTGCATATTTATAAAACAAATATTTGCAATGGCATAAAAGAATTTTTGTTATGATGTTCTTCTACCTAAATTCTTCACCCATACTATGATCTCCCTCATTCCCAAAAAAATAAGGCTATATAATGGCCTTCCTTTAGACCAATTAGTATTTCCTCTACCCTTAACAAAAATTGTTGCCAATATCATTACAACAAGGCTTCAAAACTTGCTCCCCAATTTGATTGAGCCAAATCAAACAAGGTTTATTCCTAGTCATAAAATTCAAGATAACATGTTAGCTACCCAAAAACTCTTTTATATCCTCAAAAACAAATGTTGGCTCACACCTCATTCTTAAACTTGATTTTGAAAAAGCTCTAGACAAACTTGACTGGAACTTTCTACTTAGACTTTTAAGGGAATCTTATTTCAATGAAAGCTTTTTTGCTAAAATTAGAAAGTCCATCAATTACAATTAGTTTATTTCAACATTAATAGTCAACCCCAAGGCTTCTTTAAATATGAAAGAGGTCTTAGGCATGGTGATTCGCTTTACCATATACTTTTTATTTTAGCAATAAATGATTGCATTATAGTATCAAACTTCAATTTAATGTGGGGGATAAAGTTATGGTTTCTCACCTTGCTTATGCTGATGACCTAAATCATCTTTACTAATTGTGATAGCCAATTAGTTAAGAAATCAAAAGTCTTCTATCCATGCTTGAACAAATTTGAGCATGAAGGTTAACCTTTCTAAATTGTAATTCCTCACTAGTGATAAAGCTTCCTTGCGTAAACTCATTACTATCACTAATCTTTTAGGCTTTAAATAAGGAAGATCCCCCTTTGATTACCTTGGCATTCCGATATTTATGAGTCACAATAAAAACATAATATATATACATCTTTTTGATGACATTTTAAAGAAATTAAATCACCTATCACATAATTGTTTCTTTATAGATCAATCGTAAATCAGATAGATTGGAGGTGTATTATTGATGGCAACCTAAGATCTAAATCAAGTACTAACCACTTGACTGAGACCTTAATATTTCTTAAGATTAAAAAGGTTTTATTATCATTCTATGAAATTAAGACTTGAAGTTGCATAAGAGAGTATATTTATTTTCATGCTACTGTTATAAAAGCATAATATTAAAAATTTACAAAAATTAGAGGGTAATTAATGATAATCAAACCCTAATTCAAAATAAATGGATTAGCACTTAATTACAAATTTAACCATTGGAAATTCATAAAACTTGGCAATTATATTCTATTTATTCATGTGAACAATCAGAAACTAAGTTTTATAAATTTGGATAATCAAAAATTCTAATTTTCACTAATTATGCATTTATAAGATTAACGCATAACTAAGAGTAAATAAATCAGAAAATTAAATCACCTATCACATACATTCAACAAAGCATAATAAACACAATGGCACATAAATCGTACAATTTGTCTAAGTATACATATTAATCAACCCTAATTAAGTTCTACAATAATTAGGCTAATCCAAAAAATCAAACCATTAAATATTCAATATTATTTTATATTCGTATTCTTAATGATTTTTTGATCAATTTGGAATATATTATCATAGGATTTGGACTAGTGGATCAAAAGTTAACACATTAATTTAATTTGCATTTTTCTAATTAAATTTCCCTATGATTGGTTTAATTGAATTATTTTTCTTAAGGAAAATAAATCCAATTAATCAGATTTATTAAAACGGGTCCGGCCCATTATCGAAAACATGTGGGTCGACCGGGGCCCGGGGACCCGGCACTGTCGCATAGCACGGGTCATGGGCTGACCTAACATGCACAGTGCCATCGTCTCCGCCTTGATCCCTCTCGACAGAGGCCGAATAGGGAAACCCTAAACGATAAAATCTCCGCCTAGACTGCACGCCTTGGTCTCAGGCCAATCGCAATTCCATCCCTGAGCTAGGACGCACTGATTGGAACTCGAAGCCCCCCGTGAGGAGGTCTGGTTTGCCTGGACCTTACTCACCTGAGAGCTCCCGAGCTGGAGCTATTGTGGGGAGGAAATCCTCCCCACAGAGGCCATGACTAACCTAGGGTTTGATCCTTACACCTTCAGAGAGGTGAGGTGGATGGAAACCCCTGGCCTGATGGTCTAAGATGGGTTAGATCGCTCGGTCCTTACTCGGACCCAGCCATTTTACAGGACTTAGCCTGATCGGTCTAATTCAGTCGATCAGAGTTAGCTTAGGGCACAAGCACGATAACATTGAGTTTGAATTGATAATGCGCATGTAAATGAATCCAAAGAAGAGGAGTCTGAGCCACATTGTCTCAGGCCGAGCAAACCGTGGTACCTGGTGTGGCGCCCCACCCCTTAATCCACAAGATTAGACTTAAGAAGAGGTGTGCCACTTAGGTAAATTCCTCACTTATCATTGGATTAGGTAGGATCTACAATCTACAAATAAGGGAAGGGTGTGCACATAATGAATGCATAATATTAGTCACTAATTATTATGAGTATAGAGCACGAAAGCAAATAAAATACAAGTATATAGTACATCCACTTCACCATGATTCAATGAGATATGAAATAAAAATGCTCAGAATTAATAGTGCATAAAAAAAACACAATTACAAGGGTACTTGTATTATTATATCATTTACTTAAAGTTTAAAAATAAAGCAAAGGCATCGCTCATCCTCACAATAATATAAAAAGGAACTAAATATCTTCAGCTCCACCCTGCTGAACCTCATCCAGATAGGGCTCCTCCTCAAGTACAAGATCTCTAAACTGCTCAGGCTCTGACATTGTCGGTTTCACAATGTCAGGGCCCCAGCCAATAAAAGAGAAATCTTATTAGACAAATTCTCTAAGTATGTGGTGCCCCACCCCTTAATCCACAAGATTAAGCTAAGGGATGGTGTGTCACTTTAGCAAATCCCTCACTTAACATTAGATTAGGTGTTAACCCTATTCCACTAGTAAATGAGAGATAAGCCAATGCATACATGCTATGTAATCAGTCACTAAGCAAATACAGAATCAAAGTGCGGAAGTAAGGTAAAATAAATATTCATCCAATTTACCATAATAAATAGAGAAAAATGTAGCATATAACTCAAAATAAATAGTATAGTAAGAAAAACATAGTCAGATAGTACCTATAATATTACAACATTAATTAAGTTAACTTAAAAATATAGAACTCTCACCCTCACAAAATAGAAGGGAGCTAAGCTAAGGATTTTCAGTGGCAACACACTCCTCCTCCTGAATCTGATCTTCAGAAGGCTTCACTACCTCGAATAACTCAGAATCTACCATTGTTGATTTCACAATGATATGGCCCCAGCCAAAGAAAAAAAATTTGATTTAACATATTGTCTAAGTATATTTTGGGCTGTTAATAATTCATGAGTTTTATGATATCACCATTTTACTTAAACTATAAAAATAAGCAAAGCGTAAGGGTGCAACAAGCATACAAAAGTGAAGGATAAGTTAAAAATAAAGCAATTATAACTAAATAAGATTTCAGGCAAAAAGGCACACCTCAAGTAAACTAAGCAAGGATAAGCGTATATATATAATCCAGCAAGTAAAATACTGAAAAAAAAATATAATCCTAAACATGCTGATAATAATATGACATGATGATTTAAAATAAATTAATCTAACGGTGGTACATAAAAGAAAGCAACAAAGGTCTAGTATCCTATAATATATAAGTAAACAAGTAAAGCAAGGTAGACTAAAGCCAAGTATGATGGTAAACAGGAAATAGTGAACATTACACAATAAATGGTCAATAGTAAATAGTGAACAGGTATGTAAGTACTTCCATATTAGAAGAGGGCTAATCTAGCCTGCTGATATCAAAAGGATTCTTAGCATCAACGTAGAGGCTAAGGTGACAAAATATTTCTAGCGTCATCTGAGGTTAGGCCGGAAATAACAAAACTGAAACTAAACTGAATAGGCAATAATCACAAATACAGAAATATTTTAGTTGTTTTACTTTTACTTTTGTGGACATGTCTAGAAGCAGCTAAGGAGTCAAGCACGTATGTAAGACTATTCTGGTTTCAAACTTAGCACAACACTCCTCAATAAATAATACCAAGTACTCCTTATTTCTCCTTACCCTTATCCAGTAGGGTAAAATATGCCAGATCAACAGTAACTGAACCCAATGCAAATGTTATCCTAATATTATACATTTTCATTCTATGCAATAACATTATCTTGTATGACATGTTCAAGGAATAAGGTACAAAATAAAAGGAATGCAAAAGCATAAGTAAGATAATAGTGTGCAAAGGACGCTACGACACAAGGTGACGTTAGTTGTTATCAATTAAACTATTCTAACTATTCTAAGTTACACAAATTCAGAATCTCCAATTCTAACTATTGAGTGTAACTTAGAAGCACGACCTTATAAGTTAAAAGTAATTAGAACTAATAGGTTCTAATTTAATTCAATCAATAATGATTATAATTTAAAATAATAAATCATCATGTCCTTAATTGATAAATTTAGATATTTTAAACTAAGATCTAATCAAGATCCACTAGGCTAGGAATTATGAATTAAATATCACAAGATTGGAGTTAATCACATAATTTAAAGGGTAAGTCTTAAGGACTAAGGTTTGAGTCTAAATGTTAACTAACAATTTAGGCAAATTCTATTAAGCACAATCAAGCTTAATATAATGATTATTTTAATCTTAATCTAAGGTTGAAAAATAAAATAATCAGAATTAAAGTATTAAAATCTAGAAACTAATAAAATTAAGGTTCCATTCATTGAATAACCCATTTTATTCAATGAATGAAAGCTCACCAAGCATATATTCCTACTCTTAAGGAAAAGATCCTAAGGTGAAGTGTAGATCCTAAGAATCTCCTAATAAAGGACTTAAGGGATTTCTGAAGCATTTTCGCTATATCGCGCCACAGTGTGCCCTAATGCGTTACTGTGTGCTCTAGTGTGCTACAGCGGGTGAGCTTGCGGGACTCAACCGCTACAATGCGCCATAGTGGGTGAGCTTGTGGGACTCAACCACTATAGCGCACCACAATAGGAGAGCTTGCCGGACTCAACTGCTACAGCGCGCCACAGTGGGAGAACTTGTGGAACTCAACCGCTACAGTGTGTCATAGCGGGAGAGATTGCGGGACTCAACTGCTATAGCGCGCCACAGCGGGTGAGCTTGCGGGACTCAACCACTACAGTGCGCCACAATGGGAGAGCTTGCAGGACTCAACTGCTTCAGCGCGCTGTAGCGTGCAGGTTACATATCTTAAAACCACCACAGCGCACTACAGCAAATGAGTTGCGGGACTCGATTGCTACAGTGCACTATAGCGCGCTCTAGCGGGTGCCGAATTTCTATCTTCTTAGAGCATTAAATACAGTTGAGATTTGACCCAGAATCTGGATCTTGTCTTCCAACCATTTTTCTAGACCTGCTACTTGATATTTAATTGGGAAGAGGTGATTTGAAACAAAATAAAAAAATTAAAAAGGGGAAAAGAAGCTGTCACCTCAAGCTCCACTTGGCTTGGCAATGATGGTAGAAAATTTAAATTAGTTGTTTAGATTTCAAAAGGGCTGAAAATGGATGTGCACCCCTCCTATAAATATAGCTCTTCAATTCATTAGAAAGGTTACCAATTTGGCTTACAAAACTTTTAAGTGTGGAGAGGGATACATAAAAGAGAAGGAGAACTCTTCAAGGGTGGAAGAACTTTAATTGCTAAGAAAAAAAGGGAGAAAGGCAGCACTACGGACCTAAGAGAAATGACCAAGAACAAGAAGAGAAGAAATCCGGAGAAGTCCATCAAAGGAACGTTCCTAGTAATCTCTAACTCTTGTCTTTGTATTTTTTTAGTTGATCATGAAAGGGTCTTTATCCATGTATGTGTTCTTCTTTATCTAAACCCCCCCCCCCCCCTTGGGGGGGGGAGGTTGGGCCAATCCTATTTGTCATGTAAGGGACTATTATGTATGAAAATTTCCTCAAGCTTCTAATGAAAATTTGTGAAATAATACTTGTTAAAGAATTAAAAAAGGACTATTTGTGGACTTAAATGTGGATCATATGATGAAGGAACTAAATGACATCAAGACTTAAAAGTCTTGTGCTCCATAGCTCACTCTTAGTTTGGAGCTAAAATCATGAGTGCATAAGAGCTTAGAACTATGTGAGGAAGTTCTTGAGCCTAGTGCACCTTGATCTATGCCCAATTAAGGTGTTGATGCATGTGAGCTAAGATCCACTAAATGAGCTCCATAGCTCAGCATAAATTATGGGAGGAAGATAACTTCTTGAGAGCTCATGTGTGAAGTAACATAGCACATTGAGCTAAACTAGTCATCTCCTTATCCAAACAACACATGAGACACATGATTCTCTTAGTGGAATCAATGCTTATAAGATCTTAAATAAAGAAACAACTCTCATTTCTATAATCCAGAAATGAGAGGAAAACTAATGATCTAAAATCCTATGGGGTCTTCGTGCTGAAATAGAACCCTACTGTGTGTTCATTTCAAGCACGAGATTTTAACTTGTAAATCTTAGAGTTAAACTCTAAGAAGGATAATGTGCACTTGCTTAAATTACATAAAACTAAGTAAAAAAATAAAAAGGGCAATGCTTGAGGAATTATTCTACATGAGTCTCTAACATTTCATGTGGGAGAGACCCAATTCTCCTCTCCTTTTATCATAGTTACTTTCTACTAAGACTTGTTGTGCTTGTTTAGGAACCTAATCAACAAAATACACATATTTTAAATATTATTGAACGTAGATATACTTTAGTAACAAAACACCTGATTCTCTGAGGATGATAAATCTCGGAACTCACATTCCAAATAATTACTTCAAATCACATACACTTGCGTGCAAGCGCAGACGTGTATTATACGTCTATCAATCTCCACATAATCTGTTTGATGCATTGGGATGAAATGTGCTGACTTGGTCAGTTGATTGACTATAACCTAAGTAGAATTAGCATCAGACCTTACCTAAAGCAAATGCATGATGAAGTTTATGAAAATGTTGAACCATTTCCATTTAGGGATCGCCAGGGATGAAGTAGTCCTCTAGGCCTTTGATGTTCTGCTTTAAAGAGACTATACGCATGGCATTTTGCAACAAACTCTGCCACACTCTTTTTTATACCAGGCCACCAAAATGATTTTTTCAGATCCTGATAAATTTTAGTACTGTCAGGGTGAACCTGATATACAGAATTGTGGCCTTCAATGAGAACTCTTGGTGCATATATTTTGGAATCCACAAACGATTGCCTTGATAGATTACATTACCACGCAACTGCAGATACTGACGGTGACCTCCTTCAATCTTGACTTTGAACTTCAAATAATCATCATCTTTAATTTGTTAGATGGAGACATCATGGTGGAATGTGAGTTCCACATTAATATTAGTCAAAATTGAGCTTAGCATATCCCCACAAATTGGGGAAATTTTGAGTTCATGAAATTCTTCATCTAACGAGCTTGAAGAAATCATGGTAGATAATATAGCATGACGGCTGAGTGCATATGTTATTATATTTTTCTTGTAGAAGTGATCCTGGATAAATATATCATAATCACTTATTAGCTCAAGCTATCTATGTTGACGATAATTCAGCTCTCGCTGAGTGAAGATATACTTCAGACTCTGATGATCAGTGAAAATATTGCATTGAATGCCATACAGATAATGATACCAGATCTTCAAAGTAAAACTACGGCAGCTAATTCTAGATTGTAGACTGGGTAGTTCTTCTCATGTAGTTTTAATTAACGAGAAGCAGAGGTGATAACTTTTCATTCCTGCATTAGAACACAACCAAAGACTATGTCAGAAGTGTTAGTATAGACTTAGTAGCTGAAACTTTTTTAGGTAAGGCAAGAACTAGGGAAGAAGAAAGAGCATCTTTTAGTGACTGATATTCATTCTCGCACTCGGGGCTCCAGATGAACGATACTGCCTATTGAGTTAATTTTGTTAGAGGCGATGCTATCAGAGAAAAGCCTCTTACAAACTTCCTGTAATAGAATGCTGAACCTAAAAAGCTTCTGATGTCGGTCACATATTTTGGCTGCTACCAATCTTGAACGACATTGACCTTATTTTGGTCTACCCTAATTCCTTGGGCATCTACCATATGACCCAAGAATGCACTTAAGTAAAGCCCAAATTCACTCATGGAATATTTAACATAGAGCTTGTGGTCACATAGTTCTTCTAACACTACCCTTAAGTGATTCTCTTGTTCCTCTTTACTTTTCAAATAGATCAAAATATTATCAATAAAGATGATGATGAATTTATCTAAGTATGCATTTAGCACACATTGCATTAAGTCCATAAAGATTGAAGATGCATTAGCTAGACCAAATGACATTACCAAAAGCTCATAATGTCCATATCAAGTTCTAAATGTTATCTTCTCTATATCATAATCCTTGACTCTTAGTTGATGATAGCCTGATCGCAACCCGATCTTGGAAAACACATTGACTCCAGATAGTTGATCGAAGAGATTGTTGATTCGAGGCAATGGGTATTTATCCTTGATGGTTTCCTTGATTAGCTCGCTGTAATCGATACACATGCGCATCGATCCATAATTCTTCTTTACATACAATACCGGCACTCCCCAAAGAGATGAACTTGGTCAAATGAGACACTTCTCAAGTAGCTCTTGAAGTTTCTTGTTCAGCTCTTGTAACTCCTTAGGTGCCATACGATAAGGAAACTTCGATATCGGCTACATTTTTGGAATTAATTATATCGCAAATTCTAATTCTCGAACAAGAGGAAGACCAAGTAGGTCTTCTAGAAACACATCAGGGAATTCACATACTTACCAATTTTTTGCGATAGGAATAATTTCTTTCTTCTCACCTAGCATTTTCATTAAGTATGCATCACATCCCTTCCTAACTAGCTTTTCGACCTTCACTGCATTTATTAATGAAGGTTGGGTACTAAATTTGGGAACGTATTCGATTGACTTCCGCTTCCTAAAGTAATTTTCTTCTTTTGGCTTTTTGTAGAATCACCATGTCTACTTAACCACTTCATTCCCAATATCATATCAAAATTATCAATCGGCAGCATGATTAACTTAGCTTCAAACTTTTGTTCACTGATATGGATTTCTACATTACAGAATTGTTGAGATTGCATGAGGGCTCCAGAAGGTTACCCTATGCTTAAGGAGCTTGCTAAACAATATGACAGTAGCTTAAGGACCTTAACCCAATTTTCTGATAAAATTGAGTGACTTGCTCCGGTATCAAAAAAAATATTACATGGGATTCAATTAATTGACAAAGTGCCTATGATTAAAGCAAGAATAAGAATCACTATTTGAAACATCCAAGAAATGCTGAAATAATAGAATGGAAATTAAAAATAATTTAAGACGTACCTAAAATAGTGTCGTTATCTTCAGGTGCAGAAGCAGGACTAAGCATGTATACTCTTGCAGGAGCTGTTGGCTGCTTAATCTGAGGCCTTTGGTCTTGAAAATTATAGGCCAGTTTAGGAGCAGGTGCTGTTGCTTTGGGATTTGCAGAAGGAGCAGAAGATGGCATCACAACCAGAGCTGGAGCTTAACTATTTAGTGGCAGCGGTTGGAACACTTGATCACACCAAGAGCGGGGGAAAGGTACTCCATCAATAGTAACCTTGGCTTCACAGTGATAAAAATAATGGCCCTAACGGTCACAAGTATAACACAAGTTATCCCGGTGGTAACATTTTTTGTACGGGTGACGGCACTTACATTCAGAAGGTTCTGCCTGGTGCTATTCTGCTTCCATATTATATACCTTCACCACCTTTTGATGACCAAAGTTTTCTCTTCTAGGCTACACAAAGATGGCCTTTCTCTTTTCATCCATTTGCCCTTGAAAATTTTCTTGTAGATGGGCGGCTTCAACTAGTTTAGAGAAGCTCTTAATTTGTTGGGAGATTAAATGAGCATTGATAGAATCTCTCAACCCTTTCAAAAATTGGTGAAAATGGAAGGCTTCTGAATTAACCAAGTTTGGAGTGAATTAGCCAAGAATTCACGGCTTCAACCCTTTCTATGGCGGAATTCAAGTTCATGTTCCGCCATAGATCTTCCACCCTGGGCCAGATGGAGCAGTTCATCTTCAAGTATCGCCTTAGCAGATATTGGAAAAATGGCTTCCTTGAAGGCTTCAATAAACTGATCCCATGAAATGTCCTCTAGTTCGTAGTCTACAAAATTGGATTGTGTTCGTTCTCCCACCAATAGTCAGCCTCATCTTGAAAAAGGTGGGTGGCCAGACAGATGGCCTCAGAGTTTGAGCACTTTATGCTTGCTATATTCTTCTTGGCTAACTTGAGCTAGCTAATGGTGTCCATTGGGCTCTATGCTCCATTGAAGGTTAGTGTCTAGAGATGCAGGAAGCAGTGAAAAATGCTATATACAGAATAGTGCAATGCAGATGGAACAACCATCTAAGCATTGGGTTGTTGATGAGAGTTTATAATAAGAGTGTGAGTCTCTTGCGCTTGCTAAGCATTACTCTCAAATAGATCTTTTAAATGACTGGCCATCGAGTTAACTTTGTCTAGTCTGCCTAAGGATGAGATTGTATTCTTAATGGGTGTAGGGGCTGAGGGGGAACTTGGATTCATAACTGCATTATCCAAAAGTGTGAATTTAGTGAACAAAACAAAAATCCACTATCTTTTTCAATAATCACTTTCTTAAAGGATAAGTTACAAAGACAGGAAAAAAGGATAAGATAATGTGAATGGAAGATACAAGAGGTGATTTAGGAATATTAACTGCAATATTCTGCCCTAAATGTAGTACAAAAATCATCCAATAGTACTACTATACCCTTCATTGATAATCTTTTATAGGTCCAACACCACCATCTATCAGCTGATCCTCCGAGTAGAGTTTCCAGAATATGAAGACAATAGTCATCTAGACAAGCTATCTCTCGAAAAGCAGTGGTCACATGATCCAACCATTCCTTGGAAAGAACATAAAGATGGGTTCCTCTGAAGGTTGAGCGAACTAAGATCTTATCTAGAACTTCTACTCCACAAGGAGACACTCCCTCAATGATCCTTCCATAAACTTTACCAGCTTGGAAATCATCCGCCCAATACTCGTCAAATAATCTAAGGTAGTAGTAGTACTCAAACTATTGATATTCCCTTCCTAAAATTTCGTTCAATTATTAGTTCTGGTTTTCCACATTTTTCAGTCATAAGAATTTTACTTGTATATTTTACTTTTTCAAAGTTCGTTCAGATCTTAAGATGTCATTTGTTACTTATATATCACTTTTAAGTACATTTTAATGTTCGTTCAATTTCTAAGGTGTCATTTCTAAACTTTCTTAGTTTTCTTTTCTGATATTTAAATTGATGAAATTATGGATGCTGCTTTTCTTACACTTAGTGATTATGATCATACTAGTTTTAAATAATAGATCATAAAGTATATAAGAACAATTTCCTTATCAAACACCTTATGATACTTCTCTGATTCCAAATGTAGCGCTCTGTCTAGTCATCGCACACAAAAGAGTTAATTTAATAAGGAAAAATTGGCAGTGGAATAATGCGTTACTCGGGAAGAAAATTGAACCTCACTGAATACACCTGCTGAGCTGAAAACAAGGAGCTGAGCTACCATAACTCAACCTCAAAGAAGACAGGAGTGAGTACTAATCCTTAAGATAAGTGTATCATCCTTAACTTAAGTATTTGATAGGGTACTCATATACATTGGATTATGAATATAAGTAAGATCCAAGTTACACAAATACTAGCATTTCATGTATATCCTAATCACATTACAATACTAAAGTATAAGAAATAGTAAACATAGTGTGGAAGCTAAAGCATTCATCTAGAAACATTCATCACAGAAGCTAAGTACCATTCATCTTAGAAAAAAAAAAAAATACATCTAGAATTAATACAAACTGCTTACTAAAAATAGTTAATGTATTGAACTGAAAATAACTAGTGCAAAAAATAAAGGCTGATGAAGAGTCCACTAATGCTCGGATAACTCCTCCTGAATCTCCTGTGAAGGCTCCTAATCTGGCCTACAAGCTCCTCTAGATCTAGCAAATTACTGAATCCCAAAAATACCACATGTTAGATAATAAGTCTAACATATCGAAAGCTATTCTAAGCAGTTATAGTTATATAATATCTAATGTCTACATAGTTTAAGTAAAACTATAGAAAAGACAGTAAAGCAGCTGAAAATTCAAAACAGTGCAAATCTAAAGGTAAAGTAAGCTTAAACTGCAACTGAATACTGTGGACTGTAGAAGAAATAATAAATAATCTATAGCTGAATAAATAATGATTTAAAATGGTGTTGTATGCCACATAATTTATAATTATGCATCTGAATTTGCTACAAAATTGAATGTGACTTATATGCTGACTTGGTGTCACATGACACCCCACATATCTTGCATCAGTGAATGCACTGCTAACAGAGTCCCTAGAAGAGCTCATTAGCTCATCTAAAGCTAATATGACTTATCTAATTTATGATATGCCAAGACTTTTATGACTATATACTAATCCACTGAACAAAATTATTTGAAACTATACCTAAGCTTATCAAACAAAGAGATTGTATACACATAGTTAGTATGCTTTTGGGAAAAGTGACTTTAACACTTATTTGTTTAACTGCAATTATCAAAATGCAAGATGATAGGGGGCATGACCCTGTCATAGTTTATCCTCTCAAACTAAGCTGTTAAATATCTTAAAGTCAAGCATACTTATAGTGTCCTAAGAAAAGGTAACTTGTAGTACTTAGTTTAGTTAACTACACTTATCAAAATGCATGACAATAAGGGGCCTGACCTTGTCACAGTTTATCCTCTCAAACTTAGTATTCAATCCCTTACTTATAACACTCTTGGACCTGAGATGCTTATCCAGAATTGAACTGTACTTATCTAATTACTTTAAGATAAGACCGAGACTCTACAGTTCTATTCAGGGAAAATCAACCAATTCCCTTTTCTACTGAACTAAATCAATTTTATGGATATACACTATGACCTCCAACTGATAATTCTACTAATTCTAACAATTCTATTTAATAATCAAGAAAGAACAGATTAATGAATCCACACTTCATTATGGTTAGTCCTACATAAAAGTATTAAGGATGTGACTTAAGAGTCACTCAATTTAGAATACTACAGCATGGAAATAATCTCAATCTCAATCATTAGGATATCCTACCACAAGGTTCTAGGACCAAGTACTTAAAGTTAAGAAGGTGAATTCAAGTTCCTACCTCAAGATTTGCTGACAGACTGTAATTACACGTCTGCGCTCACACGCAAGTGTACGTGGTCTGAAGTAATAAGTGGAAAGTGTTAATTTCTGGGAATTTATCGATCCTCAGAGAATTGGTTGATTTGGCATTAAGGTGTATCTATTCTCACTAATGTTTAAGCTACAATGTATTTGGATGAGTTGGTCTAAAAATTAGCACAATAATCACTAAGCAAAAAAAGTAAGATGAGAGAAAGAGGAGAGTTGGGACCATCCCACATGCCATGATATAATAATTATGTATAATAACTTCTCAAGCTTTATCTTTCATTTTAATTAAAATCAAATGCACTTTATTTTCCTTGAGTTTAACTCAAGGTCTTACAAGTTTAAATCTCGTGCACAAAATGAACTCACATTCGGTTCAACTTTGGCACAAAGATTCTTGTATGATTCTTGTAAGATTTCCACTACGAGCATCACTCACATCTCACATAGTTGAGATGAGGGATTCATATGTTAGGCTCAATAATTATGTCACTTAGTTCACGAGCGCTCAACACTTCCTTCCTCTACCTCAATTATATTGAGCTAAGGAGCTCATTTAGTGGGTCTTAGCGTCACTTGCATCAACACTTTGGTTGAGTTTAGATTTAGGTGTATTGAGCTCAAGAACTTTGTCACATAGTTCCAAGCTTTCATGCACTCAAAACCTAGCATCCAACCTAAGGTGAGCTAAGGAGCACAACACGATTAGTTCTTGAACTTTTAATTCTTTACTCTTATTCCACATTCAAGACTAAATTAGACAAAATATTTCTTAGCAAGAGATTAAAATCACAAAATAAATTATGCTTGAGGAAAACATTTATACATCAATATTACATCATGCTCATGGGACTTCACCCCAACCCTCCCCAAGGGAGTTTAGCTACTCATTACAAAAGAAAAGAAGAAAAACATATATATGGATAAAGACCCTTTCATGATCAACTAAAAAGAAAATACAAGAATAGAGTTTAGAAGATACTAGGAACGCTCATTTGGAAGTTCTCTGAATTCCTTCTTCTCCTTCTCAATGTTCCCTTCTTAGGTCGCTAGTGATGCCTTCTTCCTTCTCCTCTAAAGCAAGAGCTTGCTTTGCCACCATTGGGGAGTTCTTCTCTTCCTTGGCACTCCTCCTTACTTAGTGGAATTTCTTGGCTAAAATTGTGAACCCTCCTCAAATCAAGAGGAGGAGTATTTATAGGAGAGGGGCTGCCTTCTTCTTCTTCATTTCAAAACCAGCAATTCCATTTAAAATTCTGAACTCATGATGGCAAAATCCTCCATTGATTGTGAGGTGACAAATATCTTCATTTGTTTACCCAAAAGATCACCTCAGTACCTTCATTTTCAAATAAAACGTAGCAGCTGCAGGAAATGATGGCTGGGGACAAAGTTCAGGATAAAGGTCATGTCCCCAGCCGCAATAAATGTTGTCTGGAGAAAATTTGCGGCCGGTCGCTGTAGTGCACTGCGGCGCACTGCGGCGTGCAATGGTCTTTAGCAAATTTGCCAAGTCCCCCGCTGCCGTGCGCTACCCGCGCTAGAGCATATGAAGATGTCTCGCTGCATCGCGCTGCAACGGGCCATTTTGCGAGTCTACTGTTCAATTACTTCACTTTTCAAAAATATTTATGCTGCAAATCGCTGCAGCACAACCGCGCGCTGTAGCGGCTCATTTTGCAACAAACACTGATCAATTAGTGAGCAACCCTGTTATATAGTTTAAATACTTCTGCTGCAGACCGCTGCAGCGCGCGACCGTGCGTTGTAGCGGTTCATTTTGCAGAAATTACTGTTTAATTAGTTGAGCCCCCATTTATATGGTTTAAATACTTCCGCTGCAGACCGCTGCAGCGCGCGACCGCGCGCTGTAGCGGCTCATTTTGCGAAAAACACTGTTCAATTAGTTGAGCCTCTATTTTATATAGTTTAAATAATTTTGCTGCAGCCCGTTGTGGCACGCTGTAGCAAATTTTCTTTAATAAAAATTAATTTTTTTTAGAAATGCCTCAGAACTCCCTTGGATGCCTTTTCCCTGAAAAAGATAGAAAAAATTAATTTTAGGAGCATCATAAAGATCTGAAATGAAAGAAACTCCCTTTTATTTTAAATATAATTTATGGATTCATCATTTGTCAATAGACTCTTCCTACTACAATAGCTCATCTAATAGTAAGGTTTAACGACTATTGAAATAATGATACTAGATCACAATCTTAAAGATCTAGTGCTGAAATGTAATAATTTAATATAAATTCTAAGATTTATATTAACCTTACAATCCTTAGTTTATTAGACTAACTTATACAAGTCAAATGAATAAACCCATCTAATCACCACTTATACTGCAATTCTGGGATATAATCATGTGAATTATTATGGATGGATCATTTTGCAATTCATCATCATTTTATATTTTATCTCATGCCAAGAGTCTTACTTAAGTGAAAAATCAAAGATTTAAAGATATAGATTCAGATGATCAATCACATAAATTCATTATGGATCTTAATATTTCTTGTTTAATAGTTTAAGATCAGTGTCAAATTAGAAAATATTATTGAAACTATGCCAATCCTTTATTTGTTCAAATCAAGTGTTTTATTTAGGGTGATTAATGTTTAAACTTTGATTATCAACTTATTCTCGTGAACTATTCTAATTTTTTCTAATTTGTTCTAATTGTTCTAATTAGATTATCAAGACTCTGCTTGATTCCTGATCAGATAAATCCATGTTCATTATTTAAGGAAGTTAGCAATCTCCTGTTCCAACTTATGGAAATCTATTATGGGTAAATTAATCTAACATTTTGAAAGGTTAAATTTGTTCTAATATTATCTTCTAACTCATTTGATAGAGTTAAATCTATGATCGGGTTAGATTCTAATTATTGATGTTGTAGTAATGATCCCTCAAAAAATCATTACACTTGCAAGATCAACATCAGATTATGTTTGCTTATTGACTTATTATAGAATTTACAGAATTATTGTTGTTGTGGGAATGGTCCCTCAAATTATTGGTAAGTTTAGGTTAAAATTATGTCTGCTTATTGACTTACTGTAGAGTTTAAATTGCAGATCAACTTTAGATTCTAAACACATGATTAAATCTGGAGTTTAAAATAATTTAAAGATCCTAAAATCAAAATCAATGTTTTCGTTTGTGCAATTAACATAAAAATTGCCATCGTGAATTCAGAAATTTCGTTGAAGGATTTTTCGAGATTCTAATTTAAATCTGAATTGGCACTTCGATTATTGACTGAAAAGTAATTATGCATTATCTAAAATTCCACATACTAGTTGTCAAATAGGATTTTTATATTCACATGTAGCTTTCATGTGTTTGAGAATTTCAAGCAATTATGGACAATAAAATTTTTGTCCACTAACCAAGGTGAAGAATTATCATGTATGTACTAAAATTATAATTAAGAAAAGACCATTTTCTCTATTATGAGGAGGCACACCTAGCCCTAAATAAGGACAAGAAGACATCAACTATTGATGACTATCCTTATTATTATGATCCTTATCTAAAACTATATATTTTTTTGGAATAATGTTTGAGCTAAACTAATTTTTTTAAATGAATACCTTCAATAACCATTCCTTTACCCAAAGGATAGAAAACACTATGATTTTTATAAATAGAACAATGCTTAGCTGCTTTACATGTAGCTTTATGTGTGATACAAAAAAGAAAAAAATTATTATTGTGTCTATTTCTTTTTATTCAAGGGTTAATATTTTTTTCCACTTCTTTTATAGTGTACATTCAGTTTAGTTTGCCTTTAGTACCCAACGAGAAATCCAAACAACACGAACGACAGTAGCTAAGAAAAAAAAAATAGAGGCGAGGGTTGGAACAAAGGTGAAGTTCAAACAACGTGAAGTTCAAACACAATTTTTCACGAGCAATAAGAGAAATCAAGGATGCTGAGCACTATCCCCCCATCTATTTTGGGGTGAGGGTCTTTAATACTTGAGCTCATTTGTTGATACTATCAATTTGGGTCATTACAAATACCTCAAAATAGCTACACAATTTGTAATATACTATCAATTTTAAATTGGATTTCCATAGAGTATTTTTTCCAATGTCTTTCTTCTCACATACCCTTAAAAGTTTCTTATTTGCTAGCTTAACAACCCAAGGTAAAATTATTACAAAAAAGTCACATAACTTCCACATTAAAGCATACAGTTAATATCAAATTAAAATATCATATACTTAAAGCAACTAGTCACATCAAATCTATAATATATATCATGCTTATCTTCAAAATTTCACATAATCCAATCTCCTTACAAAAATATTGCTTCATCCCATCACACTCGCAAAAAAGTGGGATTAAAGATGCTAATTTAAAGATGTTAATTAAGATGCTAATCTTTATATAATTATAGGAAATTGTGTGATTGTTTTGTGTTATAAAAATTAGAAGTATTGCTTTGTGTTATAAAAATTTCTAATCTTTCGTGCATCAAAGGTTCACATAAAAGTTATTCACGTTAGATCTCCTATCACTTTAAATATTAACAAAATCCTAATAATTGAGAACTTAAGTAAAGCCGTAGAAGTCATGAATGTATATTTAGTATAGGTGTGACCAAGAAAACTATATGAAGAACTTCAAGGTGATGAAGGACAACAAGAACATGAGAAGAATTCCAATGACTCGGGGTT
Source organism: Gastrodia elata (assembly GCA_016760335.1). NCBI lineage: Eukaryota > Viridiplantae > Streptophyta > Magnoliopsida > Asparagales > Orchidaceae > Gastrodia > Gastrodia elata. Next base: position 19,337,741 of record CM028669.1, read on the forward strand.
TCACACGGAGCATAGTTGGAGATTAAGCAGATACTGCAACATGTTATTTTTGTTTTGAATCATTATTTTTATTTATATTGTTAGTGTTGTATGTCTTTGAATGTTTTATAATTTGTTATATATAATTTGTTAAATCTTTTTTTCCTTTGGGAGAATCGTGCTCTTGCGAGAGAGTGCTTGAAGTGATATGTAAAATCACGTCAGCCTTGTGCGCATGGATAGCAGCAGGGCTACCGAGATTTGTAAAATTCAGATAATCCTTCTTGTTTTGCGCGGATAGTCATCACTCCCCTTCGTTGTCCATAATTGAAGGGCTTGTAGGTGCATATAATCCTCTAAAATCTTTGATGTGGATAGTCATCACTCCTCTTCACTGTCCATAATTGAAGGTCTTGAAGGTGTATAAAATATTCAAAAGTCTATGGTGTGGATAATCTTGGGATTTATTTTCTATTTTGTGTATGTGTTCTTTGTCTACTTTCTCACAAAAATCTCACATAAACCTAAGAAAGTTATTGTCAAAATTTCTCAACATTATAATTGACTTATTCACTATATTCCATGTCAATTCGACTTCATTTGGTCCACATAAAGCTTTCACAATATCATCAAAATCATATATACAATCCTACTAACATATCCCTCATCAATTTTTGTCCATCAAAAGCCTTCCAGCCAGCCGCACGCACGTGAGTGCCTGCCAGCACTTGCACGCGCGCACGCCAGCGTGTAGGAGCAGGTTTTCTTCGACATGCCGACTTTCGATGCTTCGTTCTCCATTATCTAGCCTTTGATTTCAGTGTCGTTGGTTTGAAAGGCTAAAATCCTCAACTACACTCAAGTGACATAAAAACAGAGATTTAATCACTCATTGGAGGAGAATGAAAGCAAGATCTTTCGACAAATGAGCAATGATCCGTTCACCCTCGTGCAAGCTCGTACTTCTCCAAAAGAGCAGAATGGTTGAACACAATTTCTGATGTGAAGTAAGAACCGCCATCGAAGGATAATTCACTTTTAGATGAAGAGTTTATGGGATCAACTCTACAGAGAATAGTTTTTTTGGTGGGAGAGAATCTGAAGGAGGATAACATATACATGAGAAGGATCCACCCTTGGCTTAGGAATTTGATTGAGTGAGTCTTGCATCATTTTGTGTTTTGTTTTGATTTGTATTATTTTTATTTATATTGATAGCATTGTGTTTTATTTTTATTGTTGCATCCAATTTATTTATATTTAGGATGTGAAAGGACGCCCAAAGATATGATGGCATGCCTCACATACTGATATATACTATTTTTTTATTTGGAGAAGATAGTGAATGAAAAATAATTTTCTTCCTCCTTTGTAAGAGTCCAGATCTTGCGAGAGTATTCATGAAGGGGTGTTGATAATCACTTAAACTTTGTGCGCGTCCATAGCGGCAAGACTACCGGGGTGTGTATAATCTTTGTAATCTATCTTGTGTTAACGTTGATATCCATCACTCCCTTTCAGTGTGCATAATAGAAGGTTTGAAAGGTGTGCATAGCCTTTAAGAACACAATGTGCAAATAATCTTAGGGATATCTTTCTTTTATTTTATTATTTTCTATTTGGTGGCATAATACTTTTTGTTAACTTTCATCCCCACTTTGTCTACTTAAATTCGCTACTGTTTCGTGCTTCAAACATTCTCTCTACGATACCTATGTGTAATCTCATGTCACTTCACTTTCCATAACATCCTCAAAAAGCCATCAAGTCATACAAAACAATCTCTCACATATATTTAACATTCACCACAATATCTTCATAAGGTTTCATATCAACCTGACATCATTTGTTTTACCAAAAGCCCTCCTGAGGTCTCCAAAATAATTATACAATCCTACCACTTCAACCCCTATCAAAGGCATTCCAAGGGTGTTGAGAATGTGCCTTGGGATAGCCAGGTTCAATCTCCCAGGTGCACTTTGGCAAGTATAAGCAAGAAATAGAAAGACACCCCTAAAGGAATGCACACAAGCTCTCATGCATACCGACAAGGTAAATCTAACATAAATCCATGTTAGATTTAGGAAAGGACAATTTAATGTAAGTCTAAACACATGTTTTAATTGCACCCTAAAATATGAAGTTACACAATGATTTAATTATTCAAAATAATAGAAGATACTTGGGATACCTTATTAAGAACATATAAAAGAAAGAAATATGTTGAACAATTTCACATTACTAGTTTAATTTGGATTTTTGATTAGGAAAAAAATTTTGCACACTCAACATCCATTATGAGTTACTTCTCATTGTATTTATTCAAGTTCTATTTCTTTACATGTGCTTTAAGCATATATGACTTTATTAAATTATAATAAAAGTGAGCATTCTAAAGTTCACAAATGCATGAAAAAAAAAACATAAATTAGAAATCACATTAAAAGCTACTTTAAAACAAAAAAATGTAAAATTGAAGTCTTAAGTAAAGTTGAAAAAACTAAAATAAAAATATATGGAAAGTTGAATTGTAATTAAATATAATAAAAATTGACCCAAAATAAAACAAAAGTGAATGAAATAAAAAAAGAAGTAGAGACTATCACTATGAATTATGATAGTTATGTGATAAAAGTTTAGAAAATGTAGTCCAAATTATTGTATTAATATGAACTCCTTCACTACCATTCTTCCTTGCTTGAAATATAAAGGCATTAGATTTCCACTAACCAAGCTATTATACTATGCTAATTTGAGCCAAAGCCATAAGCAACAAATAGATTATCATTTTATTTTATGTAAGGCTAGAATATAATATAACAAGGTTGAAATAACACTTATGCCTCATAGCATAAGCTGAACTAATTAGGTCACACCTTTAGCCACTGATGACCTATTAATAAGATCCTATTCCCATATTATTCAATTAAAGTTATTACCCAAAAATAATTACTAATATCTTTATGCTTCACCATTTGACTAGAACAAAGTATGTCTACCATATTAAGAGGGGGATTTTCTCAAAACAATATGTATAAGTGATGGGACTAAAGAGGTGAAAGAGGTTTGCATGCGAGGAAACAATTGTTCGACTTCGAACGATAGTTTGGAGAACCAACAAAATCAAAATTTTATGAAATTTTAGAATGTTGTGTAGATTGATGGAAAATTGTAGGCGCTGATTTCAAAGAAATTAATTGAGGTTTGAGAGAGATATGATGACTGGAGTGTTCAAACTTCACACTTCGTACAATGTTAATAAAGTGGACAATTAAATGGCTAAATATAGTCAAAATTGAACAAAATAAGATGCATTTTGAAGCTAACAAAGAGAACTTAGAAATACACTACAAATCACAAAAAAAAAAAAGAAGAAAAGAAATGATAACTACCAATATTACCCACACCATAGTCCTTCGAGATTGTACACGCCTCGGAGCTTCGTGGTTGTGCACACCAATAAGCATTCCGGTTGCCCAAACCAAAAATCAAAATATTAAGCCAAAATTTAGAGAAGAAAATGTTTATTAACCATTAGAATTCAGAAACATTATAATACATAACCCTTGCAAACTCAAAGGCCAGCCCTTGATCAAATGACCACAATAACCCTCCTTAATAGCCTTGAATTTCTAAATAACTCTTTCACTCCTCAATATTGATGGAGGATAACCCAACGCATCATGGCAATATTAAGCATTAACAAGAAAATAAAATAAAAATAAATAACAAGGTCCACATGATTAACCCCAAAAATACTTAAAACATGACCTATTCGATGAACTAGCACAACAAACTAAACCCACTTGCATATGAAAATAAAAATACAACATTATTACATGAAATTATTTCTAAAAGTCTTGAAAATAAATTAAAAAGAATTCTTAAGATATTTAGCTCCTTAGCATAAGATCGAGTTACAATGTGTGGTTGAAACCATGGTGGTTGTGATGCATTATATCCACCCTTGCCAAAAGAACTCTGCTTTATGATGTTTAAATCTACGTAATCATCCAAAAGATCCGGGTCCAACTTTTGAAGTTCCATCTTTGTTACGCTCGTGTCCTTAGAAGGCGACTTATTCATCCACCTAATCAAAAACTTGTGATCTCCATGTTTTTATGCATCTACCTCGTTAGTAACATTATATTCAATCTCAAACATAGTAGGTGTAGGAAATTTAAGTGTAGACTTGCCTTCATTTCCTACAATAGAGTCAAATTATTCATCTTTTGATGAAAAATTTAATAGAAAATGAAATCAGATCTTCAATGTTAAATACAAGACTAATTAGCTTGTTAGGTGGCAAATCCAATAGATATGCATTGGGTCTAATTTTTCTATTCACTCTGAATGGACCAGTAGCTTGTGCATGTAGTTTCTTATGTTTGGTGGTGGCATACCTCTCAAGGCGGATGCATACCAACACATAATCTCCATCTTTAAACTCTTTTTAGCTATTCTTGCATTTACTTGTTTAGAATATTTAAATTTTTGAAAATTCAGTTTGTGTTTTCAATGTGTCGTGCAACTTTTGAAAATCAATGGCAAGATAATATGCATGATTCGAATATGAGTGATTGGTAAGCTCTAAGAAATAAATAGGCTTTCTAGGATTAAAATGATATATGAACCCAAATGGTGTTTTCTTAGTAGTTTTGGAAATAATACTTTTATAGGAAAACTGTACAGTAGGTATGTGAAGATCCATGTACCTAAATTCTCTCCAACTAAGCACCTTAATAAATTCCCCAACATTATATTTACTACCATAGTTTGACCATTAATCATGTTGACACATTGATCTAGGTAATCCCAACACAAAATCATTTGATAGATCCTCTGTGGGGCCCCCGTACTGACAACAAGGAAGTACGGTGCTCCAACTGTGGCAAACCCCCAACTTAAGTAAAGTTAGGTAAACCCTACCTGCCTTAAGCCAAAGACTTGTCACCAAGTACTATAACATTCATCAATATATATATGTAAATATCAAAGTGGCGGAAGCAATAGGCAAGTAGTAACATCCACAAGCATACATAGTAGAAAGAGGGAAAACAATATACTAACTCATCGAAATGTAGAAATGAAACACATCCAGAATTAATTATTACAAACTAAATTTTAAAGAGGATGAAAATGTCTCTCAATCTCATTGAAATAAAATACAACATCTATCTAAACAGCAGCAGCACGATCCTCCTCCTGAACCTGCTCCTCTTCTGCGACACTGCCCACGGACACGTCCGAATCTGACATTTGTCGGTATCACAAATGCTAGGGCCCCAACCAACAAAACAAAAAGGTTACAGTTAGATAATTATCTAAGTACATTTTATGCTAATTTAATGAACTGAATATTTTAAAGATATCATATTTAAATTAGCTAAACATGCAAATAGTAATAGGTGCAATAAGCTATGAAGAAATGATAACTATAAACTATCCATTTATAGCTAGCAACTAGTATGATGAATGATATACAATGCACAATAAATAAGGTGAGGCAAAAAGCTAAAAAGAAATAGCAACTACAATACAATTCTGAACCTAACATGCTTATGATCATATTAACCCATGCTAGGTATATAAAAGAAACACAAGTACTAAAAATATGCAATTCTAGCATCCTAAACATGCCAATATATATAAGTAAACTATATGAGTATACATACAACATGCTAGTTAAGAAAAGGAAAAGAAAAGGCCACTGATACATGTGGTAAAAGCAAAGCAATCTATGTAAAGCCACTGAGACATGTGGCAAGCGAGCTGGTACTGAAAATAAGGCCACTGAAGTATGTGGCAAAGCAAAACAGAAAATAATACTAAACAATCCAACTAAAGTAACAATAAGCCTAAGACATAGTACTGCCATACCAGCCAATAGGCCATACAGGGCCTCCAATATCAATCAATCAAACCCCAGCCTAACCATCCAAATATGCTAGGTCTGAGTCCAGTCTATACAATATTACTACTGAAGAAGCAGACTAAGCTAGGACATATTCTACTAACTCAACAAGGCAAAACTGAATGATATGCAATTCAAATACTAACTTAGGATGTATCATCCATATCCTAAGTTTTCCTATTATGCTCAAGGAATAAGGCTCAATAACAAAGGTATGCCAAGCAAATCAAATCAAAGTAAGCAAGGGACTCAATCTAAACTCATGTGATATCTGATGTTATCTAATTACCAAATATAGCTACTCTGAGAAGGTACAAGTTTAGGATCTCCAATATCCAACTATTGAGTAGAATCTCAGATTTACGTCCTTAAAATTAATATTAGAACTTAACAAGTTATAATCCAAAATCAGGTGATGACTATATAGTTTAAGTAATTAAATCAATGACCTAGTTTATTAATATTTTACTCTCTTACCCAAATCTTGATCAAGTAAATCAAGATTTAGGGATTCAGGACTTGAACTCCACTTTGGTGTTCAAAACCTAAACCCAGGGGATGTCCTAATAAGGATCTAGGGTTCACACACTATTCCAAAGTTAAGGATAAAGGATCCTATAAGCTGAAAGATCTAAGAACCATGAACTTAGTGAAAGGGTTACTCTACTGATTATAAGATAAAATAATCAATTAAGAACTTGAGAATCTAAGATATATATTCAACCTTTAAGATAATCTCATTATCTTTAGAGATTGAATCATCCTATACCCACATGGAAGGTTTCAAAGGGTTAAACAATCAATCATTTGAAGAATTTCAATTGGCGATAGTTCAGTTCAAATTAAAGATATATGTCTAAGATCTAAGATCTAAGGATCTGATGTTTGATCACTTTAGACTTTGAACTAGATTTTTACTTAGGAGTTTCCATTTGTATTTCTTTTAGAATTTAGGTTTATAATCAAACTATATTAAACTCATTAAGGTGATAATTAACAATCTTAGATATCTAGTTTAAGCATTAAACTAGGTGACCTCTTTTAGATTACTTAAGATCTAAGTGTCTTAATTAGGGCTTAAGTGAACATTTCTTAAGTTTAAGGATCACATTAACATTAATATTGGTATGAGAATTCAAAGAACATTTCTAATCTATGTTATGGTAGATTACTGAAATTTTCAAGGTTTATAGGGCATTTAAGCATAATTGATCAAAATGACCAAAATGCCCCTCTTAAGGCAAAAATTGGAATTTTAGGGTTTAATTGTCCAAATTACTCCTAATCTATTTTAATGTGTCCCATACTGATAAATAAGGTGGGAAATACACTTAAGTTGGATTTTGACCACTTAATTAAGCTAATTAGCACTAATCACTTATTTAGGCCAAATTTTGGGGATAAGTATATTTAGGACATCTTAGGGTAATCCAAGCTATCCAAATGGTTTTAAAATACTTATGATATCATTAGGAACCATCTCTATCAAGATCAGAGGCTTAACTATGTTTAATTTTACTAATCCTTAATTAGGGTGATTAAGGAGTGATTAAGAGAAATTGATATCCAAAATTGGTTTTAAAGGTCTAAAATTGATCTCTAGGATTCAGGGAGCAATCAGAGCCTTTAATTTCCTCATTGGATGTATATATTCAATTTAATATGATTTAAACAAGGACAGCAAAGTGTTGGGCAAATATTTTTAAATCTAATCATTGGATCAGTGATTTTATTTTATATTTAGATTCCTTGTATTTTTCTGATTCAAATGGTATATTGGATCATACCATTTGGATCAGTATAGCCAAAGTTATTTAAATAATTTATTCTATATTTTTATTTAAATTAAAACTATAGGGTTTGATCAATTTAATTCACAACTATTAAAAATGTCTTCCGATAATTATTAAATAGATGCGGCCCAAAATCAGAACCGCGTGGGTCACGAGTCGGCCCGGCCCAAGATCCGTGACTTCGTCTTGATCCTCTCGACGGGTCCTGAGTCAGCCAGACTTCCGCATTGAAATTCTTGGCACTCCGGTGACAGCAGAGGTTCAAATTAATCCCTACACATTCCTGGAGTTGGGACGCATCGATTGGACCAAGAACCCCCATCTGGATCCCTCTAGATTGATGGGGTGCTAATCAACCGAGACACCTTCAAATAAGGCATCTCAGGCCGACTGTGAGGAGACAATTCTCCTCACAGAGGCCTCAATTCGACTGCGGCTTGATCCCTATACGTTCAGGGAAGTGAGGCGAGTCGAACCCCCATACTATCTTAACTTGGGGTGCAACCAATCGCTGGGTCCTTACTCAGACTAACCAAAGCTCGGCCGCTAGCTCAATCGATTGATACAATTGATTTGAGCTAGCTTAGCCCCAGGCGACAATTACCGCAGGTTCCTTAGGTGGCTACAGTTCACTAGGCGACATCCAGGGCTCATCCAGAAGACATAAATGAAATGGAGCTAAAGGAATTTCAATGGGGGAAAGGCTGTACCTAAATTTAGGGTTGCAGGTCTGACCGAGGAGAATTGAAGTGTCCCTAATCTTCCTGAAGGTCAGACAAAGGCGCACAGAGGGTCTGAACACCAGACGAGCCCTCTATCAGTGGTTCACAGTTTGGGAAAAGCTGGGAAAGATCGCCGAGGAAGACGAGAGCTCCAAGGGTTTCTAGTCGCTAATTAAGGGTTCACAGTGAGCAAAGGGAATCACTGTGATTCTCCCAAGGTATTTATAGGCCAAGGGGGCTATGGGGGTGGCTTCCAGAGCTCGGGCAATGGAGGGAAGCTCGGACTAAAGGGAGAGGCTCGGGCCAACGGCCTTGGGCAATTTGGAAAGATGGTAACCAACAAGACGAACGCGCCGAGGGTAGATGAGAAATTTCGAAGCTTTTCCCGTACTGCCACACGGCTGAGCGGATCCTGGCTGTCGAGGGGACCATACGCAGACGGGTTGAGAGGTAGACAATGATCCACAGTGGCTAGAGGTCTCAGAGCCATCGAATGGATCGACCGTTGGCTCTGGACGATCCTTATGGATTACTTAAATGGGTTAACCGGTAGCCATTGGATGCGAGCGATGGATCCAACGCGTAGGATTAGATCCTACCACGGAGTAGATCCCGCCGTTCGAAGGCACGCGCTGAGATGCTTGCTCAAGCATCGGGTGGCGTGAATGCATGCGCCGCTGTCGGGACCCCGCAGCGGATCCGCCGCAGTCCCGACAGCAAATCCCGGCGATTTAATTTTTAATTAAAATTTAAATTAAATATAAATAAAATTAATTAAATAATATATAATTATTCTAAATATCCCAAATCTAATTTAGGACCAAATGAGCTCCAAAAATTCCCAAAATTTCACCATTAGCTATTTAGGGTATGTGGAATTCAAAAATGAAATTAGATTTTGATTTGGAGATCAAATTAATTTAGATATTTTTCAGGGCTTAAAAATAGCCAAAAATACCAAATTTGCCATTTTAGCTCCGATTGATTCTAAATTTCTAGGGTTAGGTTTAAATGATCCACTGTGTCCAATAGAATTAAAATCAAAGGTTGATTAGGCTTAAATAATGCCAATTTAGCTATGGTAAAAACTAGGGTTGTTACATCCTCCCATGGTATGTATGGTATATGTAGGGCTGAATACTTACTAGATTTCTGCTTAGTCATTTTTGCTCATCTACAAACTAGACATTGAGACACAAATTTGCCAGCATCTCTCTTTAGAGATGTCCAGTAAAACTATTCTTCAATAAGATGGGTTATTTGGTCTCTCCTTAAGTATCCTAAAATCCCTCCAAAATACAACTCACTAATTAGAAATATCCTTAAGCACGTCCTAGGGATACATAATACCAGACCTCGAAATAAATTATGGTAACTTATCGCTCAGTCAGCATAGCTAATCCATTAGGTGCTCACTCCCTAGGATCATATCAGAGTTTAGTATAATCATGTATTTATAGCAGTATAAAATACACACTTCTACATTCATTGCAACATTCAAAAATACCAGAATAATAAAGGAAATATATTTATTATAAAGATAATAATTATCTTACAAAATTTGTTACTCACTAAGCAAATAGTTTAAAACTTTAAGAAAATTAGTGTCTAAGTTGCTCCATCATGTATTAGCTCATTCTCAAAGGCTTGATTCAGAGATTATTTCTTAACTTCCATATATATATATATATATATATATATATATATATATATATGTGTGTGTGTGTGTGTGTGTGTGTGTGTGTATTACAGGGCAAACCAAAAAAAGAAAAAAAAAATTTAATTAGACACAAAGGTATAAATAAGGTTTGTAGGATATCATAATTTGCATTTAAGCGACATGATTCTACTTGAGAAGCATATACAAATAAAATGCAATATTTAAATATGATATGCTTACGATTATGAATGCAATATACATATTTGAGATATGTGCTCATTTTGAAAGAAAATACATCAATATATAATAATTATTCTGTTGGACAAAATTATAGAATAATCGAGGAGTTAGATATGCTTATCTAATAATTTGAGATGTGAGTTTTTGACAAATTATATATTCCCCCTCAAAGGCTATATGCAGTCCCATTATTTTACCAGATATTAGAGTATCCTAACCTAATGTATTATCTGTGCAGAGTTGAGATCAACTTGAATAAACCCATGATACTGATTTCTGATCATTTATTTTAAGTTTTGAGCACAAAATCTCATATAAATATATTAAAGTAGGTCAAAGCTTTATAGTGATGCAAATGAAAGTTGCAAAATAACAATATTAATAGTATATTGGTCATTTATCTTTATACATTAAAAATAACAAGTTTTAGTATTATAAGTAAAATATATATATATATATATATATATATATATATATATTAAGAAAAAAAAATGACTGAAATAAATGTTACAGAAATTAAAAAATATATACATATATAGAAAGAAGTAAACTCACAGAAATGAAAGTTGCAGAAATTTGAAAATATTTACATATATAGAGAAAAAGAAAATGACAAAAATGAAATTTATCAAAATTAGGAAATATATACATATATACATATATAGAAAAAAAAAATGTAGAAATGAAAGGTCTAGAAATTAAGAAATATAGAAAATTAAGAAATATATATATATAAAGAAAAACCAAAAAAATGAAAGTTATAGAAATTAAAATATATATATATATATAGAAAAAAGGTAAATGATAAAAATAAAAGTTACAGAAATTAAGAAATATATATATATATAGAAACAAAAATAGAAAATAACAAAAATAGAAATATAATAATAATATTATTATTATTATTAAGAGAAGAAGAATAAATAAAAAGAATAGAAAATATTTCATTTCTTTCTCATTTATTACTCTTTATTGCATTTATGAGGTTTTACTAGAGGTCGATGGGGTGAATTGGTGGTGGTCAAAGAAGAGAGGGAGGAAGTGGAGGGGAGAAGAAGAGTGGGGAAGGGGAGTGGGGGAGGCGAAGGGAGTGGGGGGAGAAGAGAGGTGAGGTAAGATGAGAAGAGGTGGAAGGTGGGGGTGTATTTACCAATTTTTTAATTAATTAATTAATTAATTAAATTCTCTCTCTCTTCCATTATTGGAATATGAACAAATTTGTCATCTTCTTCAAAAATATTTTAAGCGTTCAATTTGGCTTTCTCTTCCTCTTTCTTATCTCTTCTTTCTCTCTCCTTTTTCTCTCTCAACTTTCTCTCTCTTCCATTTGTTTTTTAGAAAAGAACAAAACTTAACATGTAGGTGAACCTTGATGAGAAAAATACACTCAGAAAAATTGTTTTTAATTTATAGCAATATTTATTTTTTATTAATTTCTGAAGATAAAAGCTTCAAAAATTAATTATGGTTAATTCGGAGCTATAAATTTGATGAAAGTATTTTTGTATCCTTTTTATAATATTCTTAATCCAATAGTACTAAAATCATTAAATTTGGACTTATTTTTAATTTTCCTAATTTATTGAATTTAAATAATTCCAAAAATTAATTCAGGAGTATTCGCTATCTAGATTGCTCCTAAACTTAAGGTTTTGATTTTTTAGTCGAGTTTAGTCATTATTATCCTAGTAACGACTTGGGTTGTTACATAAATACGCTTAGACAATGTGATAATCAGAACTAGTGGCAGTAAAATGTCACTTATTTGTATATATATGATATGACAATCAGGACAACGCTAGTAATTATCCATCAGTCTATCAAATCCCACAATCTCAATCGATAAAGATGATAGAACTAAGGTTTTCCAAGATAACGCATCGATAGGTTTATTCTCAATGCACAATTTTTGTTTTAGATCAAACAAAAATAATGTAAATATTTTATCCATTTAGAGTGCAATGGTTCAACATTTTTTGTGTGTTTATGAATTTTAAAACTTGGTGAATTGTGTATAGAATAATCTCTCTATATAATAAAGAATGTTGCTAGTTCTTGATTGACAGAGTGATATCATAAGAATCTCTACCATATGTTGAATATCATTACTTTGCATCATTAAGGTTTTCACTAAAATATGCAACAGGATATTCATTGATCTACAACACTTTGCCTATGTAAATCCCTGAGGCATCACAAGCGTCCTCAATTTTTTTTCCAAATTAGGTAACCAAAAAATAGGTGAAGTTGTTGTGACTCTGTTGATATGGTTATAAGCCTTATCAGCACTATGGGTCCAAACAAACTCATCCACCTTCAATGCCTCAGTTTAATAGAGGCCACAATATAGCTAAATGTTCTAACAAGTCTCCTATAAAATATTACTAACCAATGGAAACTTTGAATATCAATAAAATTTGCCTGTGTAGGCCAATCGACAATCCTTTTAATTTTGACATAATTAGGTTTGATTCCAAAAGATGATATTATGAATCATAGAAACATACTCAAATTACATGAAATAACACTTCTTTTATTTAACAATTTTTTTGCTTTAAGATTTTCCAAGATTATCCTTTGATGTTTTAGGGGATCTTCTCATTTGTGTTGTAAATGAGTATGTCATCAAAATACATTACCACAAATTTTTTATGAAAAGGTCTGACACTATATTCATTAGCCTCATAAAAGTGCTTGGTGCATTGGATAATCCAAATGGCATAACAAGCCATTCATAAAGTCCTTTGGTGTTTTGAAAGCAATCTTCCATTCATCTCATGGGATTAATCTAATATGATGATAACATTTCTTGAGATCAATCTTGGAGAACAAAGAAATATTGGCTATCAGATCTAACAGATAATCCATGCGAGGAATAGTGGACCTATGCTTAATAGTAATTTTGTTTATCGACCTCCTATCAACACACAATATCCAGGCACCATCTTCTTTGGATTTAATAGAACAAACATAATATAAGTGCTTAAGCTTTCACTCAAGAAACCCTTTTGTAATAACTCATTAACTTGATATTGCAACTCAACTTATTCAATAGGATTAAATTGATAACGTGTAAATTTGGCAATTGAGCACCAGGAACAAAATTGATAGCATGTTCGATATACCAAAGCGATGTGATTCAGGAAATTCTTTTAGTAATAGCACAACACATGATGCCACAGGCATACAATTACAAATAGGTACAATCTCCTTCACATGTAAAATATGCATCACTGTAGATCCATCAAATTCTTTCTTTAGTCTCTTCAATCTAACAAACTTAACATGAAGGTCTAAAATTGGTGGTCATATAGATAGAAGTGGTACATTAATGGATGATGGAATAGATGGTGATATGGTGATCAATTGTAATATAGCTCCTTTCTTTACTCTTAGAGATGTTCTAACACTTGAAGGGTAACTGATGCTAGTGGGTTGCCTTTTTTTGGTAAATTAGGTATTTAAATATTGAATGGATTGGTAGGATAATATCTATGGATGATTTCTTGATTTTGTGGTGGGTTGGTTATTGGTTTAGAGTGGACTATCTAAAGGAAAGCTAAGACTAGTCTAGATTGAGCTTAGTTTGAGCTAATTCAAAATATTCCTTTTATAGGTGGGATTTTTTAGTGGGTTAAAGGGCTATAATTAAATTAATATAGATAGCCTAAGATGTGTAGTTTGGATCTATAGTAGATGGCTAGGTTTGATGGTGTATATATAGGTGTTTAGAGGTAGGGAAGAAGACAGGGTAGAGCTATTTTTAGATTTAGGTATGGAGGTTGTAGTAGAGTTTAGAGGGTGTTTTAAAGATTAGATAATGATTTAATAATTTTAAATGATACTTAAGATGATGGAGATGATGTGTGGATGGTATGAGGTTATGAGAATAAGAGTATAGTTAAAAAATAAAATATAAATAAGATAACAACCTAACTCACCAAATATAGGCAATAAAGTTGACACTACCAAGGACCAAGCAATATGAGAGCTATGATTGGGCTCTTTATTGGGCTTTTAATTAGGTTTTTTATTGAGCCCACATTCAAATTCTTTCCTTGAACTTTATCCATCACTCTTATTATTGGGCCTTTGATAATATTCTTAGGATGTGTTACATCAATAACAAGTGGTGAGTTTGGAAGTCATGGGGCCTATAGATGGTGTGGATGTTAGTAGATGATAGTAGTGTACTAGCTATTAGTTTTATAGGATACAACTTGATAATCTTTTGTTTTAATTTGAGAACATAATTGTTTTCCTTCCCATAGTGAATCACATCCATGTCAAACAACCATGATCTTCCTAAAAGCATTAAAGCTATGTCCATAGAAAAAACACCACACCAGATCTTATTTTTATAACTTTCCATTTTGAATGGAACTAAGCATCTTTGAGTCACAGAGAGAGATCCTTGATTGACCCAACTAACCTTGAATGGAACTAGGTTCAGTTCAAGAACTAATTTGGCCTCATACAATGTGTGTGTAGATGCTACATTCATAGCACAACCTCCATGAATAATCAATCTACATCCCACCCTATCGCATGATATAAACACACTAAAAATAATCCTCCTTCCTTAATCCTTCTCCAACCTTTCTCACCAATAGTGCTGCTCAAACAATGAACTACACACAGATGTATATCTTCATTGAGTTCAATCACTTCATATTTGAACTAATAATCCCCATGGAAAGACTCATGCTCTTATTCCTCAAAGTCTTCTTAAATCTTTTGTAACTGTACATACATGCTCTAAATTATTTTTCTTGTTAAGCTTATAATAAAAAATTTCCTCGAGTGATATTCTAGTTTATGCTACAAGTATTTATGTAGTAGTAGTAGTTAGAGTTATTATTTATTTTTGACTAATCTAATGTGTTTGCATTACAATAGCACTGGATCTAGATGAGGTATGTTGTGGAGCTTAATTGGATCGACACAGAAAAAGCCAATGGAGTTCCAATGGTGTTCCAAAAGGTTTTGAGGCAAGGCACTGAGTTTCGAAAGGTTTCGAGATGTTCCGAGACAAGTCAAGGGAAGTTCAAGCACCACAGCACACCGTGAAATATTGTAGTGCTTTGTGGAGCATTGTGTGGTTGCCACAACATGCCTTGGAACCTCTGCTATTTGAGCCTGGGCATCGTAGCATGCCGTGGCATCTAACGTTTGCCTACGATGGGTTAGACATAGAAATAGGCACCTCATGGTCATTTGTGAGCTTATTCAATTGATATTGGGCTTGCTTTAAAGCTCATTGAAAGCCCTAATTTATATAGGGTGTGAGTGTCTCAAAAAAGTAGCAATATATATATTTGTATTTTGAAAGGAAGAGAAAGAGGTGGTAGCCCTAGAGCTATGGCTGTAGCCAAAGGCCCCATTTGAGGGTGTAGCCAAGGGCAATAATAAGAGGCTAGTACGTTGGCTACACCTAAAAGACATTGATTGAGATATTCATGAGAGAGTTCATAGAAGGGCTGTAGTAGTGTGCTAAAGTATGTGACCACAAGGGGGCAACATTGGTGGCCATAATAGTGTGCAATTGTTCAAGGATGCAATGGTGTATTGTGGCAGGGATGCTAGTGGGCTGCCTTTTCTCAATAATTTATATATTTAAATATTGAATGGATTGGCAGGATAATGTCTAAGGATGATTTTTGGAGTTTGTGGAGGGTTGGTTATGGGTTTAGAGTGGACTATCTAAAGGAAAGCCAAGACTGGTTAAGATCAAGCCTAGTTTGGGCTGATTCAAAATATTCCTTTTATAGGTGGGGTTTTAGTGGGTTAAAGGGTTGGAAATAAATTACTATAAGTAGTCTAAGATGTGTAGTTTGGATCTTGAGTAGATGGCTAGGTTTGATGGTGTTTAGATGGGTATCGAGGAGTAGGGAAGAAGACTAGGTCGAGCTATTTTTAGATTTAGCTACGAAGGTTGTGGTGGAGTTTGGAGAGTTTTTGGGATATTAGATAATGATTTAATATTTTTAAATGATATTTAAGATGCTAGAGAAGATGTGTAAATGGTTTGAGGTTATTAGAATAAGAGTATAGTTAGAAAAAATAAAATAAAAATAAGATAACAATCTAACTCACCAAAGATAGGCAATAAACATGACACCACCAAGCACCAAGCAATATGAGAGCTATTCACCACAAATTTCTTTCATTCAAGTTACCCCATTACATTACATTTCAGCTCATATTTATAGGCAGTATAAGTCTCTTGCCCTATGAGCTTTGGAGGGAAAATATGGAGAGAAATTTTGGAGGAAAAGATGGGTAGTTGGCAATTAGTGAAGAAGTAACTCTAACTACTTACACTAAATATTTTCCTCATGATATGACTGGTCAAACATGTGCCATAATAAAAAAAAAAGTACAATAGTAATAAAAATAAAATACAAATAGTAAACCTAATATTTGGGCTCTTTATTGGCTTTTAATTAGGCTTTTCTAATTAGGCCCACTTTCAAATTCTTCCCTTAAACTTTTGCCATGGCTCTTATTATTGGGCCTTTGATAATATTCTTAGGATGTGCTACATTAACTCCCATTAGCCCAATTGAACTCTACACCGAAGAGTTAAAATCCAAGTAATCTTCTACTAATTGTGGATCTAGAGCTTCCAAATCTGTACATATTAGCCATGTGTCTTCTGTAGGCAGCTTATTTTTCTAACGAATGAGAAAACGATGCTCTTTATCTTGATTATTAGGAGCCTCCTCAGTGATGATGTTGTTAATGTCCAAAAAGGATGGAGTTTGCATGTGGGGAACTATATCTCTTGCTAAAAGACAGACTGTGCAAGTGGAGAATTGCTAACTCCTTGCACTTGTTGGCATGACTCAAAAGCTTGTGGAGAAGATTACACCAAAATTTATTCCTCATGCTGGGATACTTTTTTTTTTTTTGCTTTCCCAACCCTCTCCGATACCAAAATATGATGCTAGTAGGCTGCCTTTTCTCAATAAATTAGATGTATAAATATTAAATGGATTGGTAGGATAATGGCTAAGGATGATTTCTGGAGTTTGTGGTGGGTTGGTTATGAGTTTAGAGTGGATTATCTAATAGAAAGCCAAGACTAGTCTAGATCGAGCCTAGTTTGGGCTGATTCAAAATATCCCTTTTGTAGGTGTAGTTTTAGTGGGTAAAAGGGCTAGAACTAAATTAATATAGGTAGTCTAAGATGTGTAGTTTGGATCTGGAGTAGATGGCTAGGTTTGAAGGTGTTTGGATAGGTGTCAAGAGGTAGGGAAGAAGATTAGGTCAAGCTATTCTTAGATTTGGCTGTGAAGGTTGTGGTGGAGTTTGGAGAGTGTTTGGGAGATTAGATAATCATTTAATATTTTTAAATGATACTTAAGATACTGGAGAAGATGTGTAAATTGTTTGAGGTTAAGAGAATAAGAGTATAGTTAGAAAAAATAAAACATAAATAAGATAATAACCTAACTCACCAAAGATAGGCAATAAACTTGACACCACCAAGCACCAAGCAATATGAGAGCTATTCACCACAAATTTCTTTCATTCAAGTTACCCCATTATATTATATTTTAGCTCATATTTATAGGAACTACAAGTCTCTTGCCCTATGAGCTTTGGAGGGAAAATATGGAGGAAAATTTTGGAGGAAAAGATGGGTAGTTGAAGTAACTCCAACTACTTACATTAAATATTTTCCTCACGATATGGCTGGTCAAACATCTGCCATAATAAATAAAAAAAGTACAATATTAACAGAAACAAAATATAAATAGTAAACCCAATATTTGGGCTCTTTATTGGGCTTTTGATTGGGCTTTTGTAATTATGCCCACCTTCAAATTCTTCCCTTGAACTTTGGCCATGGATCTTGTTATTGGGCCTTTGATAATATTCTTAGGAGGTGCTACATCAGGGAGTGTGCTACAACAGAAGGCTGCAGTGGTGGTCGCAATGGTGTGCTGCGGTGGAAGGCTGTAGCGGAAGGCCACTGTGGTATGCTGCAGTGGTGTGCTGTGGCAGAGGGCTGAAGTCGTGGCTTGGGTGTTGATCTGTAGTGAAAGCTATTGTATGTTCAAGAGTTGTGTTAGAATTATAGGGGAAGGGTATAGAGAGAAGGATACTAGGGTTTGTGTGATCTCCATAACTATAAAATATTCCTCTATAAGCTCTTGATGTCTTCTTCAAATTGGATATTCTTGGTGGTGTGGCTCTATGGTTTATCATAGGTATTGGGTTTTCCATGTGTATTCTTGGGTTTGGATTGTTATTTCTCTAAGATTGTGCAAAGATTGTATGGTTTTCTATTTTGAGAGTTTTTCTTCAGATGCACCACATAACTGATGGTGAAAGATTCTAACAAGCAATATCAGAGCAAGGTTCTAGAGTTTTTTTAGTTTGAGTGGGAGTAATGGTAGACAAAATGAGATATGAGATTGAGAAAAGTGGAGTGGAGCAAACTTAATTGAAGATTTGCATTACAAAAGAATTTGTTTTTGCCATAAACAAATTCCAAGAAAATCAGTGATTATGAGAACATGAAGAATGTGAAGTTCTTAACAATATTGTTTCAGCTGACCATGGAAAACCACAAAGGTGGAAGAGCCACACCGCGACCTTTGCTAATGTTGAGCCAAGGGGAACAAGATCCATTTGAAGGTGGACAAATCTCAATCAGTCTCCAAGTGGTGATTGTTATGTTATGGAGCCTGATTAGAATGATACAAAAGGTCCAAAAGAGTTCCAATTATGTTCAAGAAGGTTTTGAGGCAAGGCACAGAGCTTCAGTAGGCTTCCATGTGGTTTTAGGGTGTTCCAGGAAAAGTTAAGGAAAGTTCAGGCATCCTAGCACATTGTGCAACACTATAGCGCACCATGGCATGCTCTTTAAGCACCATAGCAAGGTATGGCACCCTGTAGTTTGAGCTTGGGCACCGTAGTACGTCCTGGCCTCCATCGTTTATCTACAATGGGTCAGACACAAAAATAGGCCCTCTGTGGTTATTTGTGGCCAATTTGGGTGACATTGGGTTCGTATTAAAACTAGTTAAAAGACCTAATTTATAGAGGGTGTGAGTGTATCAAAAGAAGCATAAATCAAAACCCTTTTTATTGCAAAGGAGAAGGAGTTGGTAGCCCTAGGGATGTGGCTGTAGCCAAAGACCCCATTGGAGGCCGCAACCAAGGGCAATAGTCGTAGGCTATTGTGGTGATTGCATCAGGAAGCCATTGATGGAGATCTTGACTAGAGATTTGCACGAAAGGGATATGGCAGTGTGCTATAATAGGTGACCATAAGGGAGTTTCATCAGTGGCCACAACAATCTGCTTCGGTGGAAGGCTGCAAAGGTGATCATAGCAGTGTGCTATGACAGAAGGCCACAATGGTGTGCTGTAATGGAAGGCTGTAGCAATGTGCTATAGTAGTGTGCTGCGGTGGTGGCCTTAGTGATGTGCTATGGTGGAGGGCTGAAGTGGTTACTCAGTGGCTAAGGTGTTGATCTATATTGGGAGTTGTTGCATATTCAAGAGTTAAGTTAGAGAAACATGGGAATGGCATAGAGAGAAGAATGCTAGGGTTTGTGTGACCTCCCTACTAGTGGAATATTCATTTTCTTCTAGGTTAGGGTTTCTCGAGAATAACTCTATAAGTTCTTGATATTTTCCTTATAGTGGATATTCTTGGTGGTGTGGATCCATGGCTTTTCCCAAGTTTTTAATTTTTGAGATTTATCCAGGTGTATGGATGGTTATTTCTCTGTGATTGTGTTAAGATCTATATGGTTTTCTATTTTATGGGTTTTGCTACGGATTCACTCTACAACTGGTGGTGAAAGATCCTAACAAGATGATGATGCTTTTGATTGGGATTCTAATAATAAAGTGTCATGTACAGCTTCTTTTACAGTTTTTGGATCCCTTAACTTTATTTGATGTTTAATGTCCATTCTTAATCCTAACACAAATTTATTAGCCAATTTCAAATCAAAATCATGATGGTTAGTCCTATCTACTTGATTCACAAATAGGTCAAAATACTCAGAAACATTCTTGGAACCATATCTCATTATAATTTAACTTAGTATGTAGTTGCTTATGGTGATAATGTGGACATTACTTGTCCCTAAGCACTTCCTTCATTTCATGCTAACAAATGTTTCTTCTACCCCCTCTCGTCTTTTAATAAAAAATTATTCCAAAATATCTTAGGTTGACCAATTAACTTTAACCTCGCAAAAGTCATATTTTGATAGTCATCTGACTCATGCCACTCAAATAGTTCTTCAATTTGTGTCAACAATCAAGAAATCTATCACGATTGTGCGTGCCATCAAAAGTGGATGCCTTTACTTTAATACCCCTTAGTGGATCATACTCATTTTTTTCTTTTTCCATACTTCCTCTCTTAGCAGTGCATCTAAATGGCTCAACCCTAAGCCTCTCATAAAAATATCTACACTTAGCAGGGGAATAACATCCACCATATTGATCACCTTCAAGCACATCTAAATCATAATCATCACAAAAGATATTTTATCTCCTATAATTAAGGTTCCTCCCCACATCATATTCTTCATGTTCCTATCTATGATGATTGGGAGATTGTGATTTTCATGGAGGTTATGGATTTGGCTATGCTAGTAGTGGAGCTTGATGATTTTCTCTAATATCCATATTTAATTGATGTAATTCTTCCATTACGCTCACTAAAGTGATATCTACTTCTTGCACCCTATGTTCTAATTCATTTCTAAGTGATTCTTGGGAAGTGTTTTAATTATTCAATATTGCAATTATCTTTTATCAGATATTATCACAAGTGCAATCAAGTAACACATAAATAATAACAATTAACTTCAAATACACTAACTTAAGCAAATACAATAATAAAATAAATTAGATTATTCAAATCAGTGAGTATTATATGTGTTTTGCACTTTAGGATGGAATTCTTTGGTGGAAAATCTCTCTTGCGAGTGATCACTCAAGTTTGGCTCGATAGGTGCAAGAAAAAAAGCTAGGTTTGGTGGTGAAGCTTACTAATGAACTGGAATGCAATATCAACCTTTTAAACTTTCAACAAAACATGCAATAGTACAAGACTTAGCAAGAGATTAAATTAGCAAGTTCAAACAAGTTTTAAAACAAAAATTTGCAATATCATGCCGTCGTTAAGAATCCACAAGTAATTGTTCACTTTAAAAGCTCCTAGTACACTTCAGAAGATGATTTTGAACATTTTCTTACTTCTGGATTCAAGTGGGCTTTATAACAAATCCAACGCAACTTTCAGATTGCAATTTTGAGTCTCAATGAGTTTGTAGTGCTTCTTGGAAGTTCGTTGCATAAATCTGTCCTAAAATGGATGCATTGGGGAACCTACCAGACCAGTCGCCAGAAGATGGATGACCTGCTAAACGGTTACCACGCCTTCAAGATTGGAAGGAGAGAGACAAAAAATAAAAAAATTCAAAAATATTTGTGTAGATAGATTTTGATGTTTTGAACAACTTTTTCTTCTATACTAACATGTGAAACTAGGATCTTATATCTGAATGATGGGGATGAAGTGGAGAAAGAAGTTTGCATGTGGGGTAATAGCTATTCAACTTCGAACAATAGTTTGGAGAACCAAACAAAATTGAAATGTTATAAAACTTTAAAATGTTGTGTAGATGGATGTTAGAAAATTGTAGGCACTGATTTCAAATAAACTAGTAGAGGTTTGAGAGAGATATGATGAGTGGAGGGTTCAAACATCACTGTTTGTGCAATGTTCATAAAGTGGATGATTGAATGGGTAAATTGAGACATAATCAAATGAGAAAAGAAGTGCTTTGAAGAAAATGGAGAGAACTTTAAAGCATACTATAAAATCACAAAAAAAGTACATAAAATGATTACTACCAAAATTATCAACACCCTAGTCCTTTGAGGTTGTACACACCTTGAAGACTTGTCGGTTGTCCATACCAGTGGTCATTCTAGTGAGAATTATCACCTTGATGCTAGTTCCTCAACCACCTAACTTATATGCATAAGAAGAATTTTTATTTTCTTTCTCATTTATGATTAGTTCCTCCTATAAAGTAAAAGTAAGCCACATCTTCTACTAGTGAATCTAATAATTGAACCTTATTGATTTCACCATGTTTTGAACAATACTTATCCATACTTTGGGCTTATCCTATTTAAATCAGAATCATCACTAAGGATATTTTATCTCCAATAATTAAGATTCCTCCCCACATCATATTCTTCATGTTCCTATCTATGATGATTGAGAAATTATGATTGTCATGGAGGTTGTGGATTTGGCTATGCTAGTAGTGGAGCTTAATGATTTTATATAATAGCCATATTTAATTGATGTAATTCTTTCAATACCCTCACTAAAGTGATTTCTACTTCTTGCACCATATGTTCTAATTCATTTCTAGGTGATTCTTGGGAAATGTTTTATTTATTCATTGTTGCAATTATCTTTTATCACATATTAATACAAGTGCAATCAATTAAAACATAAATAACAACAATTAACTTCAAATATACTAACTAAAGCAAATACAATAATAAAATAAAATAGACTATTCAAATCAGTGAGTATAATATTTGTTTTGCACTTTAGGATGAAATTCTTTGGTAGAAAAGCTCTCTTGAGAGTGATCACTCAAATTTGGCTCGATAGGTGCAGGAAAATAGGTTAGGTTTGGTGGTGAAGCTTACTAATGAACTATAATGCAATATCAACCTTTAAAACTTGCAACAAAACATGCAATAGTACAAGACTTAGCAAGAGATTAAATAAACAAGTTCAAACAAGTTTTAAAACAAAAATTTGCAATATCATGCCTGCGTGAAGAATCCATAAGTAATTGTCACCTTTAAAAGCTCCTAGCACACTTCTGAAGATGATTTTGAACTTTTTCTCACTTTTGGATTCAAGTGTGCTTTATATCAAATCGAACATAACTTTTGGATTGCATTTCTGAGTCTGGATGAGTTCGCAGTGCTTCTTGGAAGTTCGTTGGGTAAATCTGTCTTCAAATGGATGCTTTGGGGGACCTACCTGATCGATCACCAGAATATGGATGACCTGCTAAACGGTTACCAGGCCTTCAAGATTGGAAGGAGAGAGACAAAAACTAAAAAAAATTCAAAAATATTTGTGTAGATAGATTTCGATGTTTTGAACAACTTTTTCTTCTAAACTGGGCTCTTATATCTGAATGATGGGCATGAAGTGGAGAAAAAAGTTTGCATGTGGGGTAACATTTATTCAACTACAAACAACAGTTTGGAGAACCAAACAAAATTGAAATGTTATAAAATTTTATAATATTGTGTAGATGGATGTTAGAAAATTGTAGGCATTGATTTTGAATAAATTAGTAGAGGTTTGAGAAAGATATGATGAGTGAAGGGTCCAAACGTCACTGTTTGTACGTTCATAAAGTGGATGATTGAATGGGTAAATTGAGTTAGAATCAAATGAAACAAGATGCATTTTGAAGAAAATGGAGAGAACCTTAAAACATACTATAAAATCACAAAAAATAAAAAGTAAACCAAATGATAACTACCAAAATTATTGACACCCTAGTCCTTTGAGGTTGTACACACCTTGAAGACTTGTCAATTGTGCATACCAATGGTCGTTCTAGTGAGAATTATCATTTTGATACTAGTTCCTCAACCACCTAACTTATATGCATAAGAAGAATTTCTATTTTCTTTCTCATTTATGATTAGTTCCTTCTATAAAGTTAAAATAAGCCACATATTCTTCTAGTGAATCTAATAATTGAACCTTATTTACTTCACCATGTTTTAAAATTTACTTATCTGTACTTTGGGCTTATCCTATATAGGCTTTAATAGGTGTCCATATGGCTTAGCCTATTTTATTTCTTAATTAAGCTTGATCATATCAGTTAAAACTATTAAAATATGTGTTTACTTATCATTTTCTATTCTAATGATGATTCAATCCTTCTTAATCAGGTGCTAATCAATCTTAACATTATTAATGTTGAAATTTAGTGGATTAAAAAATATCTTTCATCCATGTGAGCACTTTAACAAATATTCACATTTACATACCATGCATACTTGTATATATCATAATTAAATCATACCATTCATTTTTTTTACAATACATATATTTATTAAATTGTATGTTATTCAATCCAAAGCACTATGCATTAGACCATGTTTACCCAAAGCAACTTCATGACATTGAATGGAACCAACCTAGTTTATGTCTTATTCTAAGCAAATCTTGTATCACGTGCATGCTTATTTAATTTTATACTATGAAATACATATTAGATCATCCCTTTAGGTATTCTTAAGTTAGGTATGCAAAAATAATGACTAGTAAGCAATACTAGCCAAGATCCATCTCATGTCACCTTCACCTATTAAAATTTCAATAAAACTTCTAGCTTACTAATTAGTTTCTTAATTATTGCATCATATGCTCATTTATGTTTATTATAACATATATTAGTTCATATCTTGCTTAAGATTAAGCCTTGTATGAATAGAACTTGATAATATAGTAATATAGTTAAAGATTAATATCATGTTACTTCTATATAATTTATATACTTATATTCAGTTTCAATTAATCGAGTTATCACATTAATTAAATTATTATTAGCCCTAATAATTATTAATTGAGCCCAAGTCAAACTTAGATGCACTAGAGCTTGAGAAAGCTAATTAACCTTATTTAAATGCTTATATAATTATTATTCAGTGTCTTATAGCGATGCTTTTTAATGCATATGACATCATTAAAGGTAAATCGATTTAAATTGAGTCATATATATAGCAATCCACAAGCACTCAATGAAGATGTCCAGAACTTGAGGATTGTGAAAGCTAATCACTACCTTGAGAACTCCATCACAAAAAAATACTATCAAAGGACCAAAAAGAAAATCTATAACTAAGACTTAAGAGAATAATTTGAAGATGGACCCAACTACAAAACCCAAATCTAAAGCTTAATAAAGTGTCCATATATTTGGCTTTCTGTATGTATTTCACTTTTATTTATACGGTACTTCTTTTATTAGTTAAGACAAATGTCTGACCAGCCGTGTCTTAAAAAATTACAAAATTTGAGTAGTTGAATGAAGAAATTTCATGGCTGATTACTCTTATATTTCTTAGTGATCGGTGGTGTCAAGTTTATTGCCTATTATTGGTGAGTTAGATTGTTAGCAAATATTTATTTTTATTTTTTTACTAATCTCTTAAACTCCCATACCTCAAACCCACTACACATCTTGAAAAATATCTTATGTAATTCTTAAAATCATTAAACCTTAATCTAAATCTTCAAAACCACTCCAAACTCTACCATAATCTCTATGAAAAATTTAAAAATATCACTACCAAGTTCTATTTCCCGCCCTTCGACACCCATCTAAACCTCACCAAACCTATCCATCTACTCTAAATAAAACCTACACATCCTAATCTATCTATAATAATTTACTTCTGTCCCTTAACACATAAAAAAACCCACCCACTGGAGAGATATTTCAAATTTGTTGAATGTAGACCCTACCTACAATAGTCTTGGCATCCCATAACCAAACCACCAAAAACTCCATAAATTAATCTTAGACATTGCACTGTACATTCATACTTTTGTTTTAAATACTTAACTAACAAAAAGGCTACCCATCGCCATCATATTTTTGTATCATGGCAAAAAAGGGGAAAGTTGATATCAAGTTTGAGCATTACACACAAAGAAGTTTTTTTTTCTAGTAAACTCTTCTACAGAAGCTTTTATGTCATGCCAATAAATATAAGTTGTGTTTATCATTATCCCTGTCTAGTGTAAGTGGAATTGAATTTCCATCTTTGTAATCACTTACAAAAAGACATCTCCTTATTCTTAGGAGACCGCATATATCTCTCTACTCCAACAATCCTTTATTCTGTCTTACTTTATGTCTAAGCGTATGACTGCTAGAGAAACTTAACATGGAAGATAAAAAATATAAATGCACACAAATTCTTGATCCAGGCTATTGCTTTGATCTAGGATTGGTGCGACTTATATGTCTAGTGCACTTTAAGAATTGAACACGAATTTTGCTCAGTTCTAAGTTTCACTGCACTTCTGTGTCAAGCGCTCATAAATTCTTGATCTAAACATCTGCTCTGATCTCGAATGTGGTACCTCTTGGTTTCCATGCTTCACATTCTCATACACCTTGATCTAAACTTTTGGTTGATCCAAGGGGTAATGCTTGTGAATGCATTCTTTTGAATTAGTGAACAATTCATATTAGTGAAGTAGAGATTAATTATAAAAACATCACAAACATTTATTCACAAGACTACATGGTTCAAACTCAACATTTAATAAGAAATGTCTAACATATAGATATAGCCTAACCCTCATCGAAAAGGGGGGTTTATGCTACCATTACAATGAAATCTCAAGCAAAGATAGAAATAGTTTTCAAAAGCATAATGAATTTTACACAAGATAATTTAAAAGAAATGAATAAGTGAAAAATATGTTATTGAAGGAACGTCCCTAGAGTTATTTTCATCTTCGCTAGCTTCTTCTTCCTCCTTCTTCAATTCTCTAATGGCCGCTAAGGGTTCTCCTTTATATGGGCTGGGAGGTTCTCCTCTAAGAACCTTAAGTTCTCTTATCCTTTTTTCTCTCAATATCATCCTCCTTTATTCTCTGAGTTTTTGGCTTTAATTTGGCCTTAGAACCACCCCAAATCCGCTAAAATCAATTTAATTTCTAGAATTATTATTATTGTTATTGTTCCCTAAGAGAAGTTGGGGTGGTTCTTCCAACCGGGATTGTAAGTATTTGAATAAGGGTTGTTCATAGAATTATTCTGGGCTGCATTGTTATTTCTCAGGAAATTGATTTGCTCAGTTTGGAGGGTGCAAAAGGGTTGTTAAAATTATATTTTCACTCATGTGACCCCCTCCACAAAGCTCACAGGGAAATTCTTGAACGTTACACACTTTCATATTCTCTATTCTTTAGCTTAATGCATTAAATTCATTTTGTAGCTCCTGAATTTGATGTGTTTGATTAAGGTGATTCGCTCTTGCCTTCCTAGGATTTAACATATTAGTAGGCCATTAATATGCATTATTTGTCATTTCTTCTAGGAGGTCAAAAGACTCTACTTGCATTTTGTTACTCAAAGATCCCCTCGAGGATGCATCTATTAAAATTTTGGTTGGCGCATGTAATCTGTTATAAAACATTTGCACTTGTTGCCAGAAGGGAAATCCATGATGTGCGCAATGTCGCAAATAGTCCTTATAAATCTCCCACACATTGTATAAATTATCTCTGCTTCGCTGTGAGAAATTAGAGATTTTATTCCTTAGTCTTGCGATTTTAGCAAGTGGGAAATATTTAGCTTGGAACTTCCTAGCTAAATCATGCCACGTCCTAATGGACTCGCTAGGCAAAGAAGTTAGCCACATTTTAGCACTATCTCTAAGCAAAAATGGAAAGAGTCTTAATTTAAGTTTGAAAAAGTTTGAGATATGAACTATTGGGTCATCTGTGGCTAACCCACTAAATTAGTTATTCTGGACCATGTTCAAAGTTAAAGGTTTAATCTCAAAATTGTTAGCTTGAATTGGGGGCCTAATAATAGCATTAGGAACTCCACCTACAATAGGGAGGGCATAGTCACATAATGGTCCACCTCTTACCATAAAGGTGGCTCTAAAGGATTAGCTTCTAGGTTATCCTTTTCTAGATCAAGTTGGTTAAGAATTGCTCATTATTTCCTAGCCGTTAAGTAATTATGATCAATTTTAGGACCAAACAAGTTATCAACATTTTCTCTCCTACTCATATGATTCACAAATTCACTAGACACAACAATTATAGTAGTCAAGATGAATAATTTAGCAGTTCAAACACTCTAAGAGAGTAAATAAGCACTACAATTACAATTACAAACAAGGACTATAAATAAACTAAATTAAAAATCTAAGTTACACTACAGTTAGCACAATGTAATATAATTACAAAAAATAAAAATATATGCAATTAAGAAGTCTAAATCACTATTTACTTGAAGATTGTACTTAATTCAAAATAAAATTATTCCCCGATAATGGAGCCAAGAACTTGACAGACATAAAATACACGTCTACGCTTGCACTCAAGTGTACGTGATCTGAAGTAATAAGTAAAAGTTTAGTTATAAGATTTATCATCCTCTGAGAATGGTGGTTTTGATACTTAGTTATATTTTCATTTAATAATGTTTAGAAGATTGATTTTTTGGTTTGAGTTGGTTCCTAAATTAACAATACAATTTACCTTAGGATAAGATATGATTTGTTCAAAAGGAGAGAGTTGGAGTTTCATTATAGTACTTGTAAGGACTTGGTGTTGTCACTTATTTGTTTCAATGTATAAATAAATTTATTTATACCAAATTAAATCAAGTAAACATGTTAGAATTGGAGCAATCCTCTAATTACTACAGGTTCAGATTTAGTGCAACAAGAAGAACTCCCTTTGGGGTTATACCTCAGCACTTAAACCTTTATGAGATCATGGTTTAAATTGATCTTTGATTTGCTATGTCTAGGTTACCAAATTAATTGTTAGATGTCACAAACATGATTTCCATCAACATTGCATCATGCGCTTACACACGCGGTTTAGCTAGATGAGAGGATGTATTGGGTCAATGGACTATGTCACATCATCCATTGGATTTCTAACATCCTCACATCCCTTCTACTTTACTGAGCAGCAGGACAAAGTTGATGGGAACTTGGTTCACAAGCTTCAAATCTCTTAGTAGTGCTCTTAAGGGAAGGTGTAAGTGAGCTTAAAAACTTATCACATAGTTCTCAGCTCTACTTGCACTACCTTCCTTGCTCTTGTCTAATTGATGAACTTGGAACTCAAGTTCTTTTCTTAACTGATAATTCATGTAGGTTTTATTTTAACAAAGAATTTAACAAGTTTCATCCAGGCATTCATTCATAATAATTATAATAATAAAAAAATAAAAATCAATTATATTCATCCAAACATCTCTGTTACAAAACCAATTATGCTTTACATTTTCCTATATCTACATCCCAACCCTCTCCAAGGCGATTTAGATTTCTATTACAGAATAAATAAAAGCATACATGCAAAAGGAAGTAAGCCTTGACATCAGTTTATAGCAGAAAATAATCAAAAAGAGTTTAGGAAAAGTATTAGAAAACACCTAGAGGTTTTCTAGGGCTCTCTTGATCTTCCTCCTGCACTTCTACTTAACTTCTCCTGGTTTCCCTTGCTATCTTCTTCTCTTCACTATTCACGGTCTACTGCTTGCCCCTTGGAGAGTTCTCCTCTTTCTCTTCCTACAGCCTCTCTTTTGGTCTTTTTATATTGAAAATTGGAACCCTTCTTTGGTCTGTAATTGGCCTTTAAATAGAGGAATTTTTAGCCCCATGCATTAATCACTAATGACCCTTCATCCTCTTCTTCTTCAATGCAAGCAATTTATTTTTATCTGCTTTAGCCTATTTGGTTTCCTAAGAATTATTGTTTAACTCAGGTTTCAAGAGGCAGGGGAAAGCTAAAGATCTCAATTTGCGGTCTTCCCTATGCTGCATTCAATGCAGATTCTGAAGTTTTCTGTAGCGGGCGCTGTAGTGCACCACAGTGCACTGGAGCGCACTGTGCGCTGGAGCGCACTGTGGCAGCCTTGATTTAAACACTGTTCCACCATGGTGCGCTGTAGTAGCTAAAGTTCAAATCTTATTTCGCTGTATATTTCACTTGTTTACCTTGAGGTTGCTGCTTATCTGCTGTGACGCGCTGCGGTGGTTAGACTTTCATCAAAGCAAAATAGTAATTGTTCAATTAACTCACATAAGGTTTTCATAAATAATCAAATGTTTCATCGTGGCTCATTACGATGGTTAAACTATCGTGAACACAGAATAATGTTTATTCAATTAGTTCACATAAGTTTTTTCATGATTAATCTGATATGCTGCCATGGTGCGCTGAAGCATGCTACAGTTGTTTTGTCCCAGGTCTGTTTTAATCCTTATAGGGCATAGCGTGCTGTGGCGTGCTTGGAGCGTGCTGTAGTGATTAATATTTTAGGAAAGCGGATTAACACTGCTCAATTAATTCATATAATGTTTTAATATTTATCCCAGGAGATGACGTTGTGGCCCTCTATGGCAAGCTTTAGCGATCGTTTTTCCAGTCATTCAGGTTCGCTTCCAAGTGAGGGAATTTAGTGGACCACCATGGTGTGCGGCAGTGCACTGCGGTGCGCCACAACGGTTTTCATCCAGAATTGTTCAATTCAGATCAGGCTTACCCTTTTCTTCATTTTTCATGAGAATTTATAAATTTTACTCAAAGTATACTGATTTATATGATGTTTTGAATGTTCCTAACTCTTAATTTTGCTATAAATTTTGGTTATATCACCCAACAGTAGAAAACTTAATAGAACTGCCACAGTGCGCCGCAGGGGATCAGATATGAAGGTTCAACTGCTACCGTGCGCCGCAGCGGATCAGATAAGAAGGTTCAACCGCTACCACGCACCACATCGGAATAAAATGGAAATAAATATTTATTAATCCGCCACAAATGCTCCTCAACGTAGACAACACGAAAGATTGGCCGCTACTGCACGCTACAATGCACTTGTACTTAGTGAAAATTGTAAATGTATCCGCTACCGCGCACTGCAGTAGGTCCGATATGCAAATGAAGCCGCTACCGTGCGTTGCAGCGGTACAAAAAAATTAACAGATAAATCAAATGAAATTTAATGCATCCGTCGCAGCATGCTTGAGCAGCATTCATATGAAGTTCTTGGCGCTACAGCACGTTCCAGAATTTCTGCCTGGAAATAAGCATTAATTATAGGATTGGGAAGGCTAGAAATTCAAACCTTTTGCCTTTCCCAGCTGTTGGAAACTCTCAATCAATTAACTCCTTGCATTTTCTCAAGGGAATCTTAGCATACTTATCATTGCAAGCAATTAAGACTTGTGGTTGAAGGGATGGTAGAATTCATTACAAATGGGCTGAAGGCTTGCATATGTAAATAGCCATTCATGACTAAGGATTGGAATAGAAAGTTGATTGAGTAACATTAAGTATCTTACACTCCATAGATCTCTCTTGAAGAAGTTAGAAGGTAGAAAGGGCAAGACCTCATTGAGTGTTTCAATGTAGGAAGATTAGGATTCTTTGATCCTATCACTTGTTAGCATTGAATCATGGGTTATTGATTCATGTGATTTATTACATGCAACTCCAAGAGAGAATGCATTAAGAAATTACACTAAAGATGATGTGGGAAAAGTCTACTTGAGAGATTAAAAGACTTACAATATTGTATGCAAAGGTTATATGAACATTCAATTACCAAATAGGTTAGTGTGGATGCTAAAGGATGTCCAGCATGTTCCTTATTTGAAACTGAACTTGGTTTTTGTTAGCTACTTAGCTCATGAAGGCTCTAGTACCAACTTTACAGGAGACTCTTGGAAGGTTGCCAAAGGTGCACTAGTGGTAGCTCGAGGCAGGATGGAGGGGCACTTTACTTGATCTATAAAATTTTATATTCAATTGCAGCAGTAGGATAAGTAAATTAACTTTTATGACACTAGAGGCTTGGCCACATGAGGGAGAAAGGGTTAAAGTCGTTGTTATCTAGAGGAAATACTCCAATATTGAAAATTATCAACATGGAGGTTTGTAAGGATTGCATTTATGGCAAGCTGAAGAAAGTTAGTTTCCCAAAAAGTGATATAGATATAAAATCTTTAAAGTTGTAGCTGGTTCATATATATATATATATGTGGGTTGGTCCTTATTTCTTATGAGGAGCCACTTATTTTGCCTCATTCTTAAATGATCAAACAAGGAAGGTATTGGTTTATTTCTTAAAGCAAAAAATTGATGTATTTATTGTATCCAAGAAATGGTTATCCTTGCTGGATAATGAAATGGGTTTGAAGCTCAAATGCATGAAATCAAACAATAGAGAACAATATTGTGATAATGATCGAGTTTTATGCTTTCAATGGGATTAGATGGGAGCTTACAGTTCTAAGAACACCCCAATAAAATGGTGTGGTAGAGTGCATAAACAAAATGATCACAAAATGTACTAGGAGCTTGAGAATACATAAAGGATTGCCAAAATAATTTTGGGTAGAGGTAGTTGATAAGCCTTACATTTTATACTAAAACCACCCGATGTTTGTGAGTTATTCAGTATGAGAATATGCTTCTGATTATTCATATTTAGTATATTTTGCTTGTATTTTGATTATACAGAGGCTCAAATCATTCCAAGGGTTCTTACATCATAATTCATCAAAAGGATTAGCCAAGCGCTTAGGAGCTCCCATGCGTTGCCTTGATAGAAACCTATGCACTCAGGCGCTCCCAAGCACTGAAGTGATAGAAAAAATTTAACATAAGCCTAAGCGCTCAGGCGCCCGAAGGGATACATAATATGAACTTCCATTTTGACAAAGGAAAAGAGGTGACTCTTAGCCTCTAAATGAATGACTAGCACCCGTATCCAATAATGTGTTATAGGGTTGGTAGTTAATATAGAGCGTGCCTATGAAAAATAATTTGAGCATGCATTGCAGAAAATTAAAAATGCAACTTTAACAAAAAGGAATTACAATAGAAATAAGGACATACCTGACACCGTATCGTTGTCTTCAAAAGCAACAACTAGAGTCAATGTAAAAATTTCAGTAGGGTGGAAAGCTAATTCATTATTTTTCTTCTCTAGTTAATTTTCTTAGTAACTTGAGGAGTCTTGGGAGCAGGCAGGGGTGGTCTTGCTTGAATTTTGGCTGAAGGTGCTACGAGAGGTGGCATAATGGCTAGAGCTGGAGATGTCTGTTGGTAGTTTTAGGATTGTGAATAGTTGGGGGTTGGGTAGTGCTGGAGAAGTATAAAGCCTAAAAGAAACTATAAGCAAGGAGGATGCATTTGGGATAAAAATAGGGTTCCAAAGAAGAGAAATTCTAGCTACCACAAGGAGGAAAACCATAAAGCTTCCATTAAAGGACTGAAGAAGGAGGAAGAAGAGAAAGGCAAAGAAGAGGAGAACCCTTTGGGATGTTCATTTTGAAACATCATCTCTATTTTCCTTTATCATTTCTTCTTGAACTATTTTATTGTAGAATCATATTTCTTTTGATAACAAAAAATTATACAAGATTGCGTTAATGACAGCCTAAACCCCCCTTTCGCGAATCGCTCCCTATGTAATTCAAATGGCAGAAACAGCCAATAAAGTTAATTAAGTTGGTTTTTTATTTATTTAGTTAAATAATAATTAATAATATTTAAATTAATCAAATTTTATTGATCAAACAAACTGAAAAAATTCCCAAATTTCACTTCTAGCTAATTTGGGGGTGAGTAACTAAAAAATATAATTAGATTTTTATTGGAAGTCAAAATAATTTTCATATTATTCTAATTATTTTAATTGAATAAAATATTCAATAAAATAAAATGACTTCCAAATTGGCTCAAAATTTTGGAGTTTAATCCTTATAATATTTAGAGACTAAGGAGGGGTTTTATTACTGATTAGACTAGTTAATGCCAGGTGACAACCTCAGGTTGTTACAGACTCCCCCTCTTAAGATATGGTGTCATCCCTAATGCCAACAAAATTAAATAAATTAAATGATGAATCATAAAGGTAATAAATTATAAAGATACTTGATTAATAAATGAATTTTGGGTATGTAAGATCCTGCCCTAACCGTTGTTGGATTAATACTCATATTAACCCTTAACGCAACTAGGATTGGGTGGCATCTATGATACCAAATAAAATGCCCCACCCCATCGCTTGCTCAAAGAGAATTCTATTTGCAATGGGATGGATCATTACTTATTAATAATAAGATGTTACTATCCTAGATGTACCTTAAGACATACCTGATACTAACTGTAGTGCCCCAACATTTGCCAAATTAAGTATTCCCTTAACTTGACAAATGATAGAAAATGCTACACATCTTATAATCACAACATAATACATATATAGTATAATATTAAATATATTGTGCAGAAATTGAAATGTAAATAATCCATAAATTGATCCATTCAGAAACAGTAAGTTAGCCATGCATCTAAGAAAGGAAAGAAAAAATAAACATTCAGACATATTTAATTTATACAAACTTAATAATGATACTAAAACGAGCTCCCATCTCACAAAAGGAGAAAAATCTAAATAAGGAAGAAGGCCGCAACATCTACTAAGCAACACCACGCTCTTTTTTCTCCTATGACTTATGTAGCTCCATCAGCATGAGCTCCTCTAAGCAAATTGTATCTAACATTGTCGGTTTCACAATGCTAGGGCCCCAGCCCAAAAAAGAGAAAATCTTAATTAGACAATGAATCTATGTACATTTTAGGCTCACTAAAATACATTAATTATATTAATAATATTCTTAACTGAAAATTGAAAGTAAAAGCAGAACTTAAAGTAAGCAACTGCAGGTACACAAAGAACTGCTAAAAAGCTAAGTAAAACTGAACTAAAGAAAAATCACTGAGATTAATGCTATGAGCTGAGGTAACTGAATGCCATAATAAATAATATCAAATTGAAATGCATATGCTAACACAAAAATGAATTCTCCATAGGTAATATGCCAAACATACTGATAAACAAGAAAATATGTGCCCAACGCACCGTAACAAGATTATGCGCCCAACACACCGATAAACTCATACTTAAATTTGTGCCCAACACAACGTTAAGAAATCCTTATTTTGCGCCCAACACATTGCAAAACATGACGATATGTTGTACCCAACGCTCTTATACAACAAAGGATTTTGCCCAATGCATCGATAACAATAATATGCTATGCATGAATGAAATACTATAACAAGCATAAAATATGCTAGAAAATAAAGTTAGTCATTAAAGAGCTGAAAATACTAAATTAAAATACATTGTTCAGAAAGTACTAAAAGAAATAAATACATAACTGAATGAATTGACTAAAAGCACAGTAAAATAGGAATCATCAAAGAAACATAAAATAGATATCCCCTTTATTACCTATTTACTTGATATTATCTACCTAAATAAATACTAAGAAAAAATAGTCTTAGCCTATTAGTAAGGCTAACTAAATAGATTAATTAATAATATCTTTTACCAATAGTCTAATTACCTTACTAACAGATTATACTTTATCCTAATAAATCATGATGATTCATAAGAATTCATCTTATCTTTTTATTCACATATAGAAGCATAATAGTTAAGATTGTATCTGACCAGAGTTCATAGAAAACAACCTATTCTATATCCTTAATAAATCTAGATTAGTACACTAAGGTTAACTACAAAGGATCTGAGGATATTCTAATCAATTAGGGATCTATAATCTAAATAATAAATTTAGGATTCTAAATCTTACTATGGGATTTATGCTGAAATCCAAACTAAATACTTAGGTTCAAAGGTTGACTAATTAGTAAGGGCTTAACAATTTATAACTAACCTTACATATTCAACTTTTATTCTAAGGTTAGGATGCACTAGCAAATAGATCTATTCCATCAAGATCAAATGATTAAAGATGCTAAGAAGATTAATCTTACAAGTTAATAACTTAAGCAATCAAAATCACATTTTGAGATTGCACTATTAGGATAAAAGATCTATCCAACCAATTGGGTACTGATAATCCATCTATTGGAAATCATAATACTTTAAGTCATAAAGGCTGACTTTACAAATCACAGTTCTAAGGCTATATTCATTTACTCCAATTCCAAAGAGTCCATCTACACCTTAAGCACTTAATTTGGATTACTACAAAAGCTAATCTTCACTAATCAAGATCTATCATTGGTTAAGGAATAATCCTTCCATCAAAAGTTAAATCACCTCAAGGTTATCATAATTGGTTTTAGATTAAATTAGCTTATCTTTATACGATAATATTAGGTTATCTAAACCAAGATTAGTTGTTTAAACCACTAAGAGAAGGCTTGACCTAATTCTAAGGGTAGAATAGTCATTTATTAAGCATAAGAGCTAACTAGATTAAAATGGATTCAAATAAAAAATATAAGGATATATAATTGATCTACACAGCATAAGGTAGAGACGTATGATGAGAACACCAAAATTGGAGTTCTCAAGATGCTAGTTAAAACTAATCAACATAAATGATCATTAATGCATAATTAGCAAAATTAAATATAGAAAATAATATTTAACAATACTATTAGATTCTCTTTAGTCTAATGAGTATATTAAGACCTTAATTAGCAATTTTAATTAGGTATTAAGCTTAATAAAGGCTAAACCATTTTTAGGTTAATTAATAAAAGATTAAGAAATCTAATGATCAAAATAATAATATTATTCTGTAATTAGATTCTATCTGATTTTCTAATCAATTTAAAATATAGGTTCATTAAAATTTTAATTTATATTGACTGAAAATAATGAAACCCTAATTCCCATCAACTTCCACATAATGCAATTCGATATAGAGGGACCGGAAGGTGTGAACAGCGCAGGTCGTGGGCTGCCCGACCCGACACTATTTGTCATCTTCCATTGAATGAAGATGAGAAAATGGAGATTTAGGGTTTCGAAGAAATGCTAAATCCTCGATGCTTTGAGTGCCAAAATGCTCCATTAATGTCTCAAATAAATTACACTATCTAGATATACTCACCAAGCCACGAAGCCCTAATTGGGGTGCTCTAATTTAATGAGACCTAATTCAGCTAAAACAGATACTAGAATTTACTATATAGGGAGATTCCACCCTCAAAAATAAATCCCTACGCTCACACAAGTTTCCAAAACACTACTTGGGTTAAGGTCGACCTAAGGAATGTGTCCATGAGCCGGGATACAACCTAAGATGCTAAAAAATTATTGGGGATTGAGCACTGTACCCAACATCACATGTCTGAGCTGATTGCCTTTCGATCAAGTTCAATCGAACCAGATTGGCATTAGAAATTGATCTAAAGGGACTAAAAATCACGATTAGCACATTTACAATAAGATTAAACCATTGAGTACTTGGTCGATAAGTACCTATGAGGAAGATAATTTGTTGATTTGTCAAGCAGCAACCAAGCTTCAAATTCCAATGCTTGATTTCAAGTCACCACTACTAGCTGCCTACACTTGTTCTAGATGCCTCAGGTGATGACAAGAAGCTACAAACAGGACTGCTGAGGGAGACAGATGTCGATTCTAGTGGATGGAGTCAACGATCTCTCAAGAAGAAGAAGAAGAAGAAGAGGTTGAGAGAAGTGGGGAAGAGAATCCAATGTCAATGCTCCAGAGGATCGTCTGACAGAGAGGAAGGAATAAGAAAATAATTTGGCGATTAAGGGGGACAGCCAGTAGTGGCTGTAAGCATGATAGTGGAAGGATAGTCATTGGAGACTACTACAAAGGGGGGTTGTTGTGCACGCGAGCATGGGCGTGCATGGCCATGTAGATTGAGAATGACAGGGTACAGTGCCTTGTCAAATTCTACCATTAGATCAAATTTGGCAGTCCAGATCAGATCTGGTTTTTATTCCAATGGTTGGATCACGATCGTGCGACGATAGCTCTGGGAGTTGTCTAATCCATTCGAACAAATTCTGAAATGGCCAGGATTGGCCCAATCCATGCAGTTTAGGAGGTGAGAGAAATGGTGAATGGTAGTTAGCCATTGGAGAATAAATTTTATTAGTTTTAAATAATTTCTATTAATTTCAAATAGTCACTTTGACTAATGGATTCTAAAAATTCCCAAAAATTTCTAAAACTTTACCCTTAGATAATTTAGGTGCTAGGAATTTAAAACTGCAATCAGATTTTTAATCGAAGGTCAGTCTAACTTTCTGATTTTTTTAATTACTTATTTTGACTAAAAATTATTAATTATTTCAATTGATCTCTAAATTGAATGAAAACTTTAGGGTTTTCTTCTTAAGATATTGAAAGACTAATGGAATAGATTTTAGATTAATTAAGCTGGGTTAACCCCAACTTACAATCTCAGGTTGTTACAGGGTATTCCTTTTGCATCTATTCCTTTTTTCCTTAGGTGGCTTCTTCAATTAAATGATTTTGCCACTATATTTTAATCATTAGAATACTATGGCTTCACTACAAAGGATAGATATGGTTCGTGTTCTATAGCAGGAAACTGAATCTATTGGTTAGGAATTAACAAGCACTTCCTTTGTGAGAATACATCGAATCTCTGTACTCCTTTCATTGGACTCACTTTAGGGAAGACATTATCACCAACTTAAAATTCTTGTTGGCGGTGGCGAGCATCATGATACTTTTTCTATCTATTTTGAGATGCCAACATTCTATTTTTGATCAATTGGATCTTCTTATTTATTTCTTCAACAAACTCAGATCTACATAATTGAAAGTCTCCAACTTCCACCCAGGTCAAAGGGGTACTTAATCTCCTTCCATAGAATGCTTCATAGTGTGTCATGCCTATACTGTCTTGGAAACTATTGTTGTTGGCAAATTCTATTAGAGCAAGGTGTTTTTCCCAGTTCCCACCAAAATCTAGTACACATAATCATAACTTATCTTCAAGTATCTGAAACACTATCTCAGTCTTCCCATCTGTTTGATATTAGAAAGCAGTACATATGGCTAATATAATTTCCAAATCTTGTTGAACTACTTGCAAAAAATAAGAAGTAAATCTACTATCCTGATATGAGACAATTATCTTAGGCATACCGTGAAGGCAAATAACTTCTTTTATATACAACCTAGCTAATTTCTCACCTAAATCAGTCTGAAGAATAGATAAAAAATAGCCTGATTTTGTTAACTTATCGAAGATGACCTAAATTGCATCAGCACCTGATCTACTTTTAGGCAAACCAATAAGAAATTTCATTGAAATATTTATCCACTTCCACTTTAAAATTTCTAAGTATTTTAAGAGTCCATCTAGCCTCTGATGCTTGGCTTTCACTAAGTAGCATGAATGACACTTAGACATAAAGTTTGGACACCAAAAAATCTTCTTGACATTTTGATATATTTTGATGTTTCTAAGATGAACAATATATCCAAAATTATGTGCATCTACTAAACTTTCTAATTGAAGTTCTTTAAGAACTCATATAATTTCTCCATGGTAGATAAATTCTCTGCCTTTTAATTGCAAATTATATCTTTTCCCAATCTCTATTTCAGCCTTAAACTTAGCATAATTTGTATCTTTCTTCTGAGTTGCCAAATTTATACTCTTCAGGGTTGACTCAAATTCACTTATAGAAAATAGAGTCCTTGGTTCAGTTGCTTTAATCAGTTCAATTCTCATCTTATCAACTTTTTTTTGCTAAGGCTTTTCCATTTTATAGGAAAGACAAAGCGGTCTTTCAACTTAAGCATTCCGCACAACATTCGTGTTCCCGGGATGGTATTGGATTTCTAAGTCGTAATTCAATGTAAACTCTAACCACCTTCTATGCTTACAATTCAACTCTTTTTGAGTGAAAATATACTTAAGACTTTGGTGATCAATAAATATCTCACACTAGACCCCATATAAGTATTGTCGTCAAATATTTATGGCAAAACTACAGCTGCCAATTCTAAAACATGGATATGGTAGCTTCTTTCTTTGGGCTTCAGCTATATTGAATCAAAGATGATAACTTTATTTTCTTGCATTAGGACACAACCTAGTCATAACCTAGAAGCATTTGAATATAATTAGAAATCTTTTCCTTATTAAGGCAACACTAAAACAAGTGTAGAAGTCAGTACTTGCTTTAATTTCTAAAAGGCTTCTTCACATTTCTGACTCCAAACAAATGGAACTCCTTATGATTCGAATGAGTTAGAGGTGTAACTAATTGGGAACAACCTTGCACAAATCTTCTATAATAACCATCTAATCCCATAAAACATTTAATTTCAGTAACTACTTTGGATGGACCTACTCTTGAAGAACCCTAATCTTTTTTTGATCAACTTTTAGTCCTTCAATATCAATAATATATCCTAAAAAGGCTGTTGAATTCAACTAGAACTCACACTTAGAATATTTCACAAAAAGCTTATTAACTCTTAACAGTTCTAAAACTACTCTGAGATGCATTTCATGATCAACATCATTTTTAAAGTAAATCAAAATTTCATTGATAAATTCAATAACAAATTTGACTATATAAGGTTTTAAGATCCTCTACTTCAAGTTTGTAAATATGGATGGTTCATTAGTCAGTCCAAAGGACACGACTAAGAACTCAAATAGTTCATATCTAATTCTAGTTACAATTTTTGAACTGTCCTTATCCTTAACTCTTATTTGGTAATAACTATATCTCAAATCTATTTTGGAGAATACCTAAG
This sequence comes from Gastrodia elata, assembly GCA_016760335.1. Lineage (NCBI taxonomy): Eukaryota > Viridiplantae > Streptophyta > Magnoliopsida > Asparagales > Orchidaceae > Gastrodia > Gastrodia elata. The sequence goes on from CM028669.1 coordinate 19,378,489, forward strand.
ATCCTACTAGCTAATCATACAGAACATCAATCCTAAGTAACATGTATTTATTCTTGATGTTTACTTTACTAAGTTAATGGTAATCTATATACATCCACTTGGAATCATTCTTCTTCCTTACAAATAAAATTGGGGCTCCCTAGGGTGACATACTGGGTCTTATAAATCTCTTATCAAAAATCTCTTACATTTGCTCTCTAAGCTCTTGTAGTTCTTTAGGGGCCATTATATCCAGTGCTTTTGACTAGGGTTGCATCCCAAGGATTTATTCAATCAAGAAATCCACTTCTCTTATTGGTGGTAACCAAGAAAATTCCACAGGGAAAACATTTTTAAACTCTTCTACTACTTCCATCTCTTTTATGGGCTCATCATCTTTGGCTTCTCCCAAAAGAGTCACTAAATATGCATCATAGACTTTTCTTAGAAATCTTTTTGCCTTCACAGCATTCATTTTGGAGGTAGTTATACCCAATCTACCAACAAAAAATTTAGAATTCTTTTCTATCCTCACAATAACCTTTTTCTTATGATAATCAATTATTATGCTATACTTAGCCAATTCATTCCAAAACTTATATCAAAATTTGTTATTGGAATAACTATGAGTTCAGCTTTGAAAGGCTCATTGTTGATAGGAATGTTTAATATGTAAATTTTATTTGAACTTAATTCAAAACTTGATGGCATTTGAACATGCAAAGTTTTCCTTAATTCTCTTGAGGGAGATTAAAGCTTGCACGCATTTTTATTATAAATGAACCACTGATACCCATATCGAATAATGTATCACAAGCTTGAGAGTTAATATAGAGCATGCCTATGAAAAATAATTTGAGCACATTGACATCCATGGCAGGAAACAATAATGCAATTTTAGCAAAAAAGAATTGCAATAGAATGACACCACGTCATTGTCTTCAGGAGAGATAAATAGAGTAATCACATAAATTCTTAGTAGGGTAGTAGGCTGATTTATTGCTTTTCCTTTTTGATTGATTTGTGTAGCATCTCAAGGAGTCTTGGGTGCAGGCATGGGTGCTCTCAATTGATTTTGGGCTAGAGTTGTAGCGGAAGGAGGATTAATGGGTAAAGTTGGAGCCTGTGTTTTCATGGGCACATGATTGTGAACAGTTGTGGGATGAGTAATACCTCATCCTATCCATAGTATATAGGATCCAAGGTATGTTGTCAGGTGCTTTATTAAATCAAGTGAACACTATTGGAATTGGAGTACCCTCCAATTTCTTTAGGTTTAAGTTTAGCGCTTAAGGAGAACCCTTTTGGGTTCTTCTTTAGCACATAAACTCTCATGAGATCAAGTTTCATTAATCATAATTTTGACTTCCTACATCTAGGTTACCAAAAGATATATCATATTTTAGATGATCTATTAAGTAAGATTTCCATTTACCATACATCATGCGCTTCACACGCAGTTTAGCTAGATGGAAGGATGCATTGGGTCAATGGATTATGTCACATCATCCATTGAAGTTCCCAATGTCCTCTCATCCCTTCTACTATGCTGAGTAGCAGAGTAAGGTCAATAGAGAACTTGGTTCTCAATCATTAATTTCTTGGGAGAGCTATTACGGAAGGGTGAGAGTGAGCTTTGAGAATTTTGTCACATAATTCTTCGCTCTACTTGCACTACCTTCCTTGCTCTTACCCAATAGATAAGCATTGAAACATATGTTCTTTTAAACAATATAATTTAGAATTTTGTTCATCCAAGCATTCATTCAAACATTAAATAAAAATAATAAAAATGATTTTTTATTACATTCAAACAATGTCATCACACACCATTTATCCCTTTCATATTATTGCAACTATATCTCAACCCTCTCCAAGGGGTTTTTAGCCTTCCATTACTAAGTAAGAAAGAGCAGACATACAAAGAAAAGTAGACATTGCCATCAGTTCATGGCAATAAATAAATCAAGGGAGTTTAGGAGAAATACAAGGAATCACCCGGAGATTTTCTGAGGTTCTCTTCACTCTTCCTACGCTATCTTCTTGAAGCTCTACCCTTCGTTCTTTGCTATCTTCCCTTTCTTCCTGTTCTTGGTCCTCTTTTCCCCTTGGATAGTTCTCCCTCTTTCTCCTTCTACAGCATTTATTTTTGGTCTTTGAATAATAAAAGTTAGAACCCTTTCAAGGTCTGAGATTGGCCCTTAAATAAGAATGCACTCAGCCTCAAAGCTTTAAATGTGGGACTCTTCCTCTTCCTTGACTTTAATTCAATCCTTTTTAATGTTCTTATTTACTTAAACCTGTTGGGATTCAGCATAGATTAAGTCATCTGTTTTCAAGAGACTGGGGAAGGCCAAAGGTCACATTTTTGTGGCCTTCCCAATGCTGCCATAATTGTTTTTTTTCTAAAAAATATGGATAATCCATTGCAGAATGTTGCGGCGCACGATGGCGCGATGTGGTGCGTTGTGGTGCACCATGATAGCAGCGTTCCAAACACTGTTCCGCTGTGGCGCGTTGCGACAACCGCATTCCAAATCATGTTCTGTTGCGGTGCACTGGAGCAACAGTGCTCCAAACATTGTTCCTGCATTAAATTTAGTATCTCTTCCACTTGGTCGCTGCAACGTTCACTGTGGCGCGCTACAGTGAATAAATTTTTGGTTTCATTGTTCAATTAGTTCATCTATAGTTTAATAAAATGAAAATTTATCCGCCGTGGTGTGTTGCAGCGCCCTGCAGCAGAAGTACTTTTGAAACACTGTTCAATTTCTCTTGTATATAGTTTTAATAATTTTTCGAGATATGACGCCACGGCGTGCCATGGCGCGCTGCGGCGGTTTTCTACCAAAATTGCATATTTAAGCTAAATTTTAATTTACTCATCTTTTATCCTGAAAAGTAGTGAAAGCACATCAAAGTATATAATTTTAATAAAAAAGTGCTTACTTTTATTAACCTATTTTACTATAAATCTTGGAGTTATCACACCCCCACACTTAAATTCTTGCTCGTCCTTGAGTAAGCTCAAAATAAATTTTTCTGATTTTAAATATTGCAAAATTCAATTGGATATGAGTGAAGTATTTTTCCCATTTCATGCATTACTTGACAAGGGTGATTAGAAGTATTCAAATTCAAACAAGTCTCATATTATTTTATACAAGCCTAATTAGTATCCTCAATTTAATAATATGTTTTATTTTTATTTGTCTTTTTATTCCATTCATTTCTTCCTTTATACTTGTTATCAAACTCTTCATACTTTTTCTTATTATCATCCTCCATTTCATTTTATAAGAATGTGTAAAGCTCAGTTCCTTTAGGACTATTCTTAAGGGGATTCTCTACAAATTCAAATTGCACACAAATACTATCGATATTGCTAAGGGGTTTGTTGATGGTCGAGATGTGAGAGATAATAATTTCTTTACTTTCACTACCCCGAGATTCACTTAGTTTATGGATCCTCCTATTAATTTCAATCAGTTTATCATGTTTGGTCAAATTTTTCAATTTGAAACTCTTGTTGCATTTTCAAATAGTCCAATTCAAGTTAATACTCCACCTCTTTCTCATTTTTACTATTTTTTTGAGTTAAAGTTTCTTCCCTACAAGTCAATACTTCTTCAGCTTGTTCCTTTATTTGCTCAATTATAACAACTTCTTTGACGGGGTTAGCTAATTGTTGTAATAGAAATTCTAACTTAGCCTTAATTGAATTACATAGACGCTTATGATCTTCTAAATTAAATTCATTCCTAACTAAGGTTGGTTCAGTTTCCTGTAGATTATTGATCTCATTGCTACTTTAATCGTCCACCAATTCTTCAAAGTAAGATTGCTCACACACCCTATTTATGTTATTAATGTTCAAGCTAGAGTGAGTGTCATTGTGCTGTAAATTATTATCATACTTAATATCATTGATCTGTTTTGTTTTTGAAGGTGCAAACGGGTTGTTTGTAATATAATTAGAACTTAAATGTGTTCTCCCGCACCACATACAACAATTTTGATTATTGTAATACATGTCCATGATATTCCAGTACCCCATTTAGCCAATCAAATAAGATATAAGCAATTATAGCAATATAACAGATAAGATCTCACAGAATTCAGCAAGGTAAATTCACAAACATTAAAAGATAGTTCAGTAATTAAGATCACACAATTTTCAGCACTCACAAGATTTTGCAATACAGTTTCAAAAATTACAACAGCTAAATTCCACCCTAGTTAGTCATACAAGTCAGATTAAATATAATTATAGTTAACATAAAATGTATACAAAAGATAAAGATTTAAATCACTAATTACTAGAAAATTATACTTGATACAAAACAAAACCGTTCCCCAGCAATGGCGCCAAAAACTTGACAGCCAGAAAATATACGTCTGCATTTGCACGCTAGTGGACGTGGTCATAAGTAATAAGTGGAAAGTTTAATTTCCAGGATTTATCGATCCTCAGGGAATGTGTATTATGATACAAAGTTATGTTTTCTTTCACTAATGTTTAGATGACAAATTTGATTGATTTTGTTGGTTCCTAATTAGCAATACAAAAGACCTTAAGTAAAGATACTAGTTTGATTAAAAGGAGAGTGTTGAGATTTTATAGTAATAGCTGCAAGGGTTGCTAGTATGACTTTATTGTTGAGTGTATACCTTTGATTTATTTGCATTATTAAATCAAGTAAATACTATTAGAATCGGAGACCCTCCAATTTCATTAGGTTCAAGTTTAGTGCTTAAAAGGAACTCTTTTGGGTTCCTCCTTAGCACATAAACTCTCATAAGATTAAGTTTCATTAATTAGAATTTTGATGTCCTACGTCTTGGTTACCAAAAGATATATTATATTTTAGATGATCTCTTAAGCAAGATTTCCAGTTACCATCTATCATGCGCTTCACATGCAGTTTAGCTAGATGGGGTGATGCATTAGGTCAATGGATTATGTCACATCATCCATTGAAGTTTCCAATGTCCTCTCATCCCTTCTACTATGCTGAGCAGCAGAGCAAGGTCAATGGAGAACTTGTTCTCAAGCGTCAATTTCTTGAGAGAGCTATTAAGGAAGGGTACGAGTGAGCTTTGAGAATTTTGTCACCTAATTCTCCGCTCTACTTGCACAACCTTCCTTGTTCTTACCTAATAGATGAGCATTGGAACACAAGTTCTTTTAAACAATATAGTTTAGAATTTTGTTCATCCAAGCATTCATTCAAATATTAAATAAAAATGATAAAAACAATTTTTTATTACATTTAAACAATGTCATCACACACCATTTATCCCTTGCATATTCTTACAACTGCATCTCAACCTCTCCAAGGGGTTTTTAGCCTTCCATTACTAAGTAAAAAAGAGCATACATACACAGAAAAGTGAACATCCCCATCAGTTCACGGCAAGAAATAGATCAAGGGAGTTTAGGAGAAATTCAAGGAATCACCCGGAAGTTTTTTGAGGTTCTCTTGACTCTTCTTGTGCTGTCCTCTTGAAACTCCACCCTTCATTCTTTACTATCTTTCCATTCTTCCTATTATTGGTCCTCTTTTCCCCCTGGATACTTCTCCCTCTTTCTTCTTCTGCAGCATTTATATTTGGTCTTTGAATAACAAAAGTTGGAACTATTTCAAGGTTTGAGATTCACCCTTAAATAGTGATGCACTCAGCCTCAAAGGTTTAAATGTATGATTCTTCCTCTTTCTTGACTTTAATCTAATCCCTTTTAATGTTCATATTTACTTAAACATATTGGGACTCAGCAGAGATTAAGTCATCTATTTTCAAGAGTCTGGTGAAGGCCAAAGGTCATACTTTTGTGGCCTTCCCAATGCTGCCATAATTGCTTTTTTTTTTCTAGAAAATCTGGATCGTCCACCGCATCATGCTGCGGCGCGCGATGGCGCACTGTGGTGCGTTGGGGTAAGCTGCGGCTGCAGCATTCCAAATACTATTTTGCTACGGTGCGCTGCGGCAATCGCATTCCAAATCCCATTCCACGGCAGCGCACTATAGCAGCAGTGCTTCAAACACTATTCCCTCATGAAATTTAGTATTTTTTTCGCTTGGTCGTTGTAGCGTCCGCTGTGGCGCACTGCGGCGCACTGCGGCGCACTACAGTGGATAAATTTTGGGATTCACTGTTCAATTAGTTCATCTATAGTTTTATAAAATGAAAATTTACCTGTCGCGGTGCGCTGCTGCGGAAGTATTTTCGAAACACTATTCAATTTCCCTTTTACATAGTTTTAATATTTCTTCGAGATATGACGCCATGGCGCGATGCGGCGCACTCGGGCACGTTGCGGCCGTTTTCTCCCAAAATTGCATATTTAAGCTAAATTTTAATTTATTCATCTTTTATCCTGAAAAACAGTGAAAGCACATCAAAATATATAATTTTAATTAAGAAGTGCTCACTTTTATTAACCTAATTTATTATAAATCTTAGAGTTATCACATGGCATTCCCAATATTAGTGTTCTGTCCTTCCACAAGTGTAGCACAAGTTTCCTTGATGACAAGAGTTCCCAAAAGGGCGAGGTCTCTAACACCTCCCTAATTGCCTTACATATAGCCTTAAATCTATATGATAGACTTTGGACTACTGCGGTCTATTTCTCTTAAAACCTTTGATTTTCATTGGAGGAGGCAAGGATATTTTTTGTTGTTCATTTTGTAAGAGGTGGTGATCTATCTGCCTAGCTCTTTCTAGTAGCTTGACAAAATTATCATGGTGTTGAGATACTAGGTGATCCGTTATTGAATCTCTTAATCCATTTAAATAGAATCTGCACCTTGCAACTTTAGTCCTTACAAAGTAAGGAGAAATCCTAGAGAGCCTCTTGAATTCCATTTCATATGCCAAAACAATCTTATCTCCTTGATTTAACTATATTAATTCATCCCTGATTATCATTTGGGAATAAAAAGTAATAAATTCATCTTTAAACACTTCCTCAAATTCTTCCCAGGATAGTCCTTCCACATCCCTTCCACCAAAATGAGAATTTAGCTTGTTTTCCGACTAGTATTCTGCTTCTTTAACAAATATGTGGTTGGTTAAACAAAATACTTCACTTATGGGGCATTTGATACTAGACAAGTCCTTTCTAATGACCATAAGCCAGTTGGCTACTTCAATGGAAGTAATAGATCCATTAAAGGTTGGTGGATTAAGTTGAAGAATGGTGTGCAATAATCCATTAACTATATAATTGTACACCACTTAAGAATTAACTTGGATCACTTGAGGGCTAGTTGAGTTAAAAGCCATCTATATTACTTGGGTCAGCGTTTCTACTAAGATCATTACTAGCTCTACTACAATCTAAATATCTTCTGATGTAGCAAAAGAACTTGAGGCCACTCTCTTTTTGACAGGGGTTGAAGGATTATTTGTATCTAAGTTCATTCTAATAGTGTAATGCAAAGAAATTTAGAGGAAAACAAAAGGAGTATTTCATTAATAGCTAATTTCAAGTAGAAACTCTAAGAAGTTAATATATTACATGAAGAAATAAAAGCTACATTATGATAACTATTAGATACATTTATTTACAAAATTTTGTAATGAAAATAGTTCAAAGTCATGGAAAATGGGTGAACGATAGAACTACCTGCATCTTCTAATCATCTCCCAGTACGTATGGTTCCACCAATCTTCAGCGATTACCTCAAAGAGTTGATCTAGGATTGAGAAACATATGTGATTTGGAAACTTTGTGACATGGAATACCCTGGCACTCGATAGAGCCACTCCTTGGCTAGCTGGGGAAAATGATCCCCACTAAAGATCGAGGACTTCAGGATCTTATTGAGCATGTTAGCTACGGCTAGAGAAACTGCAAAGTAGGGTCTTTTGAAGCAAAGTCCATTCTAATAGTCGTTGTCCCAATATTGGTAGAATAGTCTAGAGTAATAATCTATGTTAGAGTTTTTGTTCACCATCTAGTAGTAATTTTATAACCTGATAAGTTAAATTAATATTAAATGTTGTTTACTATCCTAAGTTATCCTCAAGGAATTTTTTTTTTTTTGTGCTACCCGGGCAGATGTTAAATACTTGTTTATACACTTACTTTCCCTCTTTTCCTCAACATATCTCTACTACCAATTGTAACACCACAATATTAAATTAATTATCGTAATCTAACACCAGTGTTATGGTAGTACTTAATACTGAATTAGTAAGAACTAACCCAATATTAAGTACTACGTTTTTCCAAGAATCTAAGAAGAGAGAAAAGTAAATGCATATTTAAGAAATAAAGCACACAAAAATATATCATAACCATCCAGATACATAAAAAAGAAAGTAGCTATCATAAAAAGAAAATATCCAAAGTTAGTTAAATTATACTCACTAAAACAAATGTAATATCACTCATCCTCATAGAAGGGGTTTAGGTTGTCATTGCAATGAAAGCAAGGAGAAAGCTACAGGAAATAATGAGCACATACATTGATTTAAAAACAAATATGAATGAAAACTTAAGTAAATAGTACAATATGTATGAACAACCATAGGCATTCTCTCTGTCTTCTTTTCTTTTCAATTTCTGTCTTCTCCCTTGCTCTCCGTGCTATTCTCCTTTGAATCTGCAACAGGATTTAGGTCCTCCTTGAAGGTTATTGTCTCCCCTTAGAAATGATGTTTAACCCAAAATGAAATTCATAACCTTTTCTCAGCTTTTCTTCTTCTCTTTATAACCTCTTCTCCAGCCTTCTAACCTTCATGCATCCTATATTTCATCATGAGAATTGGAGTTCAATCAATATTATTCCCTTTATTCTTCTAGCAACATCAGGTCTTCATTGCTTGCAATCAACTTTGTTATGGAAACTTGAGAAATTAATGGTTTTTTTGCCCTCTCAAGGCTGATTTGATACAGGTTTTCAAGACAGACTCCCGGTGTGCACTATAGCGCGTTGTGGTGCTGGGATCTTGAGCAGATGGTTGCTGTGGTGCACTGTGGCACCAGGGTCTTGAATAGACACAAGCTTTGGCGTGTTGTAGCGCTTGAGGCAAAAGTTGGCCTAACATTGTAGCACACCGCAGTGGGGATGCTCATACATTATGGCGTAATAACCTGATATTGTTACTAGGTCGATTAGACCTAAACCTATCAGATTAAGACAAAAATCAAAATACCAATTTAAGTCAAATAAAAATTAAACATAAATATTACTAAAATGTACTGAGGGGATCCTATTGTGAAAGTTTGAGCAAATTTGGTATCCCAAGTCATCCTAAATTAATTTGTGATGTGTTAACTTTAGAAATTGATAATAAATAAAATATAAACCAAAATTTAGAAATTTTTGTAGTCTTACGTGAAGCATCAAATGAGGATGTTATGTTGCAACTTTTAATAATTTTCAAATTTTGATTGATCATAAAGAATTTTTAAAAAATTTTCATTTAAAATTTAATATAAAACAAAGTACTTGTCCAAAGTTGATAATTTAAGTACGCGTGTGTTCGTCTCATTGAGACACTCGTATTGGTCCCAAGTTTGTAATTATGGAGTTCAGTCGACAATTGATCAAAGCTGGGAAATTTTCAGGTGACTCGTAGCCGTTTGATTTTGATCAAATGATACATATCAGCTTAGATGCCTATGTAATTATCCCCTCACTCAAACCCTAAGATAAAAACCTAAATCCACTCCTCGCATTTCCAATTAGTCTAATTTTTTTCCTCTCCTTGGCGTGTCATGAGCGTCCAATCAAACTCCTAATCGGTCGAGTAGTTGAGCATCTCCACCCCCTTGACCGAGCGGCAGAGCACCACTTTCACCTTGGCTGAGTATTCAAGCAACAAATTAGCCTCCTTCTTCTTGTAATACCTGAGCAACCTATCTTTATCCTCCCTCACGGTCAAGTAGCCGAGCTTCCTCACTCTTGGCTGAGTAGCCGATCTTTCTTCCTCCTCGGCCTATCCACCTTCACCCTCTTGACCAAGCAGCCAAATGTCTCCTTCCTCTCGGCCAAGCAGTCAATTTCTCCCTTATCCTTGGCCAAAAATCAGTAGCTCTTCTCCTCCAATCCATGGTTGGCAACTCTACTCCTCTATAGTTGAGTACAACTCCTACCGTCTCTTCTTCTTCTTGGCAGAAAATCAAGGACTCATATCCCATGGTCACGTCTTCCCTCCGTTCCAACTGTAGTTTCTTTTACGACTGTGTTGCAGCCTCCGTCATTTTCAGCATGCTCTTTCATGGCCAAAAATAGTGGCACATATTCTTGTCGAACTCTTCCATTGGCCGAGGACAACAAACCTTATTTTTGAAAAATCTCCTAGTCTATGTTGCCAAGGTATTACCATGCTATAGAACCTAAATCCTTTGGATTCAACTATTGCTAGTAATTAATATCAAATGCATGTTTGTACAATTAGTGGTTCATTAGCACTATGAATCTACATTTATTAGTATGCATTATGTCGATTCCATGTATAGTTAAATTTTCGTTATGCATCACTCATGATGTTATTCATGTAAGTTTGAGATAATTTTAGGAATAGATTGCTTCTATTTCATGTCGCATGTAAGAATCCTGCCTAATTCCTTATGATAATTAGGGTTTCCAAAACTTAATTTGGTAGAACAAACTAAGAAAGGATGTATGTCTCCTATCATAGTGCATAGGAATAAGTGCAGTTAAGAAACTCAAGTGTCCCAATTCACCTTTCTTAGAACATGCCAGTTGTATCTATGCTCTTTGCATATGATAAATTTGATTATATTTGAGATTTGATATTGAAATCATTTGATTAATGTTAAGTGTAATTAGAATTTGACATACATAAAAATTAGATAGTTTTGTGAGTGATTCCTGAATATGTGGCATTTGAATAAGCATGCATATTAGGATGTGACACAATAAATAGTTAGTTGATAAAAAGCGATATCCTATATGTTTTCTGGATTTTGTTTATTTAATTATTTCAATTTTGGCATAACATGAATCTCATAAGCATAACATGTCATTAGTGGTGTGATGTGTTGCACACCTAGGATATGTTAGTGGTGTGATTTAGAGCACACCTAGGATCTATTTGAGGTGCGATCTAGAGCACACCTAGAATATGTGGGATGTAGTTCTAGCATATTGGTTATGCATACATGTGGCATACTCAATGGCATATTTTGTTCAACATATATTGCAGATTACTTTTAGCTTTTTATACAATTGTCATTCTATTTCCAATTATTTTGCTTAAAGCATTTTTGTTCTATTTTCAGTATCATTCAATTTTTGTTGCAATCTTATTTTCGACACCTTTTACTTTACTGTTACAACTTTACTCTTAGTTTTATGAAGTTTTAGTTTTGTGGGTTTTCATATATTTTTGTGTAGTTTATTTCCTTCGTGAAACAGCAATGGTATACTAAAATTTAAATTGATTTCTTATAAGTTAAAATTGTACTTAAGACTTTATTAGTCTAACAAGATTTTTCTTTTATTTGTTTGTTCTCTGTCATATATGTACATATAGTAGATTAGGTTATAGGTCAGACCCATTGCTTGAGGACTAATCTTGTGAGAGAAGTTAAGTATAGTATGCGACTTGCAGAAGTAAAGTATCGTTTTAAATAGCATTTGCTCGCATTTAATTAAATATAATACTGAGTTTTCTTACACTTCTGCATTTACAGTATTGTATGTGAATGGATAAATATGGAAATTGTCTGGATGCCTTTACTTTATTTATTGCACTATTGTACTGTATATATTTATGATAGGATTTTATTGATCTTATAATTAGTATCATGGATATCTTGCTTAATATATGTGATACTAATGATGGCCACCACTTAATCCTTGTAGAGTTAGTGTTAACTTGGCGATGGGTAGGAGGTAGCCATTACAGTTGGTATTAAAAAGAATCCACAGGGTATCAGATAGGGTCTATATTCCTATCAACCTAATAGTATGTTCTTATGTTGAGCAAGATTAGGGAAATATTAGTATAATAGTATATGGATTCATAGTTCATTCAATACAAAAATAAAATAGAATGATGAGAAACTCATGAGAAAGCAACATAGAATTTAACGAAGAACTTAAGAAGGAGTTAATTTAAATATGTTTGGAAAATGACATGTGAGAAGAATAAAGCAACATGTTTAATAACATACTTATCCATAGAAAATAATTATAAAATGTGAATAAAAATAATTATACATCTCAGACACATGCATCATGATGTTCACTTACAGAGGAATGCATTATAATATTTTTGCACTGCACTGCAAATTATTTAATTTTCTAAGCAGGATGCTACCAAGTGTGTGGTCACCCTGACAAACTAAAAATACATAGTCTGTATTTGCACACAAGTGTACGTGATCTGAAGTAATATGCGATGGTAAGATCCCGAGATTTATCGTCCTCTGGGAATAGTGTTTAGTTTCATTACTAAAGTATACTTAATTTTAATAATGTTTTAGTATCAAATTGGTTTTGGATTTGGATCAAAATTATAATTTTAAAGTTTCTTTGATTTGAAACTGCTTTTGAAATATTAGGGAGAGATTGGATTAAACATGCAAATCAATATGGGCTCATACAAGTACTCTTCCTCTCAACTTCATAATAAGTTAATTGGATTAATTTCTTATTTCATAATTAAGATATTTAGTTTTCCTTAGTGAACATTATTTTTTTTTAAATTTAACTAAATCTTGTCTCATGCTCTTAAATGAACACTAGAAGGTTCAATTTCAGGACATAGGCATTCATGTGATCATTTAACTTATGAGTTCGTTTCTTGCATCTAAATGATAAAATTTATATTTTAGGTTGAATATCACATGAACTTGCTTCCACCAATGGCTCACATGTATCAACTCTTGATTTAGCTAAGAAAATTAGCTACTAAGCTAAATGGGCTTATGTCACAACACCCATAGCTTTTAGTGCTCTAGAACCTCGCATAAACCTAGGGTGAGCTACGAATCTCAATTGGTGGTTCTCGGCTCATTTGTGTATACTCTTGATTAAGCCAAGGTAATATGCTACGAAGCAGAATGAACTTGTCACATAGCTCATAGCTTAACACACATCAATTACCTAGAATAAATCAAGAGTGAGCTATGGAGTTTAGTAAATATTAACATTCCTCATGGCTCAAATGATCAAGCACTTGTCTAAGGATGTGCATGGGCTATTTTGGCATGACAAATGTTGTTATAGATATTCATCGTGTTAATGCTCATGTATGCACAACCTTAGGACAAGAAAATAATTGAGCTCTATGAGATTTAAATTATGAAAATATATGTATAAATAGATTTATATAGAGAATCAACATAGCATACAAATATCATGTTTTAATTAACATTTTATTTATATGAATAGTACAATAATTACATCCATATGTTCTTACATGCTCATGTCCAACCCTCCTCAAAGGGGTTTAAGCTACCATTAAATTGAAAGTAGAAAGAAAGCTACTAGAAATGCTGAGCCTTTGCATGGCTCTTACAAGAAATACATAAGAGATTAAGTTAGAATACAATACTAGGGAATAGTTGTCACATTCACCTTGACCTCTTCTTTCTTTGATCTCATTGGTTCCTTGCCCTCTGTGCTCCTCCTCTTCCTTGGCTGCAGCCTTTTCCTCCATTAGGTATGGGACTCTTCTCAATGTCTTCTATAGTAGCCCTCTGGATCAAGAACTCAATACTAAATTTTGGAACCTTTTCTAAGTCTTCAATTTTTCTTTTTATAACATTTGCTTCAGTCTTCATTCATTAATGCATCCAACTACTTTTTCTCCTTGATAATTGAATTTATATTTAAGTTTTATTCCTTTATTCCTTTGGTAATGAATAAGTTTTAATGTATGTAATCAATTTAGGATGTGGGAAGTGAAAAGATTAAAGTTTATGGTTTTCACAATGCTGAAAATGAGACTAGTTCAAGAAGAAATACTGTGGGCACTACGGCGCACTGTAGCGCCAAGCTTTTGACCTGTCTGGCCCTACGATGAGCCATAGCACTTAACTCTCAGGTTAGGTCCTCCATGGTGTGCTGTGGCATGGTGTAACGCATGGATCATGGTCAAATCCTGGAACCCCTTATGTATCTCACTACGTCACTATGAGCTATGTGATCTCACAGTCTCTTATGCAAACTTGAATCCATCAATGCACACAGATGCGTATGATCTAAGTTCGACTAGCAATAGGATGGTGGGATCAATGAGTTAATGTATGTTCCAATAGTCCAAGTCCAATCAAAACTCTGCTACAACTCAGTGGTGTGTGCTCACTATCCTGTATGCCATTGGGGCTCAATTGGGTCATCGATCGCATATGGGAGTGATTGTGTAATCGATTCTCATCGAGTTGACACGATTTGGCAAGTTGGGGCTTGACCCAGCAGCCATCCTCTATTCAGGCTGGCACAGGATTACGTTGTGCCTGGTCCAAGTAAGGGCTCGCAATCTCGGCTGCATCTAAGCCTAGATTCCTTAAGGCTTGGTACCATTTTACTATCGTGATGGTAATGGAAGTTTGAGTCAGTCTTGTCATGGTTTCTATGGGTAGAGTTTCATTCCCCACAATAAACCCTAGACTCCCTGTTGAAAGTAAGTTAGGAGTAGTAGCTCCCTAGCGATCCAAGTGTTGTCACTTAGGGCTTTCAAGGAAAATTGATGTACCTCGGTCCGTAGATGGTTTAGGGATCAGTTGGAGGAACTGACATGGCCTAAAGCTCAGTAATTCAGTGAATAGGGTTAACCCTAGTCACTAGGATCAGGGAGTGCACTGCGAGAGAGATGCATAGTGGTTGGTCGGGTCGACCTGGACCCACGCAGTTTTGATTTCGGGCCACCGCTTTTAAGATAATAATAGGATTTTTCTGAAATTGAATTTTAAAGCATATTAATTAAATAAATTTGTCATCTTAGCTCCTAACCATATAAAATTATATACCATTTTGCTTAGAAAATACGAAGAATAATAATTTACAAAAATATTTTAGTTTTAGTGATTTATTTTCTTAATTTTGCTTAATCACTCTGATGGATTGATTAGCAAATATTAGCACTTATACTTGTCCAAATGCCATGGTTTAAATTCCTTAATGGTCACTATGACATGTAGAAGATATTCCCAATTCTGATTTAATTTTTTGAAATTAATTTTTGTTAAGTATGCTCTAATCCTCAAATTACATATTTAGTGATAATTAAGGTCTTCACTTAACTTACATGCCATATTATAGTACCTGATTACTCCTTTGTATGCTTAGAAATCAATAGGCAATGTTGAATCTTTTTTTTTTAATATTAATTATTCACTTAAATGCTAATCACTTTAAAATTGGGTTGATTCTGAATTTATCATAACCACTTTTTGATTTTGTTAAGTTTATTTATCTCATAGCTACTAAGCACTACTAATCCCATTTAGAGTATTATAGCTTGACTTTGACAAATTTAACCTTTAATCTTTCCTAATTAGGATGAAGCCCTAAATAACTTAATCAATCTTCTGAATTAATTAAAGTGTTATTCATAGTTGATCATAAATAATGAATAAATCACTTGATGATGATAGTTGTGCATTTTGGGCTGTATAAGCTAAACCCTCAACTATGTTCTAATCTTAATTATGTTCTAAAGGAGTTCTTAAAATTTTTTAAATTTAATTTCAATCATTGATTTGGTACATACATTAAAAATACATGGACTAGACCAACATTTGTTGATTTTGGGAAATTGATCCTATATTAGCAAAATAGAAGAATAGATTTATGAAGGACTAATTATATTGATCATGAAATCCTTGATTTTTTCCTAAACAACATAAATAGCATAAGTAAATCTTCAATAAAATTATGGTTTATTTACAAAACAATAAATTCCTAAGAGATTTATGATTTTACCCACATGACTAGGCTATTGGGTTGAAATAGAACATATGAGAATTTGCATGCTTGTTTTGCATTTTAACCTAATGATTGAACTTGTAAACCTATATGAGGTTTCATCATCTTGACTTCTTAGAATGTAGCTTATGATTTAAATGTGACGATTAACAACTTTATATCTTTAAAGTATTAAGATAGTTCTATGTTTAAGAAAATGATATACCTTTAATAAGGTTATTTTGAGGTAGGAAATGCCTTAATTGTCTCATTTTGAGGTAGGACCTTAGATGAACCATAATAATCTTAGTGATTATTCCTATGCCTTGTGGTAGGAACACCTAAAAAGACTTAGAGTGAGTTATCTTTTATGGTAGTTATCCTAAATTGAATAACTTATATGTCACTTTCTTGGAGCCTTTTGTGTAGAACCTATCACAATGGAGAAAGGATTCATTAGCTTGTAAATCCTCAATCATTAAATATATTGTTAGAATGAGAGCATTAATATTATCATATGAAGTTTGTAGTGCATATCCATAAAACTGATTTATTTAGTTGTATATGGAATTGGTTAATGTACCTCGATAGAACAATAGAATTTTAGTCTTATCTTAGGCAATTAGATAAGTATAGTCTAGTTCTATATAAACATCCCAAGTCAAAAGTGTGTTATAAGTTGGGGATTTAACAATTTAGTTTGAGAGAATAAACTATAAGAGGATTTTTTCCCATACCCTTGTGCGTATTGGTAAGTGTAGCTAAACAAACTAAATGTTTAAAGTCTCCCTTCCGAGGACATACTGATCATGCATATGTACTCTTAACATGTCATGAATTAGGATGTTATAAAATTATAATATGGATTGAATGTTGAATTCAGTGGAATCAAAAGAGAATGATATATTTCATAGAGTTAAGCTTCTGATTTGTGAAGGATGATGTGTATAAAGAATTAGAAGAGATATTTACTTTTCTTTTTCATCTATTTTCTAGTTTTTAATGATTTAAAAGCATATAAATATTATAACCTTGGCATATCATGAACCGCATAAGCATATCATGGCATTAGTGGAGCGGTTATGCTCAGTTAGGATCTATGGGATGACATCAACGTTATGCATATTTGCGACATAAGATTTTGTAGCATATTTATATATATATATATATATATATATATATATATATATATATATATACATGCAGTGGTAAACATCATAGTTTTATTTTTGTATTTTATACAGTACCAGCCTCTATAAAGATTATTATTTTAAGCACCTTGACTTTTAGTTAATTCTTTGCTTTTAGTTATGTACAATTTTACATCTTTCAATTATTTCAGTACTTTTTGCAATAGAGTTCTATTTTATTTAAATAATAATTCCTTTTAAATGTTTATAAGTTTGTTGTAGAGTTTGTTGTGTTAGAGCTGTTGTCTAACATGATGTACTTTTCTTCTTTTTTTGTTTGGGAAATCAGCAATTTGGGATCCGAAAATTTGTCAGATTCGGAGCAATTTTAGGAGCGGGTTTTGGAAGCTTCCCCGAAGATTTAGGAGGAGCTGGTGGAGAATTAGGTAGCTCAACTTTTACATATTGTTTAGTTAATTTCCATTATGTGTTGAGAGACATTTGCTGCTCCTTTCATTTTAATCAATGGCTTATAAAATTTAACTCTAGATGTATTTTCTCTTTCTTTTCTGAGATGAATGTTTCTACTTAGCTTTTGTGATGAATGTTTTGGATGAATGCTATAGCTTCCGCACTATGTTATTACTATTGCTTATACTTAGTATTGTGATGTGATCAGCATGTAAGTTATACAAATACTCATGTACATTAGATACTAATTAGACCACCTGTCATAAATCCAATGTATGTAAGTACCTTATCTAATACTTAAGATAAGAATATCGCACTTATCTTAAATTTTAGTCCTCAGTCCTACCTTCGGTAGAGTCTCAACAACATTCAAGAAGGTTTAGCAGTCCTTCCCGAGTAATGCACTATTTTGCTTCCAATTATTTTATCTTTCATATCTCTGTTGTGCTCGGTGACAGAATGAGGCATTAGAGTTGGTATCAGAAAAAATCAAAGTAACAGATACGAAGAGTGTTTCTATCTACTTTATGATCCTTTTTCTGGAGCAGATATGATCAGAATCACTAAGTGTGAGAAGGCATAATCCATAATTCATCAAATTGAATCTAAAAAATGAAACTAAGAACATTTGGAAAGAGCATCTTAGGGTTTGAACAAACTGTAAAAAAGTAAAAGACATATTAGCAAATTAAAGCAAAATAAAGGTTGATCTTCAAAATAAATTTTTTGGAATAGAGTATCAATGTTATAAGATCAGATACTACCTTAAACTCTTTGACGACTACTGGACATATAATTTTTTGGATGACAAGATTTATGCTAGGACCATTAGCGAAGTATCTCCTAGAGGGGTAGAAATGCTTGATAACATCCTAGTACATTCAATCTTTCAAGGAACCAGTCTTCTAGTCCTTGATAGAGAATGGCTAGATCGTGGGACTACCGTCTTAAGAGAAACAGCTTGCCTCTATGGCTACCATCTTTAGATCTTGGGAGTCTTACTCAGTGGACCAGCTGAAAGATGGTGGTTCTGAATTTATCGAAGATTAAAGATAAAGCGCATGGGAGGATATCATGTAGTCACTTATGAGGACTTTTATACTTATTTTATAGCTAAATTTTGTAGTTGATCTTGTTGATTGTTTTCTTATTTTCAACTTTCATAGAATTTCATCATTCAAGCTTATCCATGTAACTTCTCTTTTGAGAAGTAATAATTGAGAAATAGCTATTTATTTTGTTCTCTGAATATGTATCTTTCAAAATTGCAGTCATGAATCTAAGATCCCCCTTGATGACTACCCCAATTAAGAACATCGTCTCAACATTTAGTGGGTCCGACAACATAAACTCATTGGTTGTCCTAGTGAAGACTCTAATTGCGAGTCATGCCAACAAGCCTAGGAAACTTGTAACATCCTAACCGCACAGCGACCACCTATCATCCATGTGGCAGCTCCATCTGCCCCTCATTTCCCTGCAGATGGATTCCTTTATAGCTTCTTAAGACTAAGAACACCAACATTCAATGGGGCTCTGAATCCCATGGATACTATTAGTTGGTTGAAACTTGCTGAAAAAAACCTCACCAGTATTAAGTGCTCCAACTCTGAAGCTATTCACTTGGTTATGCATCTATTTCAGGATGAAGCAGAATATTGGTGGGAAAATGAGAGGAATACTAAATTCATTGATTATGAGATCGGGGACATTCAGTAGGAATCATTTTTGGAGGAATTCAAGGAGGACTTGATTCTTGTATCCCCTTAAACTGTCCTAGAAGATGAACTACTTAATATCACTCAAGGAAGGAGATCCATCTCAGGATATGAACTAGAATTCTGGTGTCTGTCCCATTTCACCCTAGATCTAGTAAGATGAGAAGCAGCAAGGTGTAATCGATTCTAGAAAGGACATCAGGATTTGATCAGGGCACACATCATTTCTCATCAGTTTAAACATTATTTGGGAAGCTCGATTGCAAGAACAATTCCAAAGCCAGATGGAAAGAAAAATAAAATTACATTTCACCCTATCAATAAAGAAAACATTTGGGCATCGAAAGGTCGCCAAAATCTTCTATATTGAAGTTGAACAATCCCAAGTTGATGCATCAGGATTCAAATTTCCCCACATGTATGGGAAATGCTACCACCAAGGAAATGTTTGCTTCCTTGCGGCAGGCCAGGTATTCGCTTCTATTGGTGCATCGCTAAGAAGACCATCGATGGATTTCCCATCGTTCACTCGAACTGGGATCAAGTTTTTTTTCCTAAACATCTGAACAACCGTACCCCTACCTTGGTCATTATGCCACCATCTGCTCCTGCCGCTGCCCCTATAAATGCACCTGTTTTTTCCCAAGCCCATAATCATCAAGGCCGAGCACTGTAGAACTGTCAACCTTCTACCCCTTCCAGAGTCTATATGCTAACTCCTGCATCTGCTCCCAAAAACAATGAAATTGTATCCAGTATGCTTTAAATTTGTTTGAATTTATGTTTTTGTTTACTTTCTTTTCCTTTGAGTGTTGCAACTAAACATAGGCACTCCAAGAGATAACACCAAATCATGCAATGTTCTTTTTGATACCAGAGCAAGTCACTCCTTTGTATCAGAAAGCTCAGTTAAAACTCTTAGGTTACCTTCCCATCATTTAGCAAATTTCTTAAGCATAGGATTACCTTATGGAGCCCGTATGCAAGCCCAACAGTTTTGTAATATAGCAATCCCCATCGGTGAGTAAGACTTTGAAGCCAAGTTAATCGTACTTCCAATTGAAAATTTTGACGTAATTCTTGGAATGAACTAGTTAAGTAAGCATGGCTCCACAATCAATTGCCAGAAAAAGAAAATCTTCTTAGCCAATGGAAGCTAGGCCAAAACATTCATAGGCAGGTTCAGTATTCAAGGCTCTTTGATCAATGCTATGAAGGTTAAAAATTTAGTCAAGAAAGGATGTGATGCTTACGTAGTGACAATGTTGGGTGAGAAGAAGGAAGATGTCCCTAACATCAAAAATTGTATCGTATGAAAATTTCTGGATGTTTTTCCTAAAGACTGACCCGATTTTCCACCCATTTGAGAAGTGGAATTTGCAATCGAGCTTATTCCAAGAACGCAACACATATCAAAAGTCCCGTATTGAATGGCACCCAAAGAGTTATAGGAACTGAACAAGCAACTACAGGAATTGTTGGAGAAAGGTTTCATTGGGCCAAGCTCATATCCTTAGTATGCACTAGCTCACTTTGTTAAAAGAAAGATGTTTTTATGAGCATGTGCATAAGCTATCATGAACTTAATAAGATGACAATCAAGAACAAGTACCCGTCACCACGAATTGATGACCTATTTGATCAGCTATCTGGAGATAATGTATTCTCCAAAATCGACTTGCTGTCTAGTTACCACCAGCTGTGAGTCAAGGATGAAGATATCGAGAAGATAGCATTCAAGACTCATTATGGACATTATGCATTTCTTGTAATGTCTTTCAATTTATAAAATGCACTGTCAATTTTATGGACTTCATGCAACGTGTGCTCAAGTCCTTCTTGGACAAATTTATCATCATCTTTATCAATGATATCTTGATCTACTCAAAAAGTAAGGTGGAGCATGAACACCACTTATGAGCCATACTAGAAGAATTGCGCTACCATAAACTCTATGCAAAGTACTCCAAGTGTGAGTCTGGCTTGACTCAATGGCTTTTTTGGGCCATGTCGTTGATTCTCAAAGCATTATAGCTGATCAAAAGAAGGTCAGTGCTGCTCGAATTGGTCACAGCCAAAGTCAGTAATTGACATTCAAAGATTTTTGGGATTAGCTAGCTACTAAAGTAAGTTTGCGAAAGGTTTTTTTCAGAGTGCCTCTCATTAACCAAGATATCACAAAAAGCTGTACCTTTTATCCTAAGTTCTGAATATGGAGAAGCATTTGACGCACTAAAAGAAGTGCTCTCATCTGCGTCAATGCTCATCTTGCCATGAGAATGTTAAGACTATCAAGTCTACACTGATGCATCTGGAGTCAGATTGGGGTGTGTATTAATGCAAGAAGGAAAAGTGATCACTTACACTTCTCATCAGTCTAAGCACCATTAAGAGAATTATCCAGTGCATGATCTCGAACTTGCTACCATGGTCTTTGCTTTGAAAATTTGGCATCACTATCTTTTGTCATTTAGTGTTCGATCTTTATCTATCATCAGAGCCTGAAGAATATTTTTACTCAGCGTGAAGTTAACTATTGACAACAAAAATGGTTAGAACTGATAAATGATTATGATCTGAATCATCAGTATCATCTGACAAGGCAAATGTTGTGGCCAATACTCTTAGTCGTCATGCTACCTTATGTGCCTTAAATCACCGAAAGTCCTATAAAGGACAAATTTTGTAAATTGCATATTGAGTCTATTAGAGGTTATATGCTCAGTGAGCTGATTCATTTAAGTTCTTTATAACCAACATTTCATAGAAATGTCTCCATATCTCAAACTAAAGATGAAAACTATCTAAAGTTCAAAACCAAAATTAAAGGTGGTCAACGCCATGATCTGTAGCTATATGGAAATGTAATTTATCAAAAAAGAGCATCGCAGGATTTCCAAATCCATGCATCTAGAGATTCTTATCGAAGGTTATAATTTTGGGTATAAGATCCACCCAAGAAGCACGAAAATGTACCTAGATTTGATGCAATCATTTGAGTGGCCTGGTATAAAAAAGAGTGTGGCAGAATTCATTGCGAAGTGTCATGCTTGTAATCTTGTCAAAGACAAACATCAAAGGCTTGGAGGACTCCTTCATGCATTGGCAATCCCTAAATAGAAATGGTTCAATATATCTATGGACTTCGTCATGGGTTTGCCTAAGTCAAGATATGGAGCTGATTTGAAATGGGTAATCGTTGATCGATTAACCAAGTTAGCTCATTGCATTCCTATGCGTTAAACTAATTCTGTAGAGAAGTTGGCAAGGATCTACATCAAAGTGATCGGTCAATTTCATGGTAATCCAAAGTTGATAGTTTTTAATCGAGATAATATATTTACATAAAAGTATTGGCAAGTGGTACACCCTAGGATCCACTCTGGACATGAGCACCGCCTTCCATCCTCAAATAGATGGACAAATAGTGTCTATCAATCAAGTTCTTAAAGATCTTCTGCGCTTTTGTATTTTGGAATTTGGTGGTTTATGGGAAGACCGCATTCCTCTTGTGAAGTTTGCTTATAATAACAGTTATTAAACAAGTATCGGGATGGCTCCATATGTATCTTTGTATGGAAAAAAGTGTAGCACTCCATTTGTATGGTTAGAAATTAATAGCGTACGACAGTTTGGATCTGATCTGGTAGATGAAACCAATAAAAGGTGCAATTAATTCAACAAAGAATTCATGCAGTGCAAGATCTCCAAAGTAAATACAATAATGCACATCATCATCCCCTGGATTTCAGTGTTGAATATTTTGTGTATCAAAAGGTCAGCCCAATGAAGGGTGTTTTTTATTTTGGTGTAGTAAGGAAGCTTCTTCCCCATTACGTCAAACCTTTTGATGTGGCAGCGAAGAAAGGCTATGCAGTCGACATGTTAAAGCCCTCCTGAAGATTTCTCAGTAGTGCACAATGTCTTCATATCTCATCATGCAAAGATGTCTTCATGATCCATCGCATCAAATTCTACTTCCAGCGGTATCCCTTCAACCGTATATTTCCTATATGGAAGAGCCAATCATAATCTTGGCTCGCGATTTGAAGTAGTTAAGGAATCACTCTATCTTTATTGTGAAATTTCAATGGATAAATCGCTCTCTTGGAGAATCCACTTGGGAGAAAGAGGTGGATATGTAGAAAAATATCCAGGTCTCTTTAATAATTTTCTTAAGTAACGTTCTTATATTTTTTGTCTTCTGTTCCCTTCTTAAGATGATGTCGAGGACAACAACATTCTTAAGTGGGGAAGTCTGAAACAAACCTAGGTTGTTACTAAGCTTAATCTAAGCTTAATCACACTTTAAAATTTATTCCATTGCATGCATATGGTCATTAGGGCCTACCCTAAAATTTTGGGGTCAACCCGACCTTGTTAGGATAAATTGACAATTTTGTCAAATTAGGAACCCTAGAAAATATCCAAAATATTTTGATCTCCAAATCAAATTTTGATTGCATTTTTAAATTCTTGACACCCAAATTAGCTAGGGGTGGAAGTTTGGAAATGTTTGGAAGTCATTATATCCATATTTGAATTTAATTTAAATATGGAAAATTGCACAAAAGAGCTTGGATCAATTTAATATTATACATATACCTCCCAACAGTTGGATCTATTGTCTGGACTACAGTAGGTTTGCTGTGGGGCCCTGATAGTAGTTCAAATTAATCACATCCAATCTCATGCTTCACACACATCTTACCACTCTCCATCCTACAGTCCTCAGTATTCCGCAGCTCATGTAACTTGTCAGCCACAGGATCGCTCTCACGATCCAATGCCTGACAAGCCTTCCCTGATCGCCAATTAATAGAACAATCATCAGAGCTATCCATCTATAACTTCCACTCGATCAGATGGTTGTTGGGCCCAAGCGATGTTCACCTTTGTTCCCAAAGAGCTCTGACCTGATAGAAGAAAATCCTTCCATACAAAGGGGCCAGAGGTTATTCCCCACTCCATTCCTACATATCAACTGGCCCTTAGCTGATCTCCCAAATCGGTTAGGCACCATGATTTGGGCCCCTAAGCCCAATTTCCTTCAATTTGAAGTTTTAAGATCTCTACCTCGAACCAAGCTCTCAGTTCAGGCCAAGCTCCCATCTCCAACCTTGAGACCTCTATGGCCATAAATAACCTAAGAAGCCTCACATTAACCTTTTTGCTCACTATGAAGCTTCCATTTCCCATCTTCTCCAATTAATTACTCTCGGCTGCTCTCAAGCCCCCAGTTTCCCACAGCTACAATTCATGGAATTTGAGAGTGGACTCGGAGTTCAAGTCCCCTAGCTACCTCCTAAAGCCCAGTCAGATCCCGGAGACCCTTTTGTAGCATAGGATAGAATCAATTTCATCAGACCAAGTACCTCACTACTTTACTGTGAGTTGTATGAGCTCACAGTCTATTATGTGAACTCGAGTCCATCAATGCGCATAGATGCTTGCAATCTAGGTTCGACTAGGATTAGGGTGGTGGCATTAGCGTGTCGACAAAGGTTCCGACAGTGTTGAGTACTATCTTAACAATGCCACTACTCATAAGTGCTTGCTCACCATCCCAAATACCATTAGGGCAAAATTGGGTTACCGATCACATATGGAAGTAGTTGCGTATAGAACCTTATTGGGTCGATACGGTTTAGCTAGCTGAGGCTCGACCCAGCAGCCGTCCTCTTTTCGAGCCAGTATAGGATTATGTATTTCCTTGTAGAGTAAGGACTCACCCTTCTGACTACGTCCAAGCCTAGATTCCTTAGGGCTTTGTTCCATCTTTCTTACATGATGGTAATGGAAGTTTGAGCTAGCCTGATAAGGGTTTATGTGGGGAGAATTTATTCCCCACAGTAAACCTGAAATCCTCATTGAAAGGAGGTTAAGAATTATAACTCCCTAGTGATCTAGGTGCTATCACTTAGGGTTTTCATGGGTAATCGATGCACCTCATTCTGTGGATGGTGTGGGGATCAGTAGGAGGCACCAACGTGCCCTAAAGCTCAGTAATTGGGTGATTTGGGTTAAACTCTAATTGCCAGGATCAGGGAGTGCGCTACGAGTGAGATGCACAGTGGCGGGTTAGGTCGAACCCCAACCCACGCAGTTTCAGTACTGAGCCACCACTTTAAAATAATAATAATATTTTTATTTTTTATTTTTCTTAAGGAAAATAAATCAGAAAATCAAATTTTAATTAAAAAAATTCAAAATTTATTAATTAAATAGCTTTGCCATCTTAGCTCCAAACTATATGAAATTATATACCATTTTGTTCAAAAAAATGCAAGGAATAATAATATATAAAAATAGTTTTGTTCCTATGATTTATTCTTTAAATTTTGCCTAATTACTTCAATGGCTTGAATGGCAAATATTTGCAGTTACACTTGTCCAAATGCCTTGGTTTAAATTCCTAAATATTCCCTGTAACATATAGAAGGTATCCCAATGTCAATTTAATATTTTGAAATCAATTTGTAAGTATGTTCTAAGCCTCAATTTGCATGATTAGTGATAATTAAGGTTTTCACTTAACTTAAATGCCATGTTATAGCCTCTAATTACTCCTTTGTATGCTTAAAAATCAATTGGCAATGTTGAATCCATGTTTTTGAATATTATTCATTTACTTAGATGTTAATCACTTTAGAATTGGGTTGATGCTAAATTAGCCAAACTCACCTTTTGATTTTGTTAGGTTTATTATACTCATGGCTATTAAACAGTAGTAATCCCATTTGAAGTATTATTTCTTGACTTGGACACATTTAACCTTTTATCTTTCCCTATTAGAATGAAATTCTAATTAGGTTAACTAATCTTCTAAATTAATTAAAGTGAGATTTATAGTTGATTCTAAATAATGAATAAGTCACTTAATGATAATTGTGCATTTCAAGTTGCTTAAGCTAAACCCTCAACTATGTTCAAATCTTAATTAAGCTCTAAATGAGTTCTTAAAGTTTAGTAAATTTAATTTCAATCATTGATTTGGCACATACATTAAAAATGCATTTATTATACCAATATTTGTTGATTTTGGGTTATTGATCTTAGATTAGCAAAATATAAGAATACATTGTATGAAGGACTCATTTTTTTATCATGAAATACTTGATTATTTCCTAAACAACATAAACAACATAAATAAATCTTTAATAAGATTATAGTTGATTTACAAAACAATAAATTCCGAAGATATTTATGATTTTACTCTCATGACTAGGATGTTGGGTTGTATTAGAACATAAGAGAAATTGCATGCTTGATTTTGCATTTTAACCTGATGATTGAACTTGTAAGCCTACATAAGGTTTCATCATCTTCACTTCTTAAAATGTATCTTATGATTTAAATGTGATGATTAGCAACTTTAGATCTTTAAAGTAATAAGCTAGTTCTAAATTTAAAAAAATGATATACCTTTAATAGGTTTATTTTGAGGTAGGAAATACCTTAATTGTCTCATTTTGAGATAGGACCTTAGATGGACCTTAGTAACCTTAGTGATTGTTCCTATGCCTTCTGATAGAAAAACCAAAAGAGACATAGAGTGAGTTATCTTTTATGGTAGTTATCATATATTGAATGACTTATATGTCACTTCCTTGGAGCTTTTTGTGTATGACCTATCATAATAGAGAAAGGATTCATTAGCTTGTAAATAATTGATCATTAAATAGATTGTTAGAATGAGAGCATTAGTATTATCATATGAAGATTGTAGTGCATATCCATATAACTGATTTATTCAGTAGAATATGGAATTAGTTGATTTACCTTGAATAGAATAGTAGAGTTTTTATCTTATTTTAAATAATTAAATAAGTACATTTCAATTCAAGATAAACATCCCAAGTCTAGAGGGTGTTATATGTTGGGAATTTAATAACTTAGTTTGAGAGAATAAATTGCAAAAGGATTGTGTACCTTACCCTTGTGTGTATTGGCAAGTGCTGTTAAACCAATTAAGTGTTTAAAGTCACCCTTCCATGGACTTACTGAACATGCGTATGCACTCTTAACATGTGATGAATTAGGATGTTATAAAATTATAATATGAATTAGACATTGAATTCAGTGGAATTAAAAGAGAATCATATAGTTCATACAGCTAAACTTCTAATTTGTAAGGGAAAATGTGTATATAGAACTAGAAGAGATATTTACTTTAGTTTTTCATCTGTTTTCTAGTTTTTAAGAATTTAAAAGCATACAGTTATTAAATCCTTGGTATATCATGAATTGCATAAGCATATCATGGCATTAGCAGAGCGATTCTGCTCACCTGGGATATGTTAGCAGAGCTGTCTGCTCACTTGGGATCTATAGGAAGTCATATGACATCTAGGTTATGCATATTTGCGGCAAAAGATTTTGTGGAATATTTAGATATATATATATACACATACAGTGGCATACAACATAGTTTTATTTCAGTATTTTATTCAATTCCAATCTCTTTATAGATTCTTACTTTCAACACCTTATCTTTTAGTTAATGCTTTGCTTTTAGTTCTTGTATAGTTTTTTATCTTTCAGTTATTTCAATACTTTTATACAGTAGAGTTCTATTTTATTTAAATAATAAATGCTTTTAAACTATCATAAGTTTGTTGTAGCTTTTGTTATTTTAGACTTATTGTCTAACACGATGAACTTTTTTTTTTCTTTTGTCAAGAAAATCAGAATTTTGGGATTCAACAATTTTGCAGATCTGGAGCAGTTTGTGGAGCGGGCTTTGGAGACTTCTTTAGAGATCCGGGAAGAGCCAGTGGAGCCGTAGTTAGCTCTACTTTAACTTACTGTCTTAGTTACTTTATGTTGTAAGCTTAGAGACATTTACTACTCTTATCATTTTAATCAAAGATTTGTAATAATTTAACTCTGGATGTATTTTCTGTTTCATTTCTGATATTAATATTTCTACTTTGCTTTTGTGATGAAAATTATAGATTATTGTCTTAGCTTTTGCACTCTGTTATTACTTAGTATTGTAATATAATCGACATTAATGTTATACAAATACTCATGTACATTGGATACTTATTAAGCCATCTATCATAAATCCAATGTATGTATGTGCCTTATCTAATACTTAAGATAAGAATATCACATTTATCTTAAGAATTAGTCCTCAGTCCTACATTGGGTAGAGTCTCAGAAGCATTCGAGAAAGTTCAACAGTCCTTCCCGAGTAACGGACTGTTCTACCGCCAATTATTTTGTCTTCAATATTTTGATAGTGCACGGTGATGGGATGAGGAGTTACAATATCACTTGAACTTGATTCTACCAATGGCTTATCGCATCAACTTTTAGTTTAGCTAAGGAAATGAGCCGTTATGCCAAATCATCTTATGACACATCACTCATAGCTCTTGGCACTCTAGATCCTCGTATAAACCTAGGGTGAGCTATGTAGCTCAATTGGTGGTTCTCAGCTCACACGGGTCTACTCTTAAGTTAGCCAAGGTAATGTTCTATGAAGCCTAAAGAGCTTGTCACATGGCTCTAAGATTGACGCGTTCAATCATCTCGCATAAATAAAGAGTGAGCTATGGATCTCAGAGAATGTTAACATTCCTCATGGCTCAGATGATTAAGTATTTGTAGAAAGTTGTGCATGGGTTTTCACACAATGAACATTGTCACGGACATTCATGGCGCTAACGCTCATGCATGCACAGGTTTTGAGCAAGGCGATCATCGAGTTTTTTCAAATTTGTATATTGAAAATATATTTACATGGATTTACATAAAGAATCATCATTTTACCAATTTTTCATTCACATAACACACTAACATCAAAAACTAATTGATATTTAATTGATATGAAGAGTGCAAATATTACATCCATATGTTTTTACATGCTCATGCCCAACCCTCCCCAAAGAGGGGCTTAGGCTGCCATTAATATAAAATTAAAGAAAGAGCAACAAGAAATACTAAACCTCTGCATGGCTCTTACAATAATGCACAACAGATAAAGTTGGAATACAATACTAGGGAGCATTTGTCACATTTATATTGACTTGTTCTCCCTTTGATCTCCTTTGCTTCTTGCTTTATGTTCTTCTCTTTTTCCTATGGCTGCAACCTTCTCCTCTTTTAAGGTATGGGGCTCTCCTCAATGTTTCCTATAGTATCACTCAGGATCAAGAGCTCCAAATTGAAATTGGAAACCTTTTCTAATTCTTAAATGTTCTCTTTTATTGCCCTTCAACCAGCCTCCTTGCATTTGACTTAGCTTGTCATTCTCCTTCTTGGAAGCTGATTTTTTATTTAAATTTTATTCCGTCTTTCCCTTGGTAATCAATAAGTTTTAAATGTGTACAATCATTTTGCGCTATGGGAAGTGAAAAGAGGTAAGTCTATTCGTTTTTCCACTGATGACCAGTAGGCTATTTGTAAGTAGAAACATGACGGGCGCTACGATGCGCTGAGGCACCAGGCTTTCGACCCATTTGGCGCTACGATGCGCCAAAGCGCCCAACTCTAGGGTTAAGTGTATCGCAGCATGCTGTGGTGCATTGTAGCGCTGATCTATCAGGTTTAGGTTTGCCAAGCCACACTGTATCACCTGGCTCTCAGGTCATTATTTGCTACGGTGTGCTACAGTGCCCAACTCTTGGGATGTTATCCGCCGCAGCTCGTTGTAATGCCCAGCTCCAAGGTTTTTAGCCGCCAAGGTGCACTATAGAGCCTTGTTGTCGAGCTATGTCTAACACAATGCGCGGGAGCATGCTGTGGCGCTGTAGCGCCAGTCTTCACCTATGTTTCTCATTTATCAAAAATAGAGCTCTTCTTCCTGAAATGCCGAAAAACAAAATCAAAGCACAACTAATCCTTGAATAACATAATTTCTAACACTAAATTACCTTTATTTATTAAGTTCATCACATCCCCACTCTTAACTTCTTACTCATCCTCGAGTAAGCAATAACTATCTTCTTGGAATATGTGGATATAATAAAATCTTGCTCTGAATTGAATCAACTATAAAAGTCTTCTTTGTAACTTTAAAATTCATTTAACAATGAGATGATTGATCATTAGTAACCTTGACTTGCTCTTGGTTCAGCATTAGGCTCTTTCAACTACCTTTTCTCTTTTTCTTCAGAACATCGTATGACTACAAGAAATAGTATATTGGGGAACCTTCCAACTTATAAAGTAAAATATCAAAGATGGTGACTTTAAAAAATTTTTGTGCTATATGTGCTTCTTCTTATGAAATGCAATGCGTACTGACTTAATGAAAAAATATTTTTATGCATTCCGATATGTTTTCTTTTTCAAAATTGCACGGGAGAGATATTTTTCGTCATCCCAATTCCTTCTTTTTAATTTTTCTAATTCAAGAGAGATATATTTCTTCATCCCATTGCTCATGCATTGATTCATTAAGTACTATGGAAGACTAGTATATTTCTTATTTTAATCAACCATTTATTTATCTCACATAATCTTTATTTCTCCCCACATTTAATTTCATTAACTCTTAAGTTTTTATAAAAGATTCGAGGTACTAGTTTCAAGCTGCTTTGCTAAAATTTCAACATATGATGGTTACTTACTTGCTCAATTACATGCATGTTAAGATACTAAATTCATGAAGATTTTCTAACTTTGCCAATCAAAGATTAGAGCTTAATTTGTAATGAAATAAAAATTCTCAAAAAGTTATCACATGAATTTCATTAAAATTGAGAAAAGGTAACAGCGGTGATGAGACAAACTTAAAAAACACTAAATAAATTTTTTTAAAGAAACATAAATAAACAAAACAAAATAAAAGAAAAATTGTAACATAATTATTTTGAGTTGCCTCCCACCTAGAGCTTGGTTTAACATCCTTAGCCCAACAATATTATTTTTCCTTTTTACGTGATCTTTTCCATTGGAACATCGAGTAATCTCATTTCTTCATTGGTGATGAGACAAACTTAAAAAAGACTAAATAAAATTTTTTAAAGAAACATAAATAAACAAAACAAAATAAAAGAAAAATTGTAACATAATTATTTTCAGTTGCCTCCCACCTAGAGCTTGGTTTAACATCCTTAGCCCAACAATATTATTTTTCCTTTTTACGTGATCCCTTCCATTGGAACATGAGTAATCTCATTTCTTCATTCTCATGCATATTTTTTTGACTGTAATATGGTTTTAGTTGCTGACCATTAACCTTAAAAGATTGCTCCATTGATGCAATTTCAATGGCCCCATGAGGGTGAATCTTAACTATAGTGAATGGTCTCGACCATCTTAACTTCAGCTTCCCAGGAGATAATTTCAATCAAGAGTTAAATAATAGCACCTTCATCCCTGGTTCAAATTCCTTTGCTCTTAGCATTTTCTCATGCCACCTTTTAGTTTTTTCTTTATAAATTATGGTGCTCTCATAAGCATTCAGCTGAAATTCTTCTAGCTTGCTGAGCTACAATGCTCTTCGCTGCCTTGCTTGTTTTAAATCAAAATTTAGCTTTTTCATAGCCCAGAAAGCGTGATGCTCAAGCTCAACAAGTAGGTGACATGACTTTCCATTAACAAGTTTGTAAGGTGACATTCTTATAAGGGTTTTAATGGTGATTTTATAGGCCCGCAAAGCATCATGTAATTTGGAGGACCAATCTCTTTTATTATGATTCAATTCTCCAAGATCTGCTTAAGTTCCCTATTTAAAATTTCTACTTGACCACTTATTAGTGGGTGATAATCAGTTCCTATTTTTTGATTGACCCCATAATTTTTAAGCAGGATTTTGAGTTGTCTATTACAAAAGTGTGTACCGTCATTACTAATGAGAACTCTCGGGGTGCCAAATTTTGCTAAGACATTTTCCTTAAGAAATTTTATGACAGTTTTAGCATCATTATTCAGACATGCAATTGCCTCTACTCATTTGGATACATAATCCACTGCTACCATGGTGTAGTTATTCAATTTGTACATAGGAAAAGGGCCCATGAAATCAATCTCCCAAACATCAAAAAGTCCAACTTCAAAAATCCCATTAAGAGGTAACTCATCGCTTTTGCTAAAATTTCCCATTCTTTGGCTTTTATGACAATTCTTAACATAGTTAGCTGTATATTTAAAAATAGATTGCAAAATGAAACTTGATTGTAGAACCTTGGCTTCCATTCTTTCAATTTCATGATATCCTCTGTACAGTGAAGTGTGACAATAAAAAAGAATTTCATTTACTTCTGATTCTGGCACACACTTCTTCATTAGTTGATCTGCACAATATTTGTAAGGAATAGGGTTATATCAAAGGAAATTTTTGGCACCATAAAGAAAATTTTTCTTTTGTTGATATGTCAAATGTTTTGGAATAACACCTCCCTCAAGATAATTAGTGATGTCAACAAACCACTGTGGTTTTGATAAAGCAACGGCGTATAGCTGTTCATCAGAGAAATTTTCACAATTTTCATTTGTTTCATCTAACTTTAGATGAGTTAACCTAGACAAATGATCTGCTACAACATTATCGCTCCCCTTTTTATTCCTAATTTCTAAGTCAAATTATTGGAGTAACAGAACCCACCTTATCAATTTCAGCTTTGCTTCCTTCTTTTGAAGCGAATACTTAATGGTTGCATGATTGATATAAATGATAGTTTTTGAGCCAATTAAGTAACATTATTATTTATCATAAGTAAAGACTACAACCAAAAGTTCTTTTTCTGTTGTTGCATAATTTTTTTGTGTATTATTAATGACTTTACTAGTGTAGTAGATGGAATGGAATCTTCCTTTTCTCTTTTGACCCAGTACCGCCCCTATCGCTAAATCACTCACATCACACATAATTGCATAAAACACAATAAAAAGATTGTTCCTAATTACATAATATTTACTTGAGGCTTCTTCTAAATGCATCAAACATAATTACCCAGTAAATATAGCCTGTTCCAATTCAAAGGAATTCTGAATTTAAGGGGAAATGTTCCATTTCTCCTAAACTAATTCTTCTACTTCATTCTCAAATTTATCCTCTTCCTCATCTCACAGATTTTGGGTTCTTCTTCTAAAATAATTCTAGACATAAGGAAATCCTCCAAAAGGTCTGCTCTCCAATAATTTTCTTCAAGATCAATTGAGTGATTCATAGTTTCTCTAATATTAAATCTAATCTCCTTGCCATCACAGTGTAAACTCAGCTCCCCCTTGTCTACATTTATCAAGGTCTTACCAATAGCTAGAAAAGGCCTCTCTAGAATAATGGGTATCTCTTGTTTTTTAAATTCCATGTTTAATATAATGAAACCAATGGGGAAAATGAATTTGTCTACCTTTATGAACATACTATTTAAGATCCCTAAGGATTTTCACAGGTCGGTCTACTAATTACAAAAAAACTGAGGTGGGTTTCAAGCTTTCAATTCCTAAATCATTGAAGGTGTAATAAGGCATTAAATTAATGGATGTAACTAGATCATAAAGTTCCTTGGAGAAGGCTTAGTTTTCTATTATTCTAGGGATTGTGAAACTTCCCAGATCCTATTTTTTTATAGTGATCTTTTGTTGCAAAATTGAACTACATTCTTCTATTAAGGCTACAATTTCTCTTTCATCAATTCTCCTTTTCTTAGACAAAATATATTTCATGAATTTTTTATAGCTAGGCATTTGTTTCAGGGTTTCAGCAAAAGGAATGTTTATGTGAAGGTTTTTGAAAGTTTTTAAGAACCTTTGGAATTCAAAATCTACTTTTTCTCTAGCCAAGCGTTGGGGAAAGGATGTATGTTGACTGATCTTTAGTTGCTATTTTTGTGTTGTAGGTTCAGTTAAGCCAACTTCTTTTCCCTATGTTGTTCTTTGTTAATTCCCTCTTATCTTCCTACTCTCTTTATGCTTAAGTTTGCTTCTGTATCCTAATCTCTTAGGGGGTCAGTGATTCTTCCGCTTCTTAAAGTTATCGAGTTTCCTTGCTTATTCTCGCACTCGCTTATAGCTCCCACTAAAACAGGTTCCTTAAGCTGATTGATGATGTCTTATAATAATTCTTTTTATTTTTTTAACAACGCTTTCATGCCTTATTAAAGGAGTTCCATGTTTATTTAAGTTAGCATCTATTCTGTTCATGAAATTTATTGCCGAGTTTCTAAACTCACTCAAATATTGCTCCAAGTGATTTTTATTATTAAAATTATTAGCATTTCCTAGGGTTGGATTAAATGTGTGTGAAGGGATGTTGCAATTGTTATGGACCAAATTAACATCTTTCATGTCCTAATGAGGAAGTGGTAACTAGTCTCACCAATTATGTCAGGATGGCTTCCTCTATTCAATGGCATGCTCAGTGGCATATTCTATTCAACATACACTGCAAATCACTTTCAACTTATTATATAATTGTCATTCTATTTTTAGTTATTTTCTTTAAAGTAGTTTTGTTTTATTTTTAGTATTATTCAGTTTCTATTATAGTCTTTTTTCAACAGCTATTACTTTACCATTACAGCTTTACTCTTAGTTTTATGTAGTTTTAGTTTTGTGAATTTTTATATATTTTTGAGTGTTTATTTCTTCTGTGAAGCAGTAATGATATCCTAAATTCCTAACCAATTTTTTGTAAGTTAAATATGTACTTAGGCTTTATAAATCTAATAAGATTTTTCCTATTTTTGGTTATGCCCTATCATATATGTACATATGGCATATCAGGTCATAGGTCAGACCCAATGCATGAGAACTAAGCTTGTGAGAGAAGTTAACTAAAGTACGTGGCTTACAGAATGAAATTATTGTCTTAAATTTCTCTTGCCTGCATTTAATTAAATGTAATATATGTGTTTTCTTACTCTTCTGCATTTGCTGTATTGTAAGTGAATGGATAAATGTAAAAATTGTCTGGATGCCTTTACTTTATTTATTACATTACTATACTATATATATTTCTAATAAGATCTTGCTCATCTTCTAATTAGTATCATGGATATCTTGTTTAATATCTGTGATGATCACCACAATTATAGTTGAGTTAGTGTTAACTCAACGAGGTTAGGAAGTGGTGGTTGCACTGGCGTTGTTGCACCTAGAGTCATGGTGAGTTTTGGCATTAAGGTGCGCTGCAGAAGCAAGAATTGTAAAGTCTGGGGCAGTTGCGTGCTACTCCGGCAACACTCATTTAGCTTGGCGCTCTAGCATGTCGTAGTGTATTGCGGTGCAGTGTAGCGCATTGTGGCATTCTTCTTCACATAATTTTCTTCTTTTTGTAAATTAATCACTTCAAAGATGAAATTGTATAAAACACACTAAGAAAATAATTAATATTAACAAAAATATACATTCGAAATAAGAAACATGCTATATTTATTGGGTTCATTTGACTAAAATATGACATGATATTAGGAGAAACTTTTTTACGCACAAATTTATTATAATTTGTATGTTTGAAACCCAACTCTTCCCAAATTTATCAACTTGATTAAAAAACTAATTTAGGATAATCTAACATAATTTTAGGACAGATGGACCAATTTTTATTAGTTTAAATATTTTTGAAAAGAAGTGTACTTTAGTACCTAACACGCACTATTCTGAAAGGATCATGACTCTTGGGATCTCACCATCCCATATTATCTTAGAAAACATAGACCTGCGCAAACTTACATATTTTGTCTATCAATATTGATAAGGCATACAGAGCTATATGTAAGGGTACTATGAACCCTCAGGTTACCTAATAGATCTGTATAAAGATTGAAGGATGTGAGACACATTCTGTGTCTAAAGAGAAATTTGAGCTTGAAAGGTCAGTTAGCTTGTGATGGCTGTGCAACATATTTCAAGGATGGACAATGGAAAGTGACAAAAGGTTTGCTGGTTATTTCTTAGAGCATTATGGAATTGTTGCTTTATAGGATTATTAAAGGGCCATAATTTCTTGCGAGAGAAAAAATAAGGAATGAGAAGAAGGTCAACTTAGTCCCATGTTATGTTAAAAACAACCAATCTAATATTTGGTACATCTCTACTATATTATATTGGTGGTTAAACAAAATAGGTTTTAAACAACATCCAGAGCCATACAAAAATATAAGAAATATCATTCATTCAATTTAAAGAAAATATCATCCAGTTTATTACATATTTGTTAACATACGAAAATTAAATTAAAAGCTAAGATTTTATTATTTTGTTATACTCCATAGTTTCTTATAACACCCTTAAGCTATCTCAACTTCTTTCAGTTGTTCCTAGTCTGGCATTATAAAAATAGAAGTAAACTGAAGTAAGAACAAGCAAACATACCTAGATAGAAGGAATCATACGCTACAAGTAAACTGAAGTAAAAACAAGCAAACATACCTAAATAGAAGGAATCATACGCTACAAGTAAACTGAAGTAAAAACTATAAATAATGTAATACCTAAATAGATGGAAATGTTGTAAAGTGAAGTAAAATTCAATCTCAAAGACTGAGTAAACATAGTTATAAGACTATGATAAGTCATTCAAAATCAATTAGATTATATGAAATGAAATGTTAAGTTATAGATCTTATTTTTGGTGTTTGTTAAGTTATTGATCTTAAGCATATTAGGTTAACCATAAGTAGCAGGGTTTCCCTTAACACACAACTCCTTTTCTATGATATGAGCGGTCTCTAGATAACTCCATAGCCTGCTTGGGCTTAAATATCAACTACATAAAACCTCTATGTTTAAGGTTTTAAGGTTTTATTTATGCATAATTTCTTAATAAATGTTCAAGATTATAATCTCAAAGGGATGCAACATTCAAGGAGCTCAAAATTAATTGCAAGTCATGTGATACCCATTGTTGTCTAATTCAGTTATATACCTTAACAATTGGGGATAATCAATCCCTCAATTGACTTAAACATCATCAATCTCTAAGTCAATTAAAGTATAATAATACACATATAAGTGTGGTTTTGAAATTAGTAGTTTAATTAAGTATTATTTAGATGACAAAATAATTTATATATATATATATATATATACATATATTATTTTATTTTATTTTCTTGGTAAAACCATCTTGGTATTATTTTATTAGATAATCTAAAAGATATTAATAGGGGCTGTGAGGATACATAAAAACCAAGAGTTTTAAAAAGCTTGAAGATAACCCTAAAAAGCTGGGCCTATGGTGTAACATAAAAGGTCCAAGTAGAAAAAAGAAAACCTAACTACCTAGCAAACATGCAAAATAGACACAAGAGTAAGAGCAAGGAACAAATATGGAAAAGAAACCTCAAGATAGCAGTAGCTGAACCAAAGGGAAAAGAAGCAAAACCTTGAAATAACTAACAAACCTGAAAAGAGAATTGCCCCAAAGCCTCAAACAGCAACAATGCACCAAAACTAAAAGCATGCAAGCAACAAACATCTAACCTTAGCCGCCATATAATCAGCCAGCCTATAGCCTGAGAAGGAGTATCTTCCAATGACTGATAATAAACACCAAATTCTCCTAGCTGTAAAATTACAAATAATAGATAGACCAGCGAGAAAAATTGCAAAGGACCAGGATTGCTAAACAAACCTGCAAACAAACCTGCAAACAAACTTGCAAACAAAACTGCTAAAAAAATTCACCTGCAATCAAAAACTACAAACTACAAAGATCTAGTATTGCCAAACAATCCTGTAAACAAACCTACAAACAAAACTGCCAAACCAATTCACCTGCAGACAAAATTGCAGACTACAGGAACCAACCAAAAACCAAAAATAGCCCAAAACAAATCCCAAAGAGCCAAGATTGCCAAATATTGCTTACAAGTACCACAGAGCTTAGAGAAAGATCAAAAACCACTCAGACAAATAGCCTGAAATCGAGCAACCAAAAATAGTAGAACCAAGCCTGAAGAAATAATTTTCAGAAAACAATTAGAGCACCATCAGTGAAATAGCAAATTTTAAAAAGAATAGGAAATTTTCAAAAGATCTCAATCAGCCATAAAAAGACATTCAGCCACATCAAGATAGAATTCCAACCAAAGTAGAAATGAATTTCAGCAAAGATAGAAATTTGTCACATAAAATTAGCATTTCAGTCAGATCTGACAAACATCAATATAAACAAACCAACCACATCTCAATGGATCCAAAAAAATAATAAGAAAAATAGTAATAAGTAGGGATAGAAACCACCCGCTTCTACCAGTACAGTCAACAAATTATAGGCAAAAGCAGCAAAGAAAAAAGACTAGCCCACATCAAGGCTAAGCAAAAACTATTTTTTATGGATATTGCCTCGAGAAAAGAAATTAACTTCAAAGGAATTAAAAATTATGGAAATATCATGGTGATTGTTCATCACAATCCTGCTAGAGAGCATAGAAATGTCCGAGTATTTGCTTTATTTTTGGCCTTCCAAATATTTCATAAAATGTTTCTTGAATTTATGATGAGGTCATCTAGTAATATTATCTTTAACATTGGTGAGATGATTAGGATCCTGGTCCAAATTAACATGCTTCTAGACATTGCGACTAATATCATTGGAAATGAAAATATGATCAATAGTTTTGACATTAGCACAATAATAGCATTTAGAAGCCAAGGAATAGCCCTTATTTTGTGAGATATCATTAATGATAATAAAGTTATTAAACAATCTCCAAGGAAAAATACTTATGAGATTAGGGAGACAGTTATTCCAAATCCAAATGGGAAAAGAGGGAGCAGCATGTTTTCTACAGCAATGCCACAACTTTGTTAGATTAATTTCTTAATTAGCACATAAACTAGCATTAGATTTCCTAACTTTATCCAGGGAAGATATAAGGAAGATGCTAGAAATGAGATCAGTTGGAATTTAATGCTTAGGTAGATGAGTATTCCAACCAACCTCTAAGGAGAAACAGTCTCCAACCTTTTATTTAAGGTAGATAATTCTATCAGCAATATGGTTTGCAAGAATACCAAGCTGACTCCAATTATCAAACCAAAAAGAGGTGGAAGAATCAATTTGATCCCACATAATGGTATCCTCAATCAAAGCTTTATGATTTAGCATTCATTTCCAAATAATGGAGTCAGTAATTTTGTTAGGGGTTTGAAAAGGATGAGTAGTGGCATAGTATTTAGCATTTAGAATATTAACCTAAATTGAGTTAGTAGTTCTAAACTTCAACCATAATTTATAAGAGTAAGCTTCATGTAAAGAATCTTGACAATGTAAGTCCATACCACCTTTATTGATTAGATATGTTAGTTGATTCCAAGAGAACAAAAGCATTTTAGAAATGTTATTATGTCTCCAAAGAAAGTTGTTAAAAGCAGCCTTAATCTTTTTAATTATGTAGCAGGATGGAGAGGAGACTTCGAACCAAGAAAGTGGGATAGTATTAAGAACATGCTTTATAAGAATAAGCCTGCCACCTTGAGAAAGGAATTTATGCTCCCAACCACGAAGCCTTTTCAAAATAGAGTCAAGAAGATCTTTATAAATTGAATTTTAGTTATGGCCAACAAGCATGGGGATTCTAATATAAGTAAAAGGCATTTTTCCTAGTTAAAATTTGAGAATCATTTTAGTGTTGTTTATGCTTTGATAGAGGCCAATTTGTTCATGAAGAAGCAGGAATTATTAGTATTAATTTTATTCTTGGTCAACTGCTCTAGATTAGAAAGGAGTAAATGAAGCTTTTTGACATTATTACACTTATCATTTTAGAAGATAATTAAGTCAACAGCATAAGCAAGGTGAGAAACAAGAATATAATATATATATAT
The DNA here is from genome assembly GCA_016760335.1 of Gastrodia elata. Taxonomy (NCBI): domain Eukaryota; kingdom Viridiplantae; phylum Streptophyta; class Magnoliopsida; order Asparagales; family Orchidaceae; genus Gastrodia; species Gastrodia elata. The sequence continues at coordinate 19,418,420 of CM028669.1, forward strand.
ATATATATTCAAGTTATAATTTAAAAATCCTATCTTATTTCAAGATCTACAAGCTATTATACTTTTTAATTCATAGGCTACAAGGTTCTATTTAACTTACAATTGGATCTAACAAGGGTTTGGCCATAGGACACTTGCCATTCTATTTCTACAGAAGGGATTTGAAATATACCATTGATAATCTAATAATCCAAACCTAGGATCTCACATTATTTTATCATTTCTAAGGTTGAGTAACTCTCCTAAGTTTACTAGAACTAAATCACTACAAAACCAACTTAAGTGTTACTCTATCAAAAGCTTGCTCTAAAGTTCAGTCAAGTCACATCCTAGGTCAAGGCTTATTGTCCTAGGGCTTAAAATGCTCAAATGGAAAAATTCCCAAATACTTAAATTTAATATTAATTAAATGAAATGCCAAAAGTACATATTTCCAATTGATGTCCAAATGAGTTAAATTCAGTAAATATTGATTCCCTATAGCATAAGGATCAAAACAATTGTAAGTAGTATCAAATTGGATAACATTTGACTTAAATAGGGTTTAATTACTCTTAATGACAATTAAAAGGCGATTAGTAAAATCAACAGTCAAAACTAAAATTAAATTTTATATTATTTTTCTACATATTTTCTTAATCATTTTGGTATATAATATTGTTATATTTGAATGAGTAATTAAGAATTTATACAATTTATTTAGTTTGAATTAATTTCAAATGAAGCTTAATAATTTCCTGACCAATCCATGCACATCCATGCTTTGGCCGCTCGGGCTCACAGCTGCTGCATGCATGCGAGCTGTCAACATGGGCGGGCCAGACCCAACCGGCACTGTTTATCATGATTGTCTGTTGGAAGATTGAAGGCCTCACCAAATAGTTAGCCCTATATTTGCTTACAGATGGTTTCAAACAATGTTCTATGTACCAAAATATTGGTCTTGATGAGACCAATATGGCAGACCCAAAGGCCTTCTAGGAGGGGGACCCGAGCTCACAATGGCATCGAGAAAGGGTTAGCCTCTTATGGTTTACTGTAGAGGGAGAATTCTCCTCTATATTGGGTCATTGGTTGAGCTAGAGTGCTCGGTGTGTTATTTTGGTCAAGTCTGACCCAAGGAACGCCTCCCTGATGGAGGGGACAACCCAAACCTTTAGCCACAAATTTTGGGATTCAAACTACTGTGCGGTATTTTAGCGGCCTGAGTCTCCAATGGCTAGACGATAAGAGGGAAATGACATACTTATTGTTCACGATGGGGGGGATATAGTTAGTCTCATCTCTAGCTGAAGGTCTTTAATAGTTTAATGAATGCCAAGGAGTCAGTTTCCATGTTTTAAGGGATGGAGGATGCCAAGTACGGGCGCTGGCCATAGCACGCCACTGCCATGCTCAGTTGTGGCCTAGGTGGCAGTACGACAGGAGCATAGTTCTCCTATAGGTCAGGAATGTTTGATTTCAATTGGCCAGTCCTAATCTGCCATTTGGTTTCATTGGATCCATGGAAATCATCTCAGCAGTTGGATATAAGCCATAATCCAACAACTAGATCAGATCAGCCACGGATCTAATCTTGTCCATCATATCGGGATCTAATTTTGCGCATCACGGCCTATATTAGATGATATAGTTGTCTAGTGTTTGGGAAAGAATGATTGATCACCTACCATGTAATTTAAATGGACTAAAATATTTAAAAAATATCTTATTAATTCAGTTGAAATTAAATAAAATATTAAAATTAAATTAATGAAAATTTTCCAACCAAATGAGCTTCAAAAATACCAAAAATTCACCCTTAACTAATTTGAGGGTGAGTAACTCAAAAATGAAGTTGAATTTTTAATTGAAGATCAATTTAATAATCTTAATTTTTAGGTTAAATAAATTGCTCAAAATAAATATCAAACTCAAAGGAACTCCAAATTGCACCAAATTTTAGGGGTTAGCTCCTAATATCATTAAGAGTCTAATGGTGAAGTTACAATGCTATTTAAACTAACTAATAATAGCTAACAACAGTAGGGTTACTATTGACTCCCCCTCTTAAAAAAGTATCATCTTCGATACCCTAATGGATTTATTATAAAACAAGTAATAATTAAAAAATGAAAAATTCAAAAAAATTCTTACTTGGGCAAGAACTCTGGAAAGTTTCTTCCATATATCATCTTCTTTTTCTCATGTGGCTTCTTTAATTGAACGGTTATGCTAGTGGAACTTAACCATAGGGATATTACAGTTCCTCACTTGTTTGAGGTCACTTCCCAATATTCCAGTGGGCTTAACGGCAAAAATTAGATTGGGTTGCAGCTCAACTGCAGGAATTTGAATCCATTGATTGGGATCTAGCAGACATTTTCTTAGTGATGGGACATTGAAAACATTATGTACACCAAAAAAATCTCCAGGCATATCTAAGTTGTATACTAACATTCCCACCTTCACAATTACCCGGGTGACTTTGAGGTATGCTCTTTCTCCTACTTGAAATTCTAGAGAATGGTGGCGAGTATCGTGCTATTTCTTCTGCCTATCATGCACTGCCAACATATTCCTATATATCAGTTGAACCTTTTAGTTAGTCTATTCGACTAACTCCAAGCCATATAGCTGAGTGTTGCCTACTTTGATCTAGGTTAATGGAGTATTGCATCTCCTCCCATAAAGTGCTTTGAAAGGAGCCATCCCAATACTGGCTTGATAATTATTGTTGGCAAACTTCACCAAAGCAAAGTGATCTTCCCAAGATTCACCAAAATCTAATACATAGAGATGCAATAGATCTTCAAGAACTTGATTCACTTGTTCAGTTTGACTATCTGTTTGAGGATGAAAAGTTGAACTCAAGGCTAAGTTCGTCCCCAGAACATGCTGAACAGCTAACCAAAATAGGAACATAAGTTTACTGTCTTGTTCTGATATGATGCAATCGGGCATACCATGCAGATGAACAATCTCTTTTATGTACACCCTGGCTTATTTCACGACTAAATCAATCTGGTAGACTGGAATGAAGTGGGATGATTTTGTTAATCTATCGATTATCACCCAAATCATGTCAACATATGATTTTCTCTTGGGAAAACCCATTACAAAATTCGTGGAAATGTTGGTTTATTTGCACTTTGAGATTTATAAAGGTTCTATAAGTTCACTAGGATTTTAGTGTTCAGCCTTGACTAACGAACAAGAATGACACTTAGAGACAAATGCTGCAATGTCTCTCTTACGGCTTGGATACCATAAAGACTTCTTTAGGTCCTAGTACATCTTGCTTCTCCCAAGATGGATAGTATATATAGAATTGTGAGCTTTTAAAAGGATTTCTATTTGTAGTTTCTTAGGAACCCATAATATTTCCTCTTAGAATACAATACCATCACCATTTAAACGGAGTTTTCGCCTTTTACCACATTATATACCAGACTTGAGCTTAGGGTAGCTCTCATCCTTCTTTTGAGCTACCACAATCCTTGAACTCAAAGAAGATTCATCCTGACTGACAAACATAAGATTACACAGTTTTGTTGATCGGATTGGCTCAAGATTTAGCCTCTCAAATTCTCCAATAAATGAATTGCTTTAGCAAATAGTCGAGAGCTTCGCCTTTTGACTAAAGGCATCAGCTACTAGTTAGCCTTACTCGGGTGATACTAAATCTTCAATATAAAATCACATATTAGATTCAGCCATCTTTTCTGCCTACAATTATGCATAAGGATATACTTCAAACTTTGATGATCTGTAAATATCTCACACTTAACTTTTTACAAATAGTGCCTCTAAATTTTGAGGGCAAAGACTATCGCTGCCAATTCTTGATCATGGACATGGTGGTTTATCTCATTAGGTTTCAGCTATCTAGAGGAAAAAGCTATCACCTTCCCTTCTTGCTTCAAGATGTAGCCTAGCCCTACCTTAGAGGCATCGATGTAGACTTGAAAGTCTTTTCCCTCTTGGGGTTGCACTATGATAGGCGTAAAAGTTAGCATATGCTTCAACTTCTGAAAAGCTTTTTTGCAATCACGATTTTAAATGAAAAGAACTTCTTTTCCAGTCGGCTAGGTCAGAGGTGCTACAATCTAAGAAATCCTGGCAGAAATCTCTAATAATAGCCAGCTAAACCAATAAAATTTTAGATCTTTGTTACATATCTAGGTTGCACCCAGTACTGAACGTTACTATTCTTCTTTTGATCCACCCTTACAATAACCTTATTTTTTGGCAATCAATGATTGTGTTGAACTTGATCAACCATTCCATGCCAAAGTATATGTCAACATTAGTTATTAGCATAACTATCAACTTGGCTTGAAAGAGTTGGCTACTAATTGGAATGCTAAGAATACAAAATTTTTCTGCACGCATTTCAAATCCAGACAGCATTTACAAATCTTTGCTTAGTCTGAATTGCTTAAGGTTTTGGGATTGAGCACATTTTTTTATATGAATGAGTCCCTAGCACTAGTATCGAGAAATGTGTCACAGTATTGGTTACTTAATAACAACATTCCTATGATGAATTAAAAAATCTAAGTTATTAACTACTGCTAGAAATAAAGATATGTAATTTAACATGCGAACAAAAGAAAGGAAAAATGAGAAATATAAACTTAGAGCATTTCTAAGGTGACCACATTGACTTCTTGTGCGACAATGGGTGTTAGAACGTACACTCAGGGTAGAGCTGAAGATTGGGAAATTGCCTTAACCTTATTATTATTCTTTGCCTGAGGAAGCTTAGGAATAGGCTAAGGTGCTCTCTTCTGATTCTACTACTATTCATCCATTGGGGTGGTATTATTACTAATGTCGACGCTTGAGTTCTTACGAGAATAGGGTTATATACGGTTGGTGGACTGTTGATTTTCACTCTATCAATAGTTCAAATGTCTTAGTCCCAATATCTATGGCCTACTCTGCAAAAAATATAGCACCTATTACCATGCTGGTAACACTTCCCATACGGATGGGATTTTTGGCATCGGCCGATGTGCCTGCCTTGCTAATTAGGGGTCATCTCGTAAACCCTTGGTGCTTGGGAAAAATTTCTCTTGAATGGTTCAAACTTAGAAGAGGATGGAAGGGATCTCTATTTATATCCTTCTGAATCTGGTGGTGTTCTATCATCCTCGTACCTTCCAACAATTTAGCAAGACTATAATGATGCTGGGATACGAGGTAGTCATTGATGAAATATTTGACATCCTTTAGAAAATGATTACATGTTGCCACTTCAGTACATACAAGGTCGGGAGAAAATCTTGACAACTTCCATAATTCCATCTCATAAGAGAGAATAGTTCTATTTCCTTGAGCTAACTAAATCAACTCATCTTCAATTATAGTCTAGGCAGAGGGTGGAATAAATTTCTCCCTAAAATGTAACAACCATAGGTTGTTACCGTGCTTAATATTTGATAAACCAAGTCCTAATTCTTATTCCATTAAGTTGTAATTGTCATTAGGAGCAAACCCTAAAAATTTGGGATCCATCAAAACTCAACTAGATCAATTGACTATTTTGTCAAATTATTTGACCTAGATAATTACCTAATTTAAATTAATCTCCAAATAAAAATCTAAGTGCATTTTTTAATTCCTCACCCCTAAATTAGCTAGAGGTGAATTTTTGGAGCTCATTTAGGCCTAAAATGGATTTAATTTAAATTGGGAAACTGAATAAAAATGTTTGATAAATTTTATAATTACAATTTAGCCCCTCCAATGGTCGGCTGATCACCTGAATCAGCTATGTGGACTGCGGGCGATCTGCTGAGAGGCTCAACCTATGTGGCAGCCAAATCCAAACCATGATCTGACCGTTCAACCTGCTAACCCAACGTCTCTGTTCTAATCTAGCCATCCCTGATTACCGACCGTAAGATCTATGCTTAATTGTACATTGAGCAAAACCCCTAAACTATTCATCTTCGTTCCCAAGCTCCCCGCACTAAGTGGTCCCCCAATAGTCCCAATGTCCACGCTCAACATACGATGAATCCTCTCTATTCTGCACTACTCTATAAGCCCCAACAGCATGCTACTCAACCTCTCAGGCCTAAGCCCAATTCCCCACTGCTCTCGAGCTAGCCATTAATGGCCAGCCTAAGCTCCCTTCAACCTTCAGAGCGATAAATAGCCTGGAAAACTCCTTTAAATATCATTTTTCACACTTTGAACTCAATTCAAGCCATCAAATTTCATCAGCACCCCTAATTTTTCTTAGCTACCTTTTCACATCTCTGTTATTCTAGATGGTGTATGCAGAGCTGTTCCTTTTTAGGTCAGTGGTTGTGGCTTGGAGTTCAAGACTCTAGTTGTTTCTAGAAGCTCAAGGAACCTTCAAGATCAAAACCATCCACTGATGTGCACCTAACTCCGCTGCATTCCTTTCAACCATCTTTGTCCAGGTACTGAACCTCCACTCGAGCAGGTTCATCTCATGCTAGCACTCAATTCATCTTAATTTCTATGCTAGTAAGGGTGTGATTGAGTCTATCATGAATTAGTGCTTAGAGTTAGGGTATTGGCAACCTGGCAGTAGACCATGTAGTGAATTTTACTACTTGGGTGAGCACTGCTAAACATCCATAGCTTATTGCTCTCCCTTATAATGGACATCACCTCAATATCTCTAATTGTCAGGGAGCAATTTTGCAACCACAAAGCAATCAATATCTAGGTTCAGCATTGATCAGGCTAGTTCGATCGATCGAGTATCATCGAACCTGCGATAGTGCACTATAGAGGATAGTTTTTAGCAGGGTCCCGAACAACAATATATCTCAATTTGGTGCTCAATCGCTTTGCCATTGAACCTTGATTGTGCTGAGATCAATAGGAAGTGACGGCATAGTCTCTATGGGGATAATTTTTTCCCCACAGTAAACCCTAAGATCTGATTTAGGGTGAATAGGTTCTTAGTATCTCCAACCTTCCGCATGGGGCTTCATGATTCAATCGGTAGGACTTGATGCAAGGATCGTGTGGCAATTGAAATCAAAACATGAGGCTGTCTAGTTGCTTATAATTTCACTCCTAAGCTTTAGCTAGTAGGGGAAATTTAGTGGCTGAGAAGAACAGCAAAGGGTCACGTAAAACTCCGACCCGTGCCTTTTGATTTTGGATTATTTAAATAATTCAAATTTCTGTATTTATTTTCCTTTGATTAAATAAATAAATAAATATAATTCTTATTGCTTAATAATAGAAGCATTCCATTTAAGTTAATAAAATATTTTAATCAATTCAAATTCAAATCGAGTGATCCTTTATGCCATAAAGTGCATGGCGCCACAATGCCCTTGTTACTAAAAGCCAGGCGCCACAATGCGCGACAACACTCTTGTTCCCAAAATCAAGGTGCCATCATCCCAATTTCTTGAGATCAAGGCGTCATAGTATGCCACAGCACCCAAGTTCTTGAGATCAAAGCACTACAGTGTGTCACAGTGTCAAGTACACGAGAGCAAGGCACTGCAGTGCCTAAATTGCTTGGAGCAAGGCAATACAACGCGCCATAGTGCTAGAGTTCCAAAGAGAAATGAGTTACAGTGCACTACAGTGCTTAGTTCTAGAGAGCAAGGCGCAATGGTGTGCCAGAGCACCCAATTTTCCAAGATCAGGGCGCTACAGTGCGCCACAGCGCCAGAGTTCCAGAAAGAAAGGCACTATATCGTGCCACAGTGTCTAGTTTTCAGAGACCAACGTGCTACATTGCGCCACAATGCTTGGTTTCCCGAGATCAAGGCTCTATGTTAATTATAAGATTTAGAGAAAATTTTGTCGATAAAAAGAAACACTTTTTATCAGAACTTGTATACTTTGATGTGTTTTTGCTGCTTTCAGGACAAGGAATAGCGAAATAAAATTATGGAATGAAAATATGAAAAAACTAGAAGAATCACACAATGGCGCGCCACGGCACGCAGTGGCCGAAATCAAACCGAGAGTACAATGGTACTATGCGCTATAGAGAACATGAGACCGAGACTGCCACACTGCAGCGTGCCATAGAAAACCTTTGACTAAAAGTTAGACGCTATTGTGCATTGTAGCAAAATTAAGATATTGCCTGGCATTTCACATATGTTAAATATTCAAAAATGTCACGCTATGACGCACTGCAACGGTCCAAAGACTAAAACTCTAGCGCTACCACGTGCTATAGCGATTCAAAAACCAAAACTCTGGCGCTACCGCGCGCTGTAGCGGTCCAAAGACTGAAATGCAGACACTACCGCGCGCCACAATGAAAATAAAATGTCACCTGGTGCCTGATATTAAAGCCAATATTCGAAAGTCTAGTGCAACCGTGCGCTACAGTGGTCGCAAGATAGAAACTCAGGTGCTACCGCACGCTGCAGCGCAACAAAATTTGAAACTTTCACGCTACCATGCGCTGTCGCACCCTCAAAATAGAGACTCTGGCGCTACTGCGCACCATAGTGCCCGTCAAAAAATTTGCCAGGCAAGAGCATTCAAAACTTTAAAGGAAAGCCAAAAGTCATAATTCCTTCTCTTCCCACTACAAGGATTAATTGCAAATGTAATTATGACTCCATTTTCCAAGAGTAGATCAGAATATTTATTAATGGGATTTCAAGTCTCAAAGTTTGGAAAGGGGTGGCAAATTAAAGGCTGAAGAATAAATTGAAGAAGTCTATAAAGGCACAACTTTAATACTGAAAGAGGTTTCCACATTTTAATAATCAAGGATCATAATATTTGAGGCTACTGAGCTTAAGGAAGGAGAGTCCCCCCTACTCAAGGAAAGAGAAGGCTTTGCATTGAAGAAGAAGGATAAAACACAGGAAGCAAAAGAGAGAAGAAGGTATTTGATAGCGAGATGATCCGTTAAATGCAACAACAATTCCTAGTATTGTATCTCAATCTCTCTCAATTGCTTTTCTGTAAGAGCCATTCAAATGCTCTTAGTTCTTAATAGCTATCATTGTATTTCTTTTCTAATGGAAGCCTAAACCCTCCTTGGGGAGGGTTAGGCATATGCATGTAATGAGTTCAGGGATAAAAATGTGTTTGTACTCTAAAATTATTAATGAATATTTTATTTAGTCATCTCTTTTGATTATTGATGTGAAGAATGCTTAGATGATTATTATGTCATGAATATATTTTATGTGATTGTTTTAAACTCTGAAGTCCTCAAGCTAATGATTCTATCAAAACTAAGAGTGTGCATGTTGAGCATCCTCACCACAAATGCCATTAACAATAATCATCGTGCGATGATGACCGATGCAAATACTTAGGTTTAAGAAGATGAATAGAGCGATGAAATAAGAGTATCTCTTTGAGCTCCACGGCTCACCATTAGCTTATGCAAAGAAAATGTGCATGATTGCCTAGAGCTCGATGACAAACTCTATGAGCATTGTAGCATAGTTCTTTAGCTAAGCTGAAAAGTTGATTACGTGTGAGCCCAGAGTCACTAATTGAGCTCCATAGCTCGTGCAAGGTTTTTATGATGATTGAGATGCCTTGTCTGCTTATAGGTGATGTGATATAACCCACTTATCCCAATAGCTCTCTTCTTTAGCTAAACCTAAAATTAATGCTTGTGAGCCATCGGTGGAATCAAGCTTATGCGACGCTTAACTAAAAATAATTTATTTAATAACTTAGACGTAATTATGAAATTCAACTATTAATGGTCACATGAGTGTATATGTGATGAGATTGAACCTTCTTGTGTTCACCTCCAAGGATTAGGTAAAGCTTAGTCCAATTTTGAAGACACCCTAGGGAAGATTGTGTTTCTTGATTATGATTAAAACATCTAATTAGTTTGACACTAAAAGTTGATAAAGAGGAGTACTCACACAAAAACTCTTTATGAGTTGCATGCTAAACCCAACTCTCCCTACTTTCTCAATAAGTAGTTTCTAATCAAAGAAACCCTGATTGTTAAAATTAGAGCAAACACAACAACTTAATCATTGTTCAAACATCGGTAAACATAAATATACTTTAGTAACGAAACACACCGTTCTCAGTGGATGATAAACCTTGGATCTTCACACTCCCTTATTATTTTAGACCATGTGCACTTGCGTGTGAGCGCATATGTATATTTTCAGTCTGTCACGCTACAGCGTGCCGTAGCGCTAGACAGGCTGAAAGCCTGGCGCAATAATGCTTCGTAGCACGTGCCATAATATTGTCTTAGAAACCTTCTCTAAGTCAGCATTGGGACATCCAAAATACTTAAAATTCTTCATTTTCCCACATGAAAAATTAATGGCAAGCATTTAATAATCTTTATTCCCATGGGAACAAAGGGAATAAACATTATTATAATCCAAGTTTCAAAGGAAGATTATTGGCTGCTTGGAAGAGAGAGGGGGTTGAAGAAAGGATAATAAAAGGTAAGAAGAAATGATTAAAGGGGATACTAAATTTCAGTTAAAGAAAGGTAAATTCAAGGGGATTATCTAACTTTAAGGAGGAAAAGAAGATTGCAGCTCTAGAAGAATAAAAAATACTGAGAGAAAGGAGAAAGGAAGGAGATTGAAGAGAAGAGGAGACAAAGAGAATGTCGAGACTATTCTTGCATATAGTTTTCTTACTCGGTTTTCTGTTTATTTTATTGTAAGTGCAATGAACAAGCTCAGCATCTCTTGTAGTATTCTATGTGTATCTATTATAATGGAAACCTAAAACCCATCTTTGGGGAGGGTTGGGCAAGGATATATTAGTCATGATATAATGCAATGTAGGAACCCTTCTTTCTAATGAAATGTCATTTAGAACTCAAAATATTGCATATTTTATCTTGTGAACAAGTTGTAGAATGTTAAATCCTTATAAATGTAAATCATTTGCCATATATCTAAATGAATATCTCATAGAGCTTGATGATCGCCTTGCTCAGAAAGCTATGCACTTTTGAGTTTTAATGCCACGAATGACTGTAACAACATTCACTGAGCAAAACAATAGCTCTTGCATAACTTTGGATATAATCTTGATCGTTTGAGCCATGGGAAAATTTAAAAAATGATTATCTGAGCTCCATAGCTCAATTCATACCCTTGGAGATATGAACTTATTGCATGTGAGCTGAGAACTACCTATAGAGCTCCATAGCTCACTCGTGATTTATGCAAGGAATTAGAGCGAATCAGGCTATGAGTGATGTGACATAAGCTCATTTAGCTTCGTAGCTCACTGGCTTAGTTAAATTAAGAGTATACACATATGAGCCATAAGTGGAATTAAGGTCATGTGATCCTCAACTAAAAATGTTAATTTTACCACATATATGTAAGAGATGAGTTTGCTCACCAAAAGATCATATGGTTATCTATGTGCTGAGATTGAACCTTAGAGTGTTCATCTAAGAGCACTAGATAAGAATTAATACATTTAAAGATTTTGTTAGATAATACTAAATCTATTGATAATAAATGGAAGATTAATTTAACTTACTTGACATAAATTTGAGAAGAAGAGTAACTATGCATGAGCCCATGATGAACTGCTTGTTTAACCTCAACTCTCCCCAATTTTTTCAAATTGATTTAAAACCAAAGTAAATTATGAATTATAATTTAGGAACCCAAATCTAACCAAGCATATTGCTTAAACATTATTGAAATTGGTTATACTCTAGTAACAATTCACAATAGTGTTCTCAGAGGATGATAAACCTCAGGATATCACCATCCCATATTACTTCGAACCACGTATAGTAGCGCGCAAACACAGACATACATAATTTAGGTATGTCAAGTTTTTGGTGCTGTTGTCGATGAACTATTTATTTGGATGTGTATTAGAAATAATCCAAGATTATAAAGTGATTTAAGTTTTTGTGCTTATATTTTAAAATCTTATAATTTACTTTTCTCTTAATTTTTGTAGTTACTTTTTTATTTCATATATATTCTTTGTTTTGACATTGTACTAAGTTCTTACTTAATTCTAAGTTGTGCATGGGTAGACAAAATATTAATAACTATTTGTTTGACCCTAAAATTGAGCGAACCTTGTTAAGTTTAAGGAGACAACAACTTAGAACAACCTCAACATCATCATCAATGGATAATTTAGGAGACCATTTTGGAGAGGTGCATGAGAAGAATAGAGGAAGAGCATTGAGAGACTATGCATTTCCCACTGTAAAGGGAATTTCACATGCAATAGTGATACCTAATGTAGAGGCTAACAATTTTGAAATAAAATCTTCAACTCTACAAATGGTCTAGAATAGTCAATTTAGCGAGCAAGCAACTAAGGACCCCAATTCGCATATCTCTAACTTCCTCGATATATGTGATACTTTTATGTACAATGGCATCATTGATGATGCTATTATGTTAAGACTATTCTTGTTCTCATTGAGAAACAGAGCCAAGAGTTGACTCAACTCTCTCCTTGGCGATTCCATACAAATGTGGGACAATTTAGCTAGAAAATTCTTAACTAAATATCTTCCCCCGTCCAAGACTATCAGGCTAAAAATTGAAATCACCAATTACTCTCAACAAGATGGGGAGACCCATTACGATAGTTTGGAACACTTTAAGGAATGTCTAAGGCATTTCCCTTATCATGGATTCCCGCAGTGGATGCAAATTCAGATATTTTATAATGGACTAAATGCACCCACTCAAACCCTAATCGATGCAGCTATTGGGGGTTCCTTGAGTAGTAAAACCTAAGAGGAAGCCTATGACATGTTAGAAGAAATGGCGAGTAATATATATAAAATGCCTACTGAAAGGCTAATTTCTAATAGGAAGGACACAAATAACACAAGTGAATCACACCAAATAACTACACTTCCATGTGAGACTGTTGTGTTAAATCAAAAATTAGCACATATAAGTACAATTCAAGAAATAGTTTGTGAGGTCTGTAGAGGAAATCATCCTGACAAGCTTTGTGATAATAATAGCCAACCATCTTATTGGGATATGAGAGATGTCAATTTTGTGCAGAATAATAAACACTCATGTATAAATTTAATCCAAATTTGAACAATACTAATAAGGATTATCTAGAGCAATCTCTAGGTGAATTTAAAAACTATACCTAAACTCAACCAACCTATACCTTTCCCTCAATGTATTACTAGAGAAAAGGTCAATTTATAATTCCAAAAGTTCTTAAAAACTCATAAAACACTCCATATAAACATACCTTATACTGAAGCCTTGGAACAAACACCTTGCTATGCTAAATTTATGAAAGATATATTGTCTAAAAGAAGAAAAATTGATGAAAGTAAAATAGTGGCATTAACAGAGGAATACAATGCAATTTTGCAACAAAAGATACGTATGAAATGAAAGGACCTGGGAATTTTCACAATCCCTTGCACAATAGGAAACAAAACCTTTCCCAAGGCACTTTGTGACTTAAGTACATCTATTAATTTAATGGCTTACTACATCTATAATGAACTTGAAAGTGATAGCTTGAAACCTAGCTCTGTTCTCTTACAATTAGCTGACAATCTGTGAAAACCCCGATTGGAATCTTAGAAAATGTGCTTGTAAAAGTGGACAAATTCTTTTTCCCAGCTGACTCAATGTGTTATATATGAAAGATGAAAACCAAGAGGTATCAATCATTCTGGGAAGACCTTTCTTAGCCATAAGTAAGACCCTTATAGATGTTGACAGGGGATAATTGAGCCTACATTTTGATGGGAAAGAAGTTAGATTTAACATTAATGACACTATAAAATATCCCACTGAACCTGATGAGAACTTTTGGAGAGCTGAACTTTTGGAAGATTTTATCATGTCTAGAGAAGTTCTAGAGGAGGAACTTAACATTTGTGATGATGAGGAGGAAGATGAAGTTTAAAGTGAATTGAAAGAGTTAATTAAATAGAAAATAAAAACTACTTCTTTAATAGAGGACTTTTTTGAATAGAAGCTTAAACACATTTAAACACATTTGAAATACACCTATCTAGGGGAAGGAACCTCTTTGCTTGTAATAATTTTAGCCTTGTCAAAATCAAAATAGAAAAATCAAATATGCTCCATCTTGAGAAAGTATAAAAGAGCAATAGGTTGGAGGATAGCTAATATTAGTGGAATTAGTGCTACTCTTTGCATGCATAAGATCTTAATGGAAGATGATTTTTAATCCCTCAATTGAACCACAAAGGAGACTAAATCCAAACATCAAGAAAGTGGTTCATAAGGAGATACTAAAACTATTTGATGTGGGAATTATATTTCCCATTTTCGATATTCCTTAGGTTAGCCCCATTCATGTTGTACCAAAGAAAAGTGGGATAATAGTTGTGGTCAATGAGAATAATGAACTTATTCCCAATAGGAAAGTAATAGGATGGAGAGTGTGTATTGACTATAGGAGGCTCAATAAAGTTATTTATAAAAACCATTATCCTTTACCATTCATTGACCAAATGATGGATAGATTGCCTGGAAACCCTTTTTGTTATTTCTTGGATTGATATTCTAGTTATAATTAAATTTTGATAGCTCCTGAGGACCAAGAAAAAATAACATTCACTTGCCTATATGGTACTTCTACTTTCAAAAGGATGCCATTTGGATAATGAAATGCTCGTGCCACTTTCCAAATATTCATGATGATCATATTCTCAAAAATGGTGGAAGACTTCTTAGAAATATTTATGGATGACTTCTTAGTTGCAGGATATTCATTTGACCATTGCTTGACTAACTTAACCAAGGTGCTTAAAAAATGTGAGGAAGCAAACATGGTATTAAATTGGGAGAAGTGTCATTTCATGGTTAAAGAGGGGATTATATTGGGACAACTAATTTCTAAAAGAGGGATAGATGTTGATAAGGCAAAAATTGAAGTCATAGAAAAGCTCCCTCCTACATTAAATGTAAAAGGCATAAGAAGTTTTTTAGGACATGTAGGCTTCTATAGAAGATTTACTAAGGACTTCTCTAAGAAAAGCCCTCCCCTTTGTAAACTCCTTGGGAAGGATGTTGAATTTAATTTTGATGCAGCATGCTTGAAGTGGTTCACTACAAAAAAGTTATAATAATTTCTGCTCCAATAATTTCCACCCCTAACTGGGAGCTACCCTTTGAGATCATGTTGATGCAAGTGTCTCGGTTGTAGGAGAAATTCTTGGGTAAAGAAAAGAAAGAACCTTCCATTCGATCTATTGTGCTAGTAGAGTCTTAAATGATGCCTAAACAAATTATGCAACAACTAAAAATAACTCTTGGGTGTAGTACTTTGCCTTTGATAAATTTATATATTTTTTAATTGGCTCAAAAATTATTGTTTACACTAACCATGCAACCATTATGTATTTGATACAAAAGAAAGAGGCAAAGCTAAGAATGATAAGGTGGGTATTGTTACTCTAAGAATTTCAAATAGAGAATTTAAAGATAAGAATGGAAATGATAATGTAGTTATTGATCACTTGTCCAGACTAATTCACATTGAGTTAGATCACACAAGTGAAATTGTGAAAATTTCCTTGATGAATAGTTGTACACCATTGCTTCATCAAGACCCTCCTAGTTTTTTGACATTGCTAACTATATAGTGGGAGGTGTAACAAAAAAAAAATTTCTTTCCTATACTAAGGATTATTTTTGGTGTGATCCAATGCTTTATAAATGTTGCACTAACCAAATCATGAGGAAATGAGTGTCTGAAGCAGAGGTTGATGAAATCTTTTTTCATTGTCATACTTCACCTTATGGAGGACATCATAAAATTGAAAGAACAGCAATCCAATTATTGCAATCAGATTTTTTCTAGCATCTATGTTTAGCGATGCAGATGATTATGAAAAAAAATGCGATCAATGTCAAAGAACGGGGACTATTGGTAAGAGAGATGAGTTGCCTTTTTATGGGATTTTTGAGGTTGAATTTTTTGATGTGTGGGGAATTATTTTCATGGGCCCTTTTTTGACATTAAATTAAATTAGCTATATCTAGGTAGCTGTTTAATATGTGTCAAAGTGGGTTGAAATAATTTCTTGTGTTAATAGTAATGCTAAAATGGTATTGAAATTCTTCAAGGAAAGTATTTTAAAAAGATTTGGAACTCCTTGAGTTCTTATTAGTAAAAGCAGTAAATATTTTTATAATAGACAACTAAAAATCTTGCTAAAATAATATGGGGTGAAACACAAAATAGGAACTGCCTATCAACCACAAATGAGTGGTCAAGTGAAGGTTTCAAATAGAGAATTAAAGTAAATTTTAGATAAAATTGTGAATCACAACAGAAAAGATTGGTCATCCAAATTAGATGATGCTTTATGGGCTTACATGATAGCTTTCAAAGCCCCATTAGGAAAGTCGCCTTAAGATTAACTATGGGAAACCTTGTCATTTGCCAATTGAGCTTGAGCATTGTACATTTTGGGCAGTAAAAAAGTTAAATTTTGACTTCAAATAAGCAGGGAAGTGAAGAGTGCTGCAATTAAATGAGCAAAACAAAATCAGAATTGATGTGTATGAAAGCTCTAGAATCTATAAGGAAAAAACAAAAAAAGGCTTGAAAAAATGATTAAGGTCTCAGAACTTTGAACCAACAATGAAAGTATTATTATTTAACTCTCGATTAAAGTTATTTCATGGAAAATTGAAGTCCAGGTGATCAGGATTTTCACAATACTTAAAGTTCACCCTCATAGAGCTATTGAGATATCATAAAAAGACGAAACTTTCAAAAATAATGGGTAATGACATAAACCTTTCTATGTTCAAGAGAATATATAATAAGAGGAAGGAATGAGATGGCAAGATGTTCCAATGGAAGGGATCACGTAGATGTCATAATTGGTTAGGCTGAGGATGTTAAACCAAGCGCTATGTAGGAGGCAACCCGAATAATTAGGTTGTAGTTTTTCTTTTTGTTTTGCTTTTATTTTTCTTTATTAGTTTTTGTTTTTGACCATTGTAACAAATTGCTTATGTTTGATGAAATTAATATAATCACTATTTGGAAGTTTATCTTCTTACAATTAAGCTCTATAGATTGAACTTGTAACTTTGAAAATCTTCATGAATTAATTAGTATAACATGTACATTGAGAAAGTAACCATAACAAGTTGAGTAATCAATAAAAACTGCTTAACTCGTTACCTTAACTTGTTTATCAAACCCAATGGTGCAAAAAAATTAAGTGTTCGGGAAAACATGTCTCGATGAGATAAATAAATGATTTGCTAAAATCAAGAATATGCTAGGCTTCTGCAAAACTTCATGAATATATTGCATGAAAAATGGCATGGAGAAAAATGTCCTTCCCATAAAACAATGAAATAAAAAAAGAAGGGATGAAGAAAATATCTCTCCCTAGGAGTATATGCATGCATTACATTTCATAAGAAGAAGCACACATGACATATAAATTTCTAAGGACACCATCATCCAAATATACTTAATAAAGAGCCCAAAAATTTCCCAACAGGTATTTAATATAACCATCATATGATATAAAAAAAAGAGTTAATAATAGTGGGAAAAGTAATTAACATTAAACCAAGGTAATTATGGTTACCCTCAGCCAATTATATCATTATTAGAACATGGAGAGTTTCAAATCTACATCAAAATAGAGCAAGGTTGTTAAAAGTAAACTGTTCCAAGAAGTTATATGTTGCTTACTCAAGGACAAGCAAGAAGTTAAGTGTTGGAGTGGGATGAACTTAACAAACATAATGAATTTTTTGTTAAAATTTATGTTTTAATTAGAATTAGCTATACTCTTAGTGTATTTTTATATCATATTAGGTGAGAAGAGATCAAAATGTAAAAGAAAAGGATATTGAGTGAAAATCACCCTTGTTCCTGAGAGCAAGGCACCATGACACCCTTGTTTTTGAGAGCAAAGTGCCACAGCACCAAGTTAATGAGATTAAGGTGCTATAATGCACCACAGTGCTAAGTTCTTGAGAGCAAGGCGCTATAGCACCCCATAGCACCAGAGTTCTAGAGATAAAGGATCTACAATGAATCACAGCACTTGGTTCCGAGAGAAAGGTGCTATAGCAAGCCACAGTGCCTAAATTCCTGAGAGCAGGGTGCTCTTGCGAGCCACAACCCCTAGTTTTCCGAGAAAGACATTACAGCGCGTCACAACCCCTGGTTTCCCAAGACCAAGGCGCTATAGTGTGCCACAGCAACTAGTTTCTTGATACTAAGGCACTACATCATGCCGTAGCCACAGCACCTAGTTTCTTGATACTAAGGCACTACAACATGCCGTAGCGCAAGACGAGTAGAAAGCCATGCTTTATGGTGCACCGTAGCACGTGCCATAATGTTGACTTGGAAACCTGCACCAAGTCAGTATTGGGACAACCAAAATACTTATTCTCCATTTTCCCATGGCAAAATTTAATGGAAAGAATTAAATTACCTTCATTCCCAAGGGAATAAAAGAACAAACATTATTGGAATCCAAGGTTCGAGGGAAGATTGTTGGCTACTTGGAAGAGAGAGGGGGCTGAAGATAGGAATATAAAAGGTTAGAAAGAATGCTTAAAGGGTGTTGTAAATTTTAGTTAAGGAAAGACACATTCAAGGGGCACATTCAACCCTAAGGAAGAAAAGAAAGCTGCAGCTCATGAAGAAGAAATTCAGAGAGAGCAAGGAGAAAGGAATCAGATTGAAGAGAAGAGGAGACAAAAAGAGCGCCAAGGCTATTCTTGCGTATAATATTCTTACTCAATTTTCCCATTATTTCCTTGTAAGACCAATGAACAAGGTTAGCATTCTTTGTGTGTCAATTGTAATGGCAGCCTAAAATCCCTCTATGGGGAGGGTTGGCAAGAATATGAAGTAGTCATGATGCAATGCAATGTAAGAACTTTTCTTTCCAATAAAATGTCAATTAAAGCTCAAAATATACATATTTTATTTAGATAACAAGTTGGAGAATGATAAATCCTTACAAATGTAAATCCTTTGCAAGATATCTAAATGAAAATCTCAAAGAGCTTGATGATCTCCTTGTCCAAAAAGTTATGCACTTTCAAACATTAACTGTGAATGATTATGACAATATTTTTTGAGCTAAAATAGCTTATGCATAACTTTGGACAAAAGCTTAACCATTTGAGCCATGAGAAAATATAACAAATGATTATCTGAGCTCTATAGCTCATTTCATACCACTTAGAGGTATGAACTTGATGCATGTGAACCGAGAACCACCTATAGAGCTCCATAGCTCACTCTTGATTTACATGAGGAATTTGAGTGCATCAAGCTATGAGTGATGTGACATATGTTCAGTTAGCTTCACAGCTCACTTCCTTAGCTAAATTAAGACTAGACATATGTGAGCTATATGTGGAATTAATATCATGTGATCCTTAACTAAAAATATTGATTTTATCACTTAGATGTAAGAGATGATTTTTCTCACTAGAATATCACATAGTTATCTATGTGTAGATATTGAACCATAGAGTGTTCATCTAAGAGCACTAGATAAGATTTAGTAAATTTATAATTCTATTAGAGAATACTAAATCTCTTGATAATAAAATAAAGATTAATTTAATTTACTTGAAATAGACTTTAATAGAATATTAACTATGCATGAACCCATGATGAACTACATATTTAACCTCAATTATCCCCAATTTTTCCAAATTTATTCAAAACCAAAATAATTTAGAAATTATAATATTAGAACACAAACCCAACCAAATTTATTATTTCAACATTATTGAAATTAGATATACTCTAGTAACAAATCACAACACCATTCTCATAGGATGATAAATCTCAGGTTCTCACCATCCTATTAAACTTCAAACCATGTACACTTGTATACAAATGAAGACATACATGATTTTGGTCTGTCAGTTGGCATAACCCCAAATTGAAATGATGATATTTCCTTCTAAATTTATTGAATTGATTTTGTAAACTCCCTATGATACTTGAAATTAATACTTTTAGGTGCTCTATGTACTCCTTCCTAATTAGAAATATTGATAAATAATTCATGTTTTGAGAACTAGAAGCTGAGATTAACTTGATTTCAAGAGCTAGCAAGGATTCAATTATCAAGAGTGAGATGGAGACTCACTATTTTGAATTTTACATTATTTTATGTTTATTTAATTTGAGACAATTTGTATATTTAATTTAATTTTCAAGCTCTGTAATATATGGACATTATTTTTGTTTAGGATTTATGAGAAATGTTTATTCTTTAATTATTACTTGAATATCCCAATCCCAGCCTACGAGTTGTTACATATGGCCATAGCTCGGAGCAGTATGGAAGGGACAGTGTATGTGAGTAATAAAGTGTCTGATTTTATTGTGGGAGTAGAAACACCATCAAGCAAATTGTTTTATCCTTTCCAAAATGGCCAGCAATTCCTCCCGAGTGCAGTTCAAAAATCAAAAGCTCCCTTAGAGAAGACCTAGGAATGCAAAGTTTCTTTCCTCGATAAAGATACCCATTAGTCACATAATATGTTGCGTTTAAGGTCAGCGGTTTGTCCAAGTGCTCCATGTAAATTAGATGAAAGTCTGGGCACACTGGGGTACTCATCTTGAATTCGTTCAATTCCAGGAATTTTGAATTTTAAAGAGGAGATGGTTATTGCCACCATTGGTAATGCCTCAGCAGGTTTGTTTTCATTTCTTAGATTATGTTTAAGGACAAAGTCTTGGAGAAACTCAACCCATTTGGCATGTCTATGATTTAACTTTCATTGAGTATTGATAACTTTAAGGGCATGATGGTCTGAATTAAGAATAGTCATTATGTAAGAGATAGTGTCTCCAATGCCTTAATGTCTGAATGACAGCATAAAATTCTCTATCATATGTTGAGTATCACTGCTTTGCATCATTCAACTTCTCACTAAATAATGCAATAGGATGATTTTCTTCACTTAAAACTTCTCCAATTCCAATTCCAGATGCATCACAAGTCACTTCAAAGGTTTAAGAAAAATCAGGGAGTCGAAGGACTGGGGCTATTATCTTTAATACTTTAATTTGATCTAAATCCTTTTGAGCAATTGGGGTCCAACAAAACTTGTCTAACTTAAATATATCAGTGATTGGTGCTACAACAGCATTAATGTTTCAAATGAATCGTCTATAGAATGTTGCAAGGCCATGAAAACTCCTTACTTTAGTAAAACTTTTAGGAGTTGGCCACTACATAATTGCCTTAACTTTGGTCAGGTTATGTTTTATTCCTTCAGAGGAAATGATAAAACCTAAGAATATTACCTCAGTTTGCAAGAAGAAACATTTTTTAAAGTTAATGTATAACTTCTCTATTTTAAGGGTCTCAAAAATTTGTCTAAGATGATTAAGGTGGTCTACTTTATTTGGGCTAAAAATTAATATATCCTCAAAATAAACCACCAAAAATTTTCCCATAAATGGCTTAAGAACAGTATTCATCATTCTCATAAACTAGGTGATTCGAAAGTCCAAATGGCATGACCAACCATTCATAGAGTCCATCAAGGGTCTTAAAAATTGTTTTTCATTCATCTTTAGATCTAATTCTAATTTGATGATACCCACTTTTCAAATCAATCTTAGGAAAAAAAAATTGCTCCTAAGATTAATTCTAATAAGTCATCTAATCAGGGAATGGGAAATTAATATTTGATAGCAATTTTATTGATAGCTTGACTATCGATGCACATTCTCCATGTTCCATCTTTCTTATGAGTTATTAGGGCAGAGACCGCCAAGACTATCTCATATAAATCCATTCTCAAGTAATTCAGTGACCTGTCTCTTAATTTTTGCATGTTCAGTGGGGTTCATTCCATAATGAGGAAGGTTTGGAAGTTGTGAACTTGGAATTAAGTCTATAGCATGTTGGATGGATCGAAGTGGTGGTACTTCATTTGGGAGTTCCTCTGGAGTAATTTCTCTAAATTCAGAAAGGAGAGGTAAAACTTCTTTAGGAATGGGAATCTCATTAATATTTAAGTTAACTTCTTTTATATGTAAAAGGTGAACATTGGTCGGATCAAAAAATTCCTTTTTAATGATCCACAGTGCTGGAGAAACAGGAACCGTCTGATCGATCATTAAAAAGATGTGATGGTCTTAATCTCTCAGATCCTAATGGTCGGTCGCGAGAGAGATCTGGGCCATAGAAATAGCATGTAAGATTCAATGCCCGAGATTAGGTGCGGCAAGATCTGGCTGCTGGATTAAGTGCACCAAGATGCATGCGATCGCACGGAAGGGTTAGGGATGTTGAGATGCTATCAGGGTCCTGCAGCGGATCCTCCAAGGTCCCAACAGTTGATCCGAACCATTGGGATTTAAATTAAAATTTAATTTAAATAATTTAATTATTTTATTAATTTTTTAAAATTCTTAAATCCAAATTAGGATCAAACTAGCACCCCTAGTTAATTGAAGAATTCAAAAATACAATTAGAATTTAATTTTGAGATCCAAATATTTTGGCTATAATTTTAGGGTTCCTAATTTGGCAAAATTGCCAATTTATCCTAATGAGGTTTGATTGACCTCAAAATATCAAGGTTTGGTCATAATGACCATATGAATACAATGGAATAAATTTTAAAGTGTGATTAATTTTAGGTTAAGCTTGGAATAACATAAAGTTGTTACACTTGGCCTTACTTCGAGGAGTTGAATGGCTAGGGTCTGGAGTCTTAGTATTATGGGGAGAAGGAGGAAGGACGGGTCATAGCATGGAGGTCTGTGGCATGCGAGTGGACGGGAAGATGTATAGGGAAATGTTCATAGCTGCCTAATTAAGCCTCCATATAGTATGAACAGCCCTGATCAACTCGATTTGTTGTCCATGTGCTGGGTCAGCGCACAGGAATTCTACAATTTGGCGGTTAGAGCCATTAGGATTAAGATTAAATTAGTTAATTAATTTAATTAAGTAATTTATTATAAAATTATAATTAATCCAACTTAATCAATCAAACGAGCTCCAAAAAATTCCAAAAGTTTACCCTTAGCTAAATCGAGGTGAGGAACTATCGATCGAAGATCAATTTAATTATCTTAATATTTGTGCACTTAAAATATAATAAATATTCGAGGAAAATTTGCCAACTTCCAAAAAATCTAGAATATCACCCCTAGCTAATTTGAGGGTGAGGATTTCATTGGCAAACTCAAATTTTAATTTAGAGGTCAAATTAAATTAAGTAATTTCTAGGTTATTTAAATTGTCTTGAAATATTTGTCCAAAACGAAAGATCTTCAAATCACCCCAAATGTCAGTGTTAGCTCCTAATGCTAATAGAAGTCTACTGGTGATGATTTTAACCTAATTTGGATGTCTAAAACTAAGTAACAGTGATTAGGTTGTTACAAATGTGTATACACAATCACCCATCCTGATAATGAACCTAGCACAATTTGTTATCCTAATTATTCAATGTTTTGATTTTCATGCACCAACTTTATCTTATGTGACATGTGCAAGGAAAAACGGCTCAAAATAAGGAATGCAAAGCATCAAAATCAAGGAATAAGTATGACTCTACTAAAGACTTGTATGATATCCATTATTTCATAATTTGTCTATTCTAACTGTTCTGAGAGCATACCATTTTAGGATCTCCAATATCCTATTATCATGTACAATCTCAGAATCACAGTCCTATAAGGTTACCCATTATAACTAATCAAGTTCTAATTTAAATCAAATAACGTTGCCTACAAAAGTTAAATGAGCAAATCAATCGACCTATTTGATAATTTTATTAACTCAAGACTTAAGTTGATTAAAGCAAACCAAGGTAAAGTGTTAAACTCCAAAATATGGGATTTACACATCTTAACCCAAGGTAATGAAATCTAAAAGTCTAAACTTCACTCAACTATTCTCACATACTAAAGATTAAGGAGTTTTATTAAGTATAAATAAACTCAATAAGAATGAACTTCTAAGCATATGCTAAATTCAACAGGAAAAAATTATTAAAGTTGAAACCTTATGGTCTAACTCTTAAAATTATAAGCTACAACCTAAACTAGACTTAAGCTATTGAGTAAGTTCATTACTCAATAGGACAAAACTTTGGAATCTGAGAGTCCAAGGATTAATCCTTAAGGAAAATTTTAAGAATTATCAAGAAATTGTACTTAAAGAATACTTCCAAACTTAATGAAGTTTAATTAGATTTGAACTGATTGATAAGCTTAATGATTTTAAAGATGAAGCAAATGTGGATTCTCACATCCACATTTTAACATTTAAAATATTCAATTATTTAAATTAGGGAAAACATAAGGTTATGCCTATTAGGCAATTTTGTAAATTCAAATGATCCTAAGTTAATTCTAAAAGTTAAGTAGCTTACTAATCTTAGAGGTAGGGAATAGATTAAGAAACTCTAATCACACTTTCAATAATATTTGGCCAAAATGACAAAATTTTGGTTAAGATTCGGGGTTAATGAGCTCTACTTAAGGTTTAAGCTCATTAATGAGGGATTAGCCAAATTAATTAGGGAAACTTAAATTTTATGATATACTTAGGTTATATTCAAATTAAGGAATCCATAGATACTAAGATCACTAAAATTAGAGGTCAATTGGCTTAATTATAAGCTAATTAATAAAAAATCCAAACAATGGCAATTAAGGGAGAGGTCAAAAACTCATTTTCATCATTTGATGTCAAAATTGAGCAAAATTAATGGCTATGGGTGCGACGCCCCACCCCCTGGTCCGCAGGATTAGACCCGAGGGGTGGAGTGCCACTTCTGATAAATCCCCCACTTATCATTGGATTAGGTTAGATCCACAATCCATCAATAAGGGAGGGATGTGCACAGAATGAATGTAAGGATCAGTCACTAAGTTTTTACATACATACAGAGTGTAGAAGCAAAATAAATTAAATATTACATCCATTCACCATACATCAAGTAAGAGTAATACTACAGCTCAGCAAATAATAATATGCAGAAAGGTAAACACAGTCACATATATATGTATTATTACAATATTTTAATTAAAGTTTAGAAATGAAATAAAATAACTCTCAACCTCACAAGAATAAAAAGTCAGCTAAATATCCTCTGCTCCAAGCTGTTACGTCTCTTCTAAGTAAGGCTCCTCCTCAGGCACTAGCTCCTCAAACTGATCAAGATCTGACATTATCAGTTTCACAATGTCATGGCCCCAGCCAATAAAAAAAAATCTTATTAGTTAAAATGTCTAAGTACATTTTAGGCAAGTGATTTATTAAGCATTTATTAGTATCACCATTTTACTTTAAACTAAACAAAATATCTATCTAGTATAGGAACAGGTAAGCATACAAGGGAAACAGGATAATTTATAAATGTATTATTTATAACTATGCAAGAATTAAGGCAAAAGCACACCTCAAGTAAACTAAACAAGGTAGGGCAAATGTATGTAACACAGTAAGTAAAAGTACTGAAAAAAAAGTCTAAGCAAAATATGCTGATGATCATACTATATATGCTGATTTAAAATAGAAATCTATAAGTGGTACATATAGTAAGCAGTAAAGTCTAACATCTTATATCTCTATGCAAATAAGCAAGTAGAACAGGAAAATATAGCTAACTGAAATAATATGCATCATCAACATAATAAACAGTAAGCTAAAAACTGAAAAGAATGTATAACTACCATATCAGAAAGAATTGGCCAATCTGACCCAATAATATTCCCATAGCCTTTTTGGGCTAGGGCAGACAAAAAATTCCCATAGCTTTTCTGGGCTAGAGCATAAAGAACAGGATAGAAGTAAA
The DNA here is from genome assembly GCA_016760335.1 of Gastrodia elata. NCBI lineage: Eukaryota > Viridiplantae > Streptophyta > Magnoliopsida > Asparagales > Orchidaceae > Gastrodia > Gastrodia elata. The sequence goes on from CM028669.1 coordinate 19,444,180, forward strand.
GTAAAGTTGAAGAGGCAAATAATACTATGCAATTGTCTTTTAATTATTTTACTTTTATTTCTGTGGATACATCCAGAAATAGCTGATAAGTCAAGCACATCTGCAAGACTAAGCGAGTTCCAAGATTAACACACACACCTCAATGAGTAATGTTAAGCATCCTTATTTCCTCTTACCCCTGACCATTAGGGTTATGTGCACCATAATTGGCCATAAATTGAACCCAAATGCAAATGTTTTTCCTAATATTCTAAGTTTTCATTTTCATGCCATAATATGTTCTTATATGATATATTCAAGGAAAGTAAGCACAAAGTTCAAGGAATGCATAGCACAAAATCAAGTAGTAAGCAAGGGACTCTACTAAATATGGCGATATCAAATGTTATTTATTTAAGCCATTCTAACTATTCTAAGTTAAATAAGTTCAGAATCTCCAATTCCTACTATCAAGTATAACTTATAAGCACGGCCTTATAAGTTAAAAAAAGATTAGAACTGATCAGATTCTAATCTAATTCAATCAAGTACGACTACAAGTTTATAATCAAATCACAACGTCCTAATTAGATGAATTTAGACGTTCTATCTAAGATCTGATTAAGATCTACTAAACTATAGATTATGGATTAAATACCACAAAATTGGGCTTAATCACATAATCCAAAAGGTTAAGACTTAAGATCTAGATTTCAATCTAAATGTGAACTAATGGTCAAGGCAAATCCTATTAAGCAAATCAAACTCAATAAGATGATTCTCCTATCCTAAATCTAAGGTTGAAAGACAAAATAATCAAAATTAAATAGAAAATTCTAAAAACTAATAAAACTAAAGATTCATTCATTGTAAAACCCCATTTTTTAATGCATGAAATCTAGCCTATGATCTAGTCCTAGTCTTAGGATTAGCCTTATTATGAGGTGAAAGGTCCTAAAGAAAAGACTTAAAGAAAATTATAGAATTTTATTAAGTTGATTGAATTGCTGATTTTTATCACTTAAATGATTCTGTTAGAGTTCTAACTTTGGTTTTAGTGATATAGAAGCTAATTTAAGAGTTAATGATGCTTAACCTAAATTTTAAGCAAAATGACCATTTTGCCCCTACTTTAAGGTCCAAAAAGCTACTTTTTGAATTAGAGTTCTAAATTAGAATTTCTTACTACCAAATAATCCATTACTGTCTAACATGAAGATAGACAGTAAGTACGCTCAATTTGGATAAGAAACGGATCCTATAGGCCCAAACTAAAGATTTTGACCTAAGGGGCAATTTTGTAATTTACGCCTAATGGAATCTAAATTTTTTATGTAGTTTACTGTTAGTTATTGTTCAAGGATTTCATAGAGTCTAGGAACACTGCATTCTGAAGTGAAATGGCTAAGTTATAGCTATTTCAATTTCTAAGGCAATTCGATAATTTTGTCGGTCAACACGGGACAAATCAAACTTTTCTGTTTGAAGTCCAAATTCAGCAAACTCAACTATTATAGCTTTCCTATAGTATACTGAGTGTTTTGACAAGTAGTATACCCAATTTGAACTTCATATGCTCAAGTTAAGGCCTAACTAAGGTTATGAGTATTTTGGTCATTTCTGATTTTTAAGGTTTTAGATCCTAAATATTATTTCAGTTTATTGATGACATTAAAATTCTATGCTAGTTAACACTTTGAGTTTCTAAATTTGGGCTTGAATTGACCAAGTTATGGTAAATTGAAGACTAGGGGCATTTTGGTCATTTTTATTGTAGGGTCTTAAATGTTATTTTTTAAACTAAGCTCCAAAAGGTAAAACTAATACATCTATAGTGATGGAGTTGTTCTCTTGAGTATTTTAAGACCTATATTACCTATATTTGGACAACTAAGTTAACAGTTATGAGGGTTTGATTAGGACCTAAAATATCGCTAAGCTACATACATTTGAGTTACACCATTTGATTGCTTTTATTTTTTTGAGTAAAATGAGTTCTATATTTGCTATGTTTGGAAGAGTATTTTTGAAGTTATTAAACTTAAAAATTATATTTAATTTTATTTATATTAATCAATTTTAATTAACTAACTCATTTGAATTAAATTTATTTTAATTCTTTTGAATTTAAACCAAATTATTTAATTCACTATTATTCATTAATTTAATTAATATTTATTGCTAAGTACAATTAATTAATTAGTCCAACAAAATATTCTATTAAATATTATTTATCAATTTATCAAATTAACTAATACTAACTAATATACTGATTAATATTAATTAATTATTGACCTAAGTTTCTCTTTACAAATAGGTTAATTAAATTTACTATATTAACTTACCGAATATTAAGCTAATTAATTATTAATTAATTAAGCTACTGATTTTGTACACATATGTATAATTATGTATTTTCTGTTTATACTATAAGTATACTTACATATATATATGAAATCATATACATTCTAACTTTTCTGCATATATATACATATATATATATATATATATATACTTTCATTTCTAAAGTCTCTGTTTCATGTAATTTAATTTTTTTTTTTTACATAACCTAAGGTTTTGGTTTGTAAATATATACATGCATATATTGTATTATATCCATGTATACATATAACTACCTTATATTCCCAAAGTCTCGACTCAAATAATTCCTAAGTTTATTTACAATATAAGCATATATACGTATACCTATACTTATATGAAGAATATATATATATATATATATATATATATATATATATATATATATATATACAATTTATAATTTGATATTTTTCTTTTTGAATTTATGCATGCATTTATCATGAAGGCGGGACCCGTGGGTGACATGCGCCGGGACTTTACTGGACGCGGAGAGGGGGGTGGGGCCCACGGGTACACGCGGCGACCCGAGAGAGGCCGCGGGCCGTGATAGTGGGCCACACTGCCTGGCTTGAGGGGACGCGCGACCGGTGTGGGCCCCTCGCGCTAAACGCGGCAGCCGAGGGTGCCACGCGTCGCACCCGGAGGGGCTGAATCAACAAGCCCGAGCCACTGGCCGCGATGCACGTGGCACGCCTGCATGACTCAGCTTGGGTCGGGTCTAGGCCGACCAGACCCGAAGGCTGGACGCCTTCCCGAGCAACTCCGACACGGCGGTTAAGGTTAGGGCGTTTTCGAAGGGGATGCTGTAATTATTGAGCACGTAGAACATGGATAATGTCATTAAATATATAAACGTACAATTGGAGCATCGTAATCAACTCAGAGAGGTGGAGGGCAGTACCTGCGATCGACGACAGTAAGGGCTTAGGGTTGGAGAGACGACGATTCGAGCTCGAAAGGTCCGAAAATGCGCACGCTCGCCCCTCTATGCGCGCGCGGGAGCTAAATGGAAGCATGACGGACCTGCCCTGGCTCGGGGAGGCAAGGACTGGCCGAGCACGCGGCGTGATCGCCACGTGGAACCCTAGGATTCGCGGTAGGGGAGGAAAAGTGGGAGCCGTCGGATCTCAAATCGAGCGGCTCGGATCGATCCGTCCGATCTAACGTGGATCAAACGGCGGGCGCAGAAAGTTGCCGGACGACGTCAGCACTTAATGGCGCCACGGTAAATAGATTTAAATAATATAATTAAAATAAATAATATAATTAATTAATTAATTAATTTCTAATTTTTAACTATTAAATCTAATTAATTAATTAGAGCCTAAAAATTTCTAAATATTCAGCCATAGCTAATTGAGTGGTGAGAAATGCAACGGTGAGGTTGGATTTTTGATTTAACGAGTATTATAATTTCCCATTTTTCGGGGTATTTAAATATTATTAAAATATTCGTCAAAATTTTGACGACTTTCGATTGACACGAAAACATCACCCCTAGCAAATTTGGAGGCAATGTGCGCAATGGCGAAGTTCGATTTTTGATTTGAGGTTAATTTAGATAGGTCAATTTCTAGGATTTCTAGATTTTCCAAAAGTCAGGATTTGACCCATTTAACTCCTGAGTTGGATTAGGTCTTAGTGGATGACTCCTAATGACTTGATTAACACTTATGATCAAGATTAAGAATGAGATTAGTCCTAATTGACTAGGGTAACAACTTGGTTTGATACAGGCTCCCCCACTTAAGAACGATGTCATCCTCGACATCACTCAATTGGAAAGAAAAGACAAGATAACATAATATGTATTGAATTGGAAGCTTAGAATGCTAAGAAAGAATACCTGGATTCTCGAAGAGTCTAGGATATTTAGCTAAGAATGCTAAGAAAGAATACCTGGATTCTTAAATTGGTTCCTCGGCATATGACAGGTCACGCAAAGCAAGTCAAGCACTAAAAGAAAGACCACTAAAGCATGTGCCAAAGCAAAACAAACACTGACAACTGAACTAAAGTAGCAGTAAGCCTAAGACATAGCGTGGTGCTCCCGTACTAACAACAAGGAAGTACAGTGCTCCAATTGTGGTAAACCTCTAACTTAAGTAAAGTTAGGTAAATCCAACCTTACCCAGAGACTCTAATGAACTTAGATAGCATTAGGAACAATCTTCATCAAAAAAATTAGAGGTTAAATTAGGGTTAATTTCATTAATCCTTAATTAGGGTAATTAAGGAGTGATTAAGAAATTTTAATATCCAAAATTGATTTTAAGGGTCTAACATCATTCTTTAGGGTTCAATGAGCAATCAGAGCCCTTAATTACTTAATTTGGTTATTAATTGAATTTATTATAATTTAATTAAAAATAGAAAACTCTTAATCAATTATTTTAAATCCAACCATTGGATCTGTGATTTTATTTTATATTTAGATTTCTTATATTTTTTTGATTCAAATGATATATTGGATCATACCATTTGGATCAGTATAGCTAAAGTTATTACATTAATTTATTATGTATTTTTATTTAATTAGAAACTTTAGGATTCTAATTATGAGTTTATTTTCTTAAGGATTTTAAATCTAAAATCCTTTTTATTCTTCTGTCGACCCAGACTAAGAAGGCGCGAGTCGGGGTCGACCTGGCCCAAGAACCATCGTCTTCTTCCTGCGGGTAACACCCGACACTCGACTCATTAGGGTTAGCTTCCAAGGTGCAATTCACCTTGCACACGCTAAGCCACTCCCTGCACTTGATGGCTACACCATCCCTGACTCCAGACGCGACGATTAAATCAAGAAGCCCTAACTAGGAGGCGTCGGTCGAGGCATCTCTGAAGGCGCACCTGTGATGAGTGAATTCTCCTCACAAAGGCCACGGATTGGTACCATCTCAATCGCTACGCGTTCAGGGAGATGAGAGGAAGCGATAGGGCAAAATGGGGAGTTCTGGGATGGGCTGGATCAATGGGGTGCTACTCAGGGTATTTTGCCGATGAGAGCTTAGACTGGATCGATCGAGTTCGGTCGAATCGCTCGATCTTGGTTGAACCCAGCCTTCAATATGGTTCGACAATTATGATCGAAGGCTTCTAATGTCTAAAGAGAAGCTAATTGTGTCCACGAGGCGCACAAAGGATGAACCAACGACTGACTGGCAGTGCACACTCAGATGGCAATTTCACCGTCTGGCCCACTGCCTTGCCTTGCCAGAAGGCTCAAGCGGTTGCTAGAGATCTAGGGAGGGTTCCTAACACAGCATCTAGACTCAATTGAGGGAGAGACGAGCTGAAACCAGCTCGATTGAAAAAAGGCAGAGGCTGTACCTAAAGATGGGGGACAGCTGCAACAGAGGCAATACAGGTAGCTCCGGCTTCTTCGAAGAGTCATAGAAACTTTAGCTAGGGGGTTTGAATGCCAGACCTTGCCTCCTATCAGCAGATGCAGTACGCCCGGACACCGGATCATCGAGAGCTCCAAGGCACGCACTAGAGGGAATTGAGGTGATCTTAGTGAGCAAAGGAGGTCACTGGGGTGCGCTGAGGGTATTTATAGGCGTTAGGAGCTTTTGGGGGTGGCTTCCCGAGCTCGGGCCTAGTGTAGAGGCTCGGGCCAAAGGCTCTTCCCACTTTTCTGCAATTGGGAGGGTTTGAGCCTACCGAGCCATCCTACTGGATTCAGCCATAATTGGAAGGATCCTAATGGCCTAGGGGACAAGGCAGGAGGGAGTGGGGGACAAGGCTACGTTGCATAATGGGCGAAATTTCCTCTGTCGGGCCAGGGACCTCTCGGGGACGAAGGTCTACAGCGGCTGGATTACCTCCACCGTCTGATCAACGAAGCTGTTGGTGATAGACGGTCTGATGCGGCTCCTGATTAACAAAATCGTGGAGAGGATCTTGTGCGTTAGATGCTTGATGCCGATCGGGTGGGTAGGATGCAATCGAGGCGCGTGGTATGCGAGCCATTGGATCGAGAGCGCTAAGATGCGTGTTATTGCATCGGGTGGCTTATACGCATGCACCGCTGTCGGGACCCCGCAGCGGATCTGCCGCGGTCCCGATAGCGAATCCTGTCGTTTTAATTTTAATTAAAATTTAATTTAAATATAAATTAAACTAATTAAATAATATATAATTATTCTTAAATATTCTAAATCTAATTTAGGACCACATGAGCTCCAAAATTTCACCCTTAGTTTATCAGGGTATGAGAAATTCAAAAATGAAATTAAATTTTGATTTGGAGATTAAATTAATTTAGGTATTTTTCAGGGCTTAAAAATAACCAAAAATACCAAATTTCTCATTTTAGCTCCGATTGATCCCAAACTTCAAGGGTTAGGTTTAAATGACCCACTTAGTCCAATGGAATTAAAATCAAAGGTTGGTTTAGCTTAAATAATCCCAATATAGCTATGATAACAACTAGGGTTATTACAGACTCCCCCACTTAAGAACGATGTCATCCTCGACATCACTCAAATGAAGAGAATACTACTGGGATAGAACAAGTTCCAAGTACAATAGATGAGAAAGAGAAGAACAATACCTAGTCTTGCAAAGAGTTGTGGATATTTATTACGCATATCCGCCTCTTTCTCCCAGGTAGATTCCGCCAAGGATCGATTCTTCCACTGAATCTTAACCATATGAATTGAACGATTCCTTAGCTGTTTCTGATCATGAGCTAAGATTTTGATAGGTTCTTCGACATTCAAAAGATCGGGTTGAATCTCTACTGCTGGAAGTTGAACGAGATGAGAAGGGTCTCGAAGACATATTCTCAATGATGATACATGAAATATGTTGTGAACAGCTGCAAAGCCATCAGGAAGGCTTAACCGGTAGGCAGATGGTCCTACTTTGGCCAAAACTTTGAAAGGTCCAACATAGCGGGGACTAAGTTTCCCAGCTACTCCAAATCTGAAGACACCTTTCATTGGACTGAGCTTTAGATAAGCAGAATCTCCCACATTGAATTCTAGGAGACGGTGGTGAGAATCATGATACTTGCTTTGATGATCTTGGGCTGAACAAATTCTCTGCTGAATTAATTTTATCTTATTACTAGTTTCTTCAACTAATTCTGAACCAAAGAGCTGAACGCTTCCTGTTTCTGACCAAGCTAGTGGAGTACTGCATTTTCTACCATACAGCGCTTCATAAGGGGCCATCTTAATACTGGCTTGAAAACTATTATTATAGGCAAACTCCACTAACGGGATGTGATCTTCCCAGGAACCAGCAAATTTAAGAATACATAGCCTAAGCAAATCTTCCAAAACTTGGTTCACTCTTTCAGTTTGACCATCTGTTTGAGGATGAAAAACTGTACTCATGGCTAGAGTCATACATAGATTTTGATGCACAGCTTGCCAAAACTTGGAAGTAAATCTGTTATCTCTATCAGATACAATTGACTTCGGAATCCCATGCAATCTGATAATTTCTTTGATGCAGAGTTTTGCTAACTTCTCTACAGAATCCGTTTGATTGATGGGAAGAAAATGCGCTGATTTAGTTAAGCGGTCTACTATTACCCAGATCGCATCGGCACCTGATTTTGCGCGAGGCAATCCCATGACAAAGTCCATAGATATATTGAACCATTTCCATTTAGGGATATCTAATGGGTGCAGAAGACCACCAGGTATTTGGCCACAACGTCAGCTATATCTTTCTTCATACCTGCCACCAAAATGATTGTTTTAGGTCTAGGTATATCTTAGTACTGCCTGGATGGATATGGTATCTAGAATCATGGCCCTCGACTAACACTTCTTGATGCATGGACTTAGGAATCCATAATCGATTACCTTGATAAATTATACCATTCTGCAATTGTAGACCATGACAAAGACCACCTCGATATCTGCTTTAAGCTTCAGATACTCATCATCTTTGGTTTGCGAGATAGAGACATCTCGGTGGAAAGTGGGTTCCACATTGATATTTGCTAATAGCGAACTCAGCATATCGCCACTGACTAGAGAAATCTCGAGCTTACGAAATTTAGGTTCTAAAGAACTGGATGCAATCATAGAGGTTAAAGTAGCATGACGACTAAGAGCATCGACCACTACATTCGCTTTTCCTGAATGATATTGGATACTGAGGTCATAATCATTGATGAGCTCCAACCATCTTCTCTGGCGGCAATTCAACTCTCTCTGGGTAAAGATATAATTTATACTTTGATGATTAGTGAAAATTGAACACTGCACTCCGTATAGATAGTGGCGCCATATTTTTCAAGGCAAATATCACGGCTGCAAGTTCAAGATCATGGACTGGATAATTTCGCTCATGGGGTTTTAACTGTCGAGAGGCGTAGGCAATTACCTTACCCTCTTGTATTAAAACACAACCTATACCAATTCCAGAGGCATCGGTATATACTTGATAGCTCAAACCTTCTTTAGGTAAAATAAGAACTGGAGCGGTAGAAAGTGCATCTTTTAGAGTTTGAAATGCTTCCTCGCATTCTGGACTCCAGATGAACGGAACGCCCTTTTGGGTCAATTTAGTCAACGGCGAAGCAATCTGGGAAAAACCTTTAACAAACTTTTTGTAGTATCCCGCTAATCCCAGGAAACATCTAATGCCGATGACAGGCTTAGGTTGAGCCCAGTCCTGAATAGCACTTACTTTACTCTGATCTACTCGAATACCCTGAGCATCGACTACGTGCCCCAATAATGCGATGGAATTTAGCCTGAACTCGCACTTGGAGAACTTGGCATACAGTTGATGCTAACGCAAAGTTTGTAGCACTAACCTCAGATGTTCTTCATGATCTCTTGGAGTTTTAGAATAAATGAGGATATCGTCAATGAAGATGATCACAAACTTGTCCAAATACGGTTTTAGTACTCGTTGCATCAAGTCCATAAAGATTGATGGTGCATTGGTGAGTCCGAATGACATCACCAAAAGCTCAAAGTGGCCATAATGAGTATGGAAAGCAGTCTATCCTACATCGTCTTCTTTCACTCGCAGTTGATGGTATCCAGACCTTAAGTCAATCTTGGAAAATATAACGGCTCCGGTAACTAGTCTAACAAATCATCAATTCTAGGTAGTGGGTATTTGTTCTTTATGGTGACCTTATTTAATTCACGATAATCTATACACATATGCATGGATCCATCCTTTTTTTCACAAATAAAATTGGCGCTACCCAAGGAGACATACTTTATAACGACCCAAGTCGTTACTAGAATAATTAGGACTAAACCCCAACTCAAAAATCAGAATCCTAAGTGACTTCAAAATTAGAGAAAATAAAAATACCCTTGGATAAAATATATTTTTGTAATCATAATACCTAAGTTTGTGAGTAATCTGGATAACAAATACTCCTGAATTAATTTTTAAATTATTTAAATTTAGTAAATTAGAAAAATTAAATACATGTCCAAATTTAGCGATTTTAGTGTCGTTGGATTAAGAATATTATAAAAAGGCTACAGAAAATGTTTCATCGAGTTTATAGCTCCGGATTGACCAGAATTAATTTTTAGAGTTTTTATCTTCAAAAATTAATAAAAAATAAAATATTGCTCTAAATTGAAAAATTTCTGTGCAAGTGTATTTTTCTTATCAAGATACACCTCCATGTTAAGTTTCATTATTTTCTAAAAAAGAAATGGAAGAGAGGAAAAGTAGAGAGAGAAAGAGGAGAGAGAAAGAGGAGATAAGAAGGAGGAAGTAAAGATCAAATTGAACACTCCAAAATCATGACAAATTTTCTCTCATCCATCTCATCCAAATAATGGATGAGAGAGAAAATAATTATTTAATTAATTAAAAAAAAAAGTTTATAAATACACCCCCACCCTTCCTTCATTCCCCATTTCTCCTCTCCTCCCACATTCCCTTCCCCGCTCTCTCTCTTCCCCCAACCTCTCTTCTCCTCCCACCTCCCCCTCTTCTTCCTCATCCACCACCGCTTTCCCCGTCAATCTCCAGTAAAGCCTCATTAACGTCAATATAGGGTAAGAAATATATAAGAAATCAATTTTTTCTACTCTTTTTATTTCTTCTTCTTTTATTTTATAATAATAATATTATTATTATTAATATTAATATTACTACTATTATATTTTTATTTCTATCATTTTCTTTTTTTCTATATATGTATATATTTCCTAATTTCTGTATTTTATTTTTTCTATATATGTATATATTTCATAATTTCTGCAACTTTTATTTCTGTCATTTTTCTTTTCTATATATATATATATTTCCTAATTTCTGCAACTTTCATTTCTGTTATTTTCTTTCTTTCTATATATGTATATATTTCTTAATTTTTGCAATTTTTATTTTTGTCATTTTCTTTTTTTCTATATATGTATATATTATATAATTTTTGCTACTTTCATTTCTGTCATTTTATTTCTTTCTATATATGTATATATTTTCTAAATTCTGCAACTTTCATTTCTGTCATTTTCTTTCTTTCTATATATGTATATATTTTCTAATTTCTGCAACTTTCAGTCATTTTCTTTTTTTTTTCTATATATGTATATATTTCCTAATTTCTGCAACTTTCATTTCTGTCATTTTCTTTCTTTCTATATATGTATATATTTTCTAAGTTCTGCAACTTTCATTTGTGTCATTTTCTTTTTTTTTCTATATATGTATATATTTCCTAATTTTTGCAACTTTTATTTCTGTCATTATATATATATATATATATATATATATATATTACTTATAATAATAAAACTTATTATTTTGATATATAAAGATAAACAATCAATATAAATATTAATATTGATATTTTAAGATAAATAAAGAATATTATTCTTTTTCATTAATTATTTCATTTGTAGCATTTGCATCATTATTAAGATTTGACTCACTTTGATATATTTATATGAGATTTTGTGCTCAGAACTTGAAATAATAAATCAGAAATCACTATCATGGGTTCATTCAGGTTGATCTCAGGTTTGTACAGACAATACGTTAGGCCAGGACGGGCAGATATCTGGAGAAATAAGGAGACTACACATAGCCTTTGAGGGGAATGTGTAGTTAGTCAGGAACCCGCATCTCAAATAGTTAGATAGACGTATCTAACTCCTCGATTATTCTGTAACTTTGTCTAACAGAATAAATATTATATATTGCTATATTTTCTTTAAGAATGAGCACATATCTTAAATATATATATTGTATTAGTAATCGTAAGCATATCATACTTAAATATCACATTTTATTTTCTCATGCAAAATCATGACGCTTAAATGCAAATTTTGATATCCTGCAAATCGTACTTAGACTTTTGTGTCTAATTAAATCTTTTCTTTTCTTTTCTTTTCTTATCTTTTCTTTCTTTCTTTTTCTTTTTTTTTGGTTCGCCCTATCATACACACACACACACACACACACACACACACACACACACACACACACACACACACACACACACACATATATATATATATATATATATATATATATATATATATGGCAGTTCAGGATCAATCTCTGGATCAAGCCTTTGAGGAGGAGCTGATACATGAGGAAGCAACTTAGACGCTGATTTTCTTGAAGTTTTAAATTATTTTTTCTTAGTCTATAATAAATTTTGTAAAACAGTTATTATCTTTATAATGAATATATTTCCTTTATGATTCTGGTATATCTGAATGTTACAATGAATGTGAGAGTGTGTGTGTATTTTATACGCCTCTAAATACACTGTTATACTAAGCCCTGATAAGATCCTGGGAAGTGAGCACCTGATGCTGGATTAGTTATAATGACCCAGCGGTGGGTCCCCATAGTTGGTATCAGAGCAGGATTGGGAGAAGTTAGTTTAAAAGTGTATAAGCCATTATTCATGCAATTGGAATTCTATAATAATTAAAAGAAAATATAGAAAGTGTGAATTTTCAAAGTTATCAAAAGGATAATAAAAGAATAGATATATGACTTAAGTAAAATAATATACTTTTAATTATTATTTTATTTTATTTTTTAGCTAATAAGAATATTTTTGTTTTCATCTAGTATTTGATAATTATACTTATGTAAATCTACTCTAATAAAAGAATAATAATAAGAATCCTACTTTTCAGATGGATCCTGAAGATTCTCCTTTGATTGTCAGAACACACTTAAAAGATCCGATATCTGCCAATACTTCCATGGGCCGTGTCGACAAATTGTTTGATATTGTGAATGCTCTATTGGAGCGTGTTGATTTACAAAATTAAATATTTTTAAAGCTTCAAACACAACAAACATCCCATATAAATAGTCCTACTTCTATACTATCAGCTACCCATTTCCCAAATATTAAGATAGATGGACTACTTCAAGCCTTCTTAAGACTCCAACCACCAATATTCAATGGAAGTGCTAACCCAATGGATGCTGAAGATTGGGTTAAGAAGATAGGAAAAATACTAACTATCATGAAATGCCCACCTACATATATAATTAGATTAACTATCTTTAAGTTAAAAGGAGAAGCAGAATGCTGGTGGGAAACACAGCAAGCTTACAGTTCGTAGGCATAGATACTGAGAATATCCAATGGGAAGAATTTGTCAAAGCCTTCAGAGCCAAATACATCCCTCCTTCTGCTCAAGCCATCATGGAGGATATGTTCATGAAGTTATGTCAAAACAACTGTAATATTGCTGAATATGAAATTGAATTTCAAAGAATATCCCATTATGCACCACTACTAGTGAGTACTGAGTCTACTCGATGCAGTCGATTTTTAAAAGGATTAAAACCTTCTATCAAGAAAATGCTTATGGCTCTTTGAATCTCTAAATTCTCAGACATACTTGAAAGTGCAAAAATATTAAAACATGAGGAATAAGAAGAAGTTGAAGAGCAAAGAAAGAGACCCCCATCTATACATGTACAACAAATTGAATACAAAAGGCCAAGACCACCTCAAGCTAGGGTTTATCAAATAGCTCAGCAATCACCTACTGGGAAATGCAACCGACCGCATCCATACGGTAATTGTTATCACAGGAGCGGAATATGTTATATGTGTGGACGACCAGGTCATAACTTTTGGCAATGTCAAGCAACTTGTACAGTGGACAATCAGTGGATCACTCATCCTTCTCAGATGCAACAACAAACATCCATATCGCATGGAAGACAAGAACTCACACCAGCAGCCAGATCAGCTCATGTACCTATAACTGTTCCAATACAAAGGAGAATTCCATCTGTTGCTCCTAAAGCACTAGCTGCTAATCAAAGGGGAAAAACAACTTCTCCCCAGCATGCTGTTTATGGAAGGATCTATACCCTCACCCCAGTTTTAGCCCCAAAAGATAATGAAGTGGTATCAGGTATCACATTCTTTTCTTTTATAAATATTTTTTCATATTATATTTAAATATAGCATGAATTATCTTTTAATTTAAACTCTAGGCACCTTATATTTCAATGACAAATCTTATGATACATTATTTGACACTAGTGCAAGCCACTCGTTCATTTCAGAAAGATTTTCCAAGACTCTTGAACTACCATATTACAACTTAGCTAAAGCCTTGAATGCTGGGTTACCTTCTGGTGCCCTCATGAGTGCACAAAAATGTTGCGATTGTAACATACAAATTAATGACAAGACATATGAAGCAAACATGATAGTACTGCCTATAGTAATTTTTGACATCATTCTAAGAATGAATTAGCTCAGCAAGCATAAAGTTATGATTGATTATCAAAGAAAGAAGGTCATTATCAAGGGTGGGAGCAAGCCTAAAGTATTTATGGGAAAATTAGCTAGTTCAACATCCTTAAACAATGCTTCACAAGCAAAGAAATTAATTCAAAAGTGGTGTAATGCATACTTAGTAATAATGATGGGAGAAAAGATGGAATAAATTCCTTTAGAAAATAGTCAAATTGTAAAGGAGTTTGAAGATGTATTCCCTAATGAATTACCTGGATTACCACCAGTAAGAGAAAACAAATTTTCAATTGAGTTAATTCATAGCACTTAACCGATAGCAAAAGCACCTTATCGCATGGCACCCAAAGAACTGCAAGAGTTAAGCGAACAATTACAAGAGCTGATGAACAAAAGTTTTATTCGACAAAGCAGGTCACCATGGGGAGCCCCTGTGCTCTTTGTAAAGAAGAAAGACGGTTCGATGAGAATATGCATCGATTATCGTGAACTCAACAAAGTAACCATTAAAAATAAGTACCCTCTACCCCGTATTGATGATCTATTTGACCAATTAGCTGGAGCTAAGATATTTTCTAAGATAGATCTAAGATCAGGCTATCATCAATTAAGAGTCAAAGAAGAAGATATTCCGAAAATAGCATTTAGAACTCGCTACGGGCATTATGAGTTCATGGTCATGTCTTTTGGTCTAACAAATGCTCCATCCATCTTTATGGATTAATGCAAAGAATCCTTAGACCGTATTTGGATAAATTTGTAATTGTATTCATCGATGATACTCTAATTTATTCTGAGAGCAAGGAAGAACCTGAAAATCATCTAAGAACCATTCTGGAAACTCTAAGGCATCACCAGCTTTATGCCAAATATTCTAAATGTGAATTTTGGCTTGATTCTGTAGCTTTCTTAGGTCATGTAGTGGATGCCGAAGGAATCAAGATTCATCAGAAAAAGATAAGCGCCATTCGAGAATGGCCCCAACCAAAGACCCTGACAGATATTCGCAGTTTTCTTGGTTTAGCAGGATATTATCAAAAATTTGTTAAGGGATTTTCGCAAATAGCTGTACCTTTAACCAAATTAACACAAAAAGTAGTTCCATTCATTTGGAGTCAGAAATGTGAGGAATCTTTTCAACAGCTAAAGCAAGCATTAACAACTGCCCCAATACTAACTCTACCACAAGAAACAAGAAATTATCAAGTTTATATTGACGCATCCATAGTAGGGCTTAGTTGTGTTCTCATGCAAGAGAAGAAGGTAGTAGCATATGCATCTAGGCAATTAAAGATTCATGAAAGGAATTATCCAGTGTATGACTTAGAACAGGCAGCGGTAGTGTTTGCCTTAAAAATATGGAGGCACTACCTATATGGAGTAAGATGTGAAGTTTTTACTGATCATCAAAGTTTAAAATATATTTTCACTCAGAAAGAGTTAAATTGTCGACAGAGGCGATAGTTGGAATTAATCAGCGACTACGACTTAGATATACAATATCATCCTGGTAAAGCTAATATCATAGCTGATGCCCTCAGCAGAAAAGCAAACCTAAATGCTATAATGGAAAGTCCATTAATGGAAGAATTCAGAAAGTTAGGTATAAAACTAATTAATAGAAAACAGTTAAATAATTTACTTGAAAATAATTCTACAGAGCCTACATTCATGCAGCGTATAACAAATGCCCAAGAGAATGATAAGGGATATTCCAAGCTAAAAGCAGACATCAAAAATGGTCGCATCACAAACTTACATTTACAAAAAGGAGTTTATATTTATCATGGAAAAAGGATTTGGATTCCGAATGATACATATATTCGGAATCAAATTTTAACTGAAGCTCACAACTCAGGATATACATTCACCCTGGAAATAATAAAATGCATAGGGATCTAAAAGAGATATTTTGGTGGCCTAGACTAAAGAAATACGTAGCTAAATATGTCGCTAAATGTCATGTCTACAGTTTGGTAAAAGAAGAACATCAAAGACCAGATGGACCATTGCATCCATTAGATATCCCATAGTGGAAATGGTAAGATATTTCTATGGACTTTGTGATGGGATTGCCTAGAGGTTGTACTGGAGTAAATGCGATTTGGGTAATCGTAGATCGTCTAACAAAATCAGCACACTTCCTTTCGATTAAACAAACAGATTCAGTGAAAAAGCTGGCCAAGTTATATATTAAAGGAATAATCAAACTTCACGGAATTCCTAAAACTATTGTCTCGGATCGTGACGGTAGATTTACCTCCCATTTTTGGAAAGCAATACATCAAGATTTGGGGACAACATTGGCTATGAGTACAGCATTTCACCCTCATACTGATGGTCAGACTGAGAGAGTAAACCAAGTACTTGAAGATCTTCTTCGATTAAGCATTTTAGACTTTAGCGGTAGTTGGGAAGATCACCTTCCATTAGTGGAGTTTGCATATAATAATAGCTATCAAGCATGTATTGGAATGGCCCCATATGAGGCTCTATATGAAAGAAAATGTAGCACGCCATTGGCCTGAACTGAAGTAGGAGATTTTCAATTATACGGATCTGATCTAGTTGAGGAGACTAATAAGAAAATTCATCTAATAAAGAGTAGGATTGCTACAGCTCAAGATCGACAAAAGAAATATCACGATGCTAAACATAGAACGCTGGAATTTCAGGTAGGAGATCAATTCTATCTAAGGGTAAGCCCAATAAGAGGAGTTCATAAGTTGGGCATAATAGGAAAGTTAAGTCCAAGATATGTTGGACCCTTTGAAATAATCACCAAAATTGGAGACGTTGCTTATAAGCTCAAACTACCAGATAAT
Source organism: Gastrodia elata (assembly GCA_016760335.1). NCBI lineage: Eukaryota > Viridiplantae > Streptophyta > Magnoliopsida > Asparagales > Orchidaceae > Gastrodia > Gastrodia elata. The sequence goes on from CM028669.1 coordinate 19,461,064, forward strand.
TTTTCTATTGTTCACAACGTATTCCACATTTCTTCATTACGAAGGTGTCTACAGAAATCATTCCAGCAAGTGTCTATCCCTTCAATCAACCTCCAACCTGGTCTAACTTATAAAGAAGAACCACTCAAAATATTGGGTACAGATAATCGGAAATTACGGAGTCGCCACTTCCCAATCGTAAGAGTACAATGGAAGAATTCATCAGAAGAAGAAGCCACTTGGGAAAGAAAAGACTCTATGATGAAGAATTACCCAATACTGTTCAATATGTTAGGTAATATTCTCACCCATAAATATATTTGTTTGCGTGATGTCGAGGACGACATCATTTTTAAGTAGGGGAGTCTGTAATGACCCAAGTCGTTACTAGGATAATTATGACTAAACTCAACTCAAAAATCAGAATCCCGAGTGACTTCAAAATTAGAGAAAACTAAAAATACCTTTGGATAGAATATATTTTTGTAATCATAATACCTAAGTTTGGGAGTAATCTAGATAATGAATACTCTTGAATTAATTTTTGAATTATTTAAATTCAGTAAATTGGAAAAATTATATACAAGTCTAAATTCAACAATTTTAGTGTCGTTGGATTAAGAATATTATAAAAAGGCTACAGAAAAAGTTTTGTCGAATTTATAGCTCCGAATTGACCAGAATTAATTTTTAAAGTTTTTATCTTCAAAAATTAATAAAAAATAAAATATTGCTCCAAATTGAAAATTTCTGCGCGACTATTTTTTCCTCATCAAGATACACCTCCATGTTAAGTTTTGTTATTTTTTGGAAAGGAAATAGAAGAGAGAGAAAGTAGAGAGAGAAAAAAGAGAGAGAAAGAGGAGATAAGAAGGAGGAAGTAAAGATCGAATTGAACACTCAAAAATCATGACAAATTTTCTCTCATCCATCTCATCCAAATAATGGATGAGAGAGAAAATAATTATTCAATTATTTAAAAAAAAAGTTTATAAATACACCTCCCACCCCTCCTTCATTTCCCATTCCTCCTCTCCTCCCACATTCCCTTCCCCACTCTCTCTTCCCCCAACCTCTCTTCTCCTCCCATCTCCCTCTCTTCTTCCTCATCCACCACCGGTTTCCCCCATCAATCTCTAGTAAAGCCTCATTAACATCAATAGGGTAAGAAATATGTAAGCAATGAATTTTTTCTACTCTTTATATTTCTTCTTTTTTTTTTTTATAATAATAATATTATTATTATTAATAATATTAATATTACTACTATTATACTTTTATTTCTTTTATTTTCTTTTTTTCTATATATGTATATATTTCCTAATTTCTGTAACTTTCATTTCTGTCATTTTCTTTTTTCTAGGTATGTATATATTTCCTAATTTCTGCAACTTTTATTTCTGTTATTTTCTTTTTTTTCTATATATATATATATATATTTATATTTCTTAATTTCTACAACTTTCATTTAAATCATTTTCTTTCTTTCTATATATGTATATATTTCCTAATTTCTGCAACTTTCATTTCTGTCATTTTCTTTTTTTCTATATATGTATATATTTCATATTTTCTGCAACTTTCATTTCTGTCATTTTCTTTCTTTCTATATATGTATATATTTCCTAAGTTCTACAACTTTCATTGCTGTTATTTTCTTTCTTTCTATATATATATATATATATATATATATATATATATATATATATATATATATATATATTTTCTAATTTCTACAACTTTCATCTCTGTCATTTTCTTTTTTTTTCTATATATGTATATATTTCATAATTTCTGCAACTTTTATTTTTGTCATTTTCTTTATATACATATATATATATATATATATATGTATATATATATATATATATTACTTATAATAATAAAACTTATTATTTTGATATATAAAGATAAACAATCAATATAAATATTAATATTAATATTTTAAGATAAAATAAAAAATATTATTCTTTTTCATTAATTATTTTGTTTGCAGCATTTGCATCATTATTAAGATTTGACTCACTTTGATATATTTATATGAGATTTTGTGCTCAAAACTTGAAATAAATAATCAGAAATCAGTATCATGGGTTCATTCAGGTTGATCTCAGGTCTGTACAAACAATACATTAGGCCAGGATAGGCTGATATCTGGAGAAATAAGGAGACTACACATAGCCTTTGAGTGGAAATGTGTAGTTAGTTAGGAACCCGCATCTCAGATAGTTAGATAGACGTATCTAACTCCTCAATTATTCTATAACTTTGTCCAATAGAATAAATATTATATATTGCTGTATTTTTTTTAAGAATGAGTACATATCTTAAATATATATATTGCATTAGTAATCGTAAGCATATCATACTTAAATATCACATTTTATATTTTCATGCAGAATCATGACGCTTAAATGCAAATTTTGATGTCCTACAAAATTAAATCTTTTCTTTTCTTTTCTTTTCTTTTCTTTTATTTCTTTTTCTTTTTTTTTTTGGTTCACCCTGTTATACATACATATTTATATATAAATATATATATGGCAGTTCAGGGTCAATCTCTGGATCAAGCCTTTGAGGAGGAGCTGATACATGAGGGAGCAACTTAGACGCTGATTTTCTTGAAATTTTAATTATTTTGCTTAGTGTGTAATAAATTTTGTAAAACAATTATTATCTTTGTAATGAATATGTTTCCTTTATTATTCTGGTATTTATGAATGTTATAATGAATGTGGAAATGTGTGTGTATTTTATATGCATCTAAATACACTGTTATACTAAGCCCCGATATGATCCTAGGAAGTGAGCACCTGATGCTGGATTAGCTATGCTGACCCAGCAGCGAGTCCCCACATACTTGGCCTGATGAAGCTTTATTCAAGAGCTCTTGCAATTGCTCGTTGAGCTCTTGAAGCTCCTTAGGTGCCATTCTATAAGGTGCTTTGGATATCGGCTGGGTACCAGGGATTAATTCAATAGAGAATTCTACTTCTCTGAAAGGAGGTACACCAGGAAAATCTTCTGGAAATACATCGGTGAATTCTTTGACTACCTTACAATCAGCAAGAGAGATACTCTCTTTTGTTTTGCTCATCATGGTAACTATGTAAGCATTACAACCCTTAACAATCAACTATTCAGCTTTAATTGCATTTATTAAGGATAGCTACGTACTAGTTTTTCCTACAAATGTTTCAGGCTTGCCCTGAGAATGAAGAGTGACTTTCCTTTTATGACAGTTTATCACAGCATTATTATCACTGAGCCTATTCATCCCAAGGATGATATCAAAGTTAGCTATTGGCAGGATAATTAGTTTGGCCTGAAATTCTTGATCATTTATCAGGACTTTGATATTACAAAATTTATGGGCACTTAGTTGGGTTCCAGATGAAAGCCCAACACTCAACATTTGTGCTAGGTTGCATGCATGAAGTTTAAGGCTTTTAGCAAATCATTCAGAGATAAATGAGTGACTGGCACCGGTATTGAATAATACATTACAAGGTTGGTTGTTGAAATAAAGTGTGCCTAAATTTACACAGTTTCGCATCAACAACTTGAAAAGATTTAAAATACAAAAATGCAATTTAGCAGGAGAGAGGTTTAGGAGTGTGTACCCGAAACCACATTGTTATCTTCTGCAGCTTCAATAGGAGTTAAGAAATATACTCGTGCAAGACCAGCAGGATGATTGTTAGGTTCTCGTCATTGATAGTTCTGAGAATTGGGAGCTGGTGGCTGCGTGTGAGCAACTTCAAAAGCAGGGGCTAGCATTATAGCCAGATTTGGTTCTCTCCAGTTTAATGAAGTTGCTCGGAACACTTGCTTCTTCTGATAAGGCTTCATTAGAACTTCGTCTACCGTTTCTGTGTGGTCACACTGATAGAATCGGTGGCTTGTACGCCCACAATTGAAACACCTCTGGCCAAAGTGGTAACACTTGTTATACGGATGTGGCTTAGTACAGTTTTGAGTTTGTTCCGTGGTAGTGCAGCTTCTAGCTGATATACTTTCGTAAGGTTAGATCTGTGTCTCTTGAAGTTTCCCCATGGGTTTAGAGTTGTTTGTGCTTTTCGCTTAAGATCCTCTTCAGATTGGTGATGCTCAATCACCTTAGCCATTTCCACCAGTTTGAAGAAGCTAGTCAGACAAAGCAGTACGATCTAGTTCTTCAGTGAACCTCGGAGTCCACAAAGAAAGGAGTGGCACTTAGCTAACTCAGAATGAGTAACTTCTGGTGCAAAATGAATCAATCTATGAAATTCTCTTTTGTATTCAGTTACTGAACAACTCCCTTGAGTCAATCTCATGATTGTGTCTGCAATGATGTTTTGTGCGGATGGGGGAATGAATTCAGTCTTGAAGGCCTCGATAAACTCATCCCAGGTGATGTCCTCTAACTCATAGTCAGCGAACTTGGTATTTCGGATCTCTTCCCACCAATATTCTGCTTCCGCATGAAACAAACAGGTGGCGAGATGAACAGCTTTCGAGTTCGAAGTTCGGGACCTTCAAACTAATGAGATCCCTTTCCACAGCCTTTAGCCAATTGGCTATATCCATTGGTGACATGTTCCCACCAAAGGTTGGAGGCCTTAACCTCAGAAAATTGTGAAGTAGATAATCCACCGAATGATGTGAAGAAGGAGTAGCTTGTGGAGCATATACTGTTGGAGCAGCGACAGTGATTGGAGTTGCACGATCATTTAGTAATTTTTGCATAATGAGCACCTATTGAGCTTGATTTTCCAACAGAGTTGCCATCATGGCTCGCAGATGAGCCACCTCATCGTTAGAACTACTAGAGGCAATAGTGTTCTTGACAGGAGTAACGGTAGGTGGTGATTCGGAATCCATTCTAGTTTAAAAAGAAAAAAAAAGACAAACTTAGAATTTACTCTATGGAAGGGAAATCAAAATCTTTCATTAATTATGAAAATAAGGGATTACAATGCCAAACTATAAATCTAATAGGGTTGCTTGAGAATGAGATAACATTTATCCTAACTATCACTCACATATTATCAATATACTTTGCCCTAAAGGCTACACATTAGTCCTTAAAAGTGACTTCCCGATGCTTCCTGTTACGCTTCTTCTCAAGACTCGCCATGGTCTCATACCACCAAACTCCGGCATAATCCAACATAAAGTCTGTCACAATATCTACATAAAGTGAGTCAGGACACTCTATGTGTATCAGAATGGACTCCACCCGGCTCAACAATTCTTTTGCGTATATGGGAAAGTTGAGCCCTCGATATACAGCTTGCTGTAGAAGCTTCTCTAGGACCAAGATCCCTTTTGTCAAAACTCCTTCAATTTGCCAGTTGCTTTCCTGCCTCCACTTGAAGCTACAGCTCCAAACTTTCTTGAAAGCATGCAGATAATAGTCTATATCGAACTCTCCAGAATTTATTTGACTCTAAGGATAGAATTTTATTACATTGGTGTTAGACTCAAGATGACTAAATTATTAGGATGGGAGTATTCTCCTTCTACATTTTGCATAGAGTTACTGACACTACTATGTTATGGATATTACCTATATTGATGTTTGTATTGCAGAACAATGGTCCATTAGGTAGTAAGAAATCATATATCCCATTCTGACACCTTATGGTGTTCTCTGATACTAACTGTGGTGCTCCCGTACTAACAATAAGGAAGTACGTACTCCAGCTGTAGCAAACCCCCAACTTAAGTAAAGTTAAGTAAATCCAACCTTACCCAGAGATTCTAATGTACTTAGGATAGCATTAGGAATAATCTTCATCAAAAAATCAGAGGTTAAATTAGGGTTAATTTCACTAATCCTTAATTATGGTAATTAAAGAGTGATTAACAAATTTTAATATCCAAAATTAATTTTAAGGGTCTAACATCATTCTTTAGGGTTCAATGAGCAATTAGAGCCCTTAATTACTTAATTTGGTTATTAATTAAATTTATTATGATTTAATTAAAAATAGAAAATGTTTAATCAGTTATTTTAAATCCAACTATTGGATCTGTAATTTTATTTTATATCTAGATTTATTGTATTTTTCTGATTCAAACAGTATATTGGATCATACCATTTGGATCAGTATATCTAAAGTTATTATATTAATTTATTCTGTATTTTTATTTAAATAGAAACTTTAGAATTCTAATTATGAGTTTATTTTCTTAAGGATTTTAATTCTAAAATACTTTTTATTCTTCTGTCGGCCCAGACTAAGAAGGCACGGGTCGGGGTCAGCCCGGCCCAAAAACCATCGTCTTCTTCCTGCGGGTGACACCCAACACTTGGCTCATTAGGGTTAGCTTCCGATGCGCAATTCACCTTGCACACTCCACGCCACGCCCTGAACTCGATAGCTATGCCATCCCTGACTCCAGACGCGTCGATTAAATCAAGAAGCCCTAACTGGGAGGCGCCAGGCCGCCGGGGGACTACTCGGCCGAGGTGTCTCTGAAGGCGCACTGTTGAGGAGTGAATTCTACTCACAGAGACCACAGATTGGTGCCATCTCAATCGCTACACGTTCAGGGACCTGAGAGGAAGCGATAGGGCGAAACGGGGAGTTCTGGGATGGTCTGGATCAATGGGGTGCTACTCGGGGTATTTTTTCGATGAGAGCTTAGACTGGATCGATCGCGTTCGGTCGAATCGCTCAATCTTAGTCGAACCCAACCTTCAATATGGTTCAACAATTATGATCGAAGGATTCTAATGTCTAAAGAGCGGCTAATTGTGTCCACGAGGCGCACAAAGGATGAACCAATGACTGACTGGCAGTGCGCACTCAGATGGCAATTTCGCCGTCTGGCCCACTGCCAAGCCTTGCCAGAAGGCTCAAGCGGTCGCTAGAGAACTAGGGAGGGTTTCTAACATAGCATCTAGACTCAATTGAGGGAGAGACGAGCTGAAACCAGCTCGACTGAAAAGGGGTAGAGGCTGTACCTGAAGACGGAGGACGGCTGCGACAGAGGCAATGCAGGTAACTTCGGCTTCTTCGAAGAGTCGTAGAAACTCTAACAAAGGGGTCTGAATGCCAGACCTCACCTCCTATCAGCGGATGCAGTAGGCCCAGACACCGTATCATCGAGAGCTCCAAGGCACGCACCAGAGGGAATTGAGGCGATCTTAGTAAGCAAAGGAGGTCACTGGGGTGCACCGATGGTATTTATAGGCGTTAGGAGCGTTGGGGGTGGCTTCCCGAGCTACGGCCTGGAGTAGAGGCTCGGGTCAAAGGCTCTTCCCACTTTCCCGCAATTGGGAGGGTTTGAGCCTACCGAACCATCCTACTGGGTTCGGCCATAATCGGAAGGATCCTAATGGCCTAGGGGACAAGGCAGGAGGGAGTGGGGGACAAGGCTACGTGGCATAACAGGCGAAATTTCCTCTGTCGGGCCGGGGACCTCTCGGGGACGAAGGTCTACAGCGGCTGGATTACCTCCACCGTCTAATCCACGAAGCCATTGGTGATAGACGGTCTGATGCAGCTCTTGATTAACGAAACCGCGGAGAGGATCTCGTGCGTTGGATGCTTGATGCCAATCGGGCAGGTAGGATGCGATCGAGGCGCGCGGTATGTGAGCTGTTGGATCGAGAGTGCTAAGATGCGTGTTATTGCATCAGGTGGCTTATACGCATGCGCCGCTGTCGGGACCCCTTAGCGGATCTGCCGCGATCCCGACAGCATATCCCGCCATTTTAATTTTTATTAAAATTTAATTTAAATATAAATAAAACCAATTAAATTATTCTTAATATTCTAAATCCAATTTTTGACCAAATGAGCTCTAAAAATTCCCAAAATTTCACCCTTAGCTAATTAGGGTATGAGGAATTCAAAATACCAAATTTCTCATTTTAGCTCCGATTGATTCCAAACTTCAAGGGTTAAGTTTAAATGACCCACTGAGTCCAATGGAATTAAAATCAAAGGTTAGTTTGGCTTAAATAATCCCAATTTAGCTATTGTAATAACTAGGGTTGTTACACATAGTGTTGCCATAACAGAACAGGCCATACAGTTCCTCTGAACTAAAAGTCCAACATGTATCCATCTTAGGCATCCGCAGAGCTAGGTCCGAGTTGAACTTATAGAATAAGACATGTATCCATCCGAGATATCTATCGAGCTAGGTTAGAGTCTATTCTATAACAAAACTATAACTGAAGAGACAAACTATGCTAGGACAGACTCTACTAACTAAAAACACTGAATGAACTGAATGAATGCTATACTTTTCAAATACTAACTTAAGTTGTATCTTCTGTATCCTAAGTTTTCCTATTATGCTCAAGAAATAAGGCTCAATATTCAAGGTGTGCAGAGCAATCAAGTCAAAGTAAGCAAGAGACTCAATATTGACTTATGTGCTATCTATTGTTGTCTCCTTTATCCAAATCAAACTATTCTGAGAAGATACAAGTTTAGGATCTCCAATATCCAGCTATCGAGTAAGATCTCAGATTTACAACCTTAATGTTAATATTAAAACTTAACACGTTCTAATTCATAATCATATGATGACTATAAGAAGTTAAAGTAAACAAATCAATGACTTAATTATTATTGTTTTCCTCTCTTAACCCAAGTCCTGATTTAGTAAGTCAAGAGTTATGGACTCTGGATCCAAACCTTACTTGGTGTTCAAATCCTGAATCCAAGGTAGTATCCTTAGTAAGGATTTAGGGTTCACACTTTAAAACCTAATTTAAAGGTAAAGAATCCTATAAGGTGAAGGATTCATAAGCTATGATCTTAATGAAAGGCTGTGCTAATATTGTAAGATAAAATAATCAATAAGAACTAACAATTTAAGATCTATATTCAATCTTTAGAATAATTACATTATCCTATATATTGAATCAATCTTACACCCACACGGAAGGCTGCAAAGGAATTAAATAATAAATCACTTAACGAATCCCAAATGGAGGTAGTCCAATTCAATTAGAAGATCTAAAGTCTAAGATCTAAGATATGATATTTGATCACTTTAGACTTAAGCCAAGATTTAGACTTAGGATTTTATAAGAGTATTTCTTTTAAGATTCAAGCTCAAGAATCAACTTAATTAAGCTATTAGCTAAGATATAGTACTTTGATATAGTTAAACTTAGCTCTTAAGACAAGGTGATTTTAGAAACACTTAAAGTCTTAAGATCTAAGTAAGCTATTTTAAGATTCTTCACTTAACTCAATATCATCAACATAGGATTTCAGAAAGGTGTTAAACATATTAACTAGGGCTATTTTGCTGAATTTTCAAGGCTTAAGGGGTGCTTAAATATATTTTGGTCAAAATAACCAAAATACCTCTCTTAAGGTTAAAAATGAGATTTTAAGATTTAACCATCCAAATTTATTCAAATCTATTTTAATGGGTTCCAAATTGTTTAATGAGGTAGGATACACACTTATTTTAGGTTTTGGAAATCTAATTAATTTAATTAGCCTTAATCACATTAAAAGGCCAATTAAGGTAATTAATAAAATTAGGGCATTCTAGAGTGATCCAACCTTATTCATAGGCTCTAATAAACTTAAGAAGGCATTAGGAACTTAATTTACTAAAATCAAAGGATTAATCATAGTTTAATTCACTAATCCCTAATTAGGGTAATTAAGAGATGGTTAATGAAATTAAAGTTCCAAATTTACTTTTAATGGTCTACATAGGTTCTTTATGGTCTCATGAGCAATTAAAGACTTTAATCAACATTTTTGGATATTAATTGAATTTATTATGATTTAATTAAAAATAAAAAATGATTAGGCAATTATTTAAAATCTAACCATTGGATATTTGATTTTATTTTATATTCAGGTTCCTTATATTTTTCTGATCCAAATGGTATATTTGATCATACAATTTGGATAAGTATAGCTGAAGTTATTCAAATAATTTAATATGTATTTTTATTTAAATAAAGCTATATGTTTGATTTTTTGAATTAATTTCCTTAAGGAAATTAATTCAGAAATTCCTTTATATTATATGTCGGTCCAAATGCAAAAGGCGCGGGTCACGGGTCAGCCCGACCCATGATTTCATCTTCTTCCTCGCGATGGGCTCTGCCCTAATGGACCTTCAGTGCTGAAAGTCTTGGTACCTTGATGACGGCGGCAGCTCAATTCAATCTTTACATGTTCCTGAAGTCAATACACATCGATTGGACTATGAACCACCATCAGGGATGCACCGAATCATCGGGGTGCTACTTGACCAAGGCGTCTCCTAAGGCGCACCTGTGAGGAGAAACCTCTCCTCACAGCAACCATGCCACGGGCAATGCTCTATACTAACATGTTCAGAGGCCGAAGGGAAGTCGATTGGTCCACTCAACAAGCTTTGGGGATGGGTGGATCACTGAAGTGCTACTCATGGTATTTCACAACTGTGAGCTTTAGCTGGGTCGATCGATCCCAGTCGTATCGATCAACCTGGTCGAACCCAATGATTGTTATGCTCTTACAATCGCTTACGAAAGAAATGGGTTATCAATTATAGGACTCGGAGGCTTAAGAAATCATTGGGATTTACTAGTCTGAGGCTCGACTGCCAGTGAACTCTTAGACAGAATTCACCTCGTCTAGTCCACTGCTAGTCCCCACCATGGCAAAATCTGCCTACTAAACATTAAGGTGCATCCCTAGCACAGTGATAGACTGTAAATACACGTCTGTGTTTGCACGTAAGTGTACGTGGTCTAAAGTAATAAGTGGAAAGTGTTAGTTTCCGGGATTTATCGAACCACAGAGAATTGGTTCTTTTGTTACTAAGGTTTATCTATTCTCACTAATGTTTAAGCTATGATGTAATTGGTTTGAGTTGGTTCTGAACTAAGCACAATAATCACTAAGTAGAAATTGAATCAGATAAAAGGAAGAGGAGAGTTAGGTTCAACCCACATGTCATGATAAGTTACTAATGCATGATGATTCCTCAAGCGAAGTCTTTCATTTACTTTAAATTAAATCAAGTGCACATTGTTCCTCCTTGAGTTTTATCTAAATGTTTCACAAGTTCAAATATTGTGCACAAAATGGACACACAGTCGATTCTATTTTGGCACAAAAATTCTTATAAGATTTTATATTTGTAATTTTCATCTTATCTCTTGATCAAGGAGATGATAATTATTAAATTTTTAAGATCTTATAAGCATTGGTTCCACTAGGAGCATCATTTGCATCATACAAAATTGAAATGAGGGAATAATATGTTGGGCTCAATGACTATGTCACCTCGTTCATGAGCTCAATCTATTTCTTTCCCTCCCTCAACTATGTTGAGCTAAGGAGCTCACTTAGTGGGTCTTAGCATCACATGCATCAATACTTTAGTTGAGCTTAGATTAAGGTGCACTAAGCTCAACAACTTTTCTCATATATTTCTAAGCTCTTATGCACTCATAAATATAGCTTCTAACCAAAAGTGAGTTGTGGAGCACAAGACACCTTAGTTCTTGAGTTCATTAGTTCATTTTCCTTTAATTCACAATCAAGACTAAAGTAATACTAAGCATTTCTTGAGGAAGGCATTGAGTTCATACATTTTATTAATATTTAAGAAAAACTTCATACGCTTAAAATGTAACTATCAAACCCTGGGATTATCCTAACCCTCCCCAATGGAGACTTAGCTATCTATTACAAAAGAGATGAAAAAGAACACATACATGGATTAAGACCCTTTCATGATCAACTAAAAAAAGAAATTACAAAAGTAGAGTTTAGAACATACAAGGAACGTTCCTTAGAAGTTCTCTGGATCCTTCTTCTCCTTCTTGAAGTTTCTTTCTTAGGTCGCTAGTGTTGCCTTCATTCTTCTTCTCCTTGGTAAATTAGCTCTCCCACCCTTGGGGAGTTCCTCTCTTCCACTGTGCAACCCTTCTTCTTACTTAAGTGATTTGGGAAAAAATTGGAACTCTTCTCTAGTCAAGAGGAATGATACATATAGGAGAGGGGCTGCATTCATCCCCACTTAAGATCCAAGCTAGCATTTTCATTTGAAAATTCTAAGCAATGATGGCAAAAATCCTAATTGATGGTCAGGTGACCAATATCTTCATTTGTTTAGCCAATACATCACCTCAAAAGCCTTCTTTTTATTTAAAAGCATAGCAGCTACAGAGAGAATGATGGCTGGGGACAAGATGCAGGTTGGGGGTCTTGTCCTAGCCGCATTAAATGCTTTTGCCAAAGAAAACTGCGGCGGGCCGCTGCAGCGTGCAATGGCGCAAGCAATTTTCGCCAAGTGTCTTGTTGCTCGCTCTACCGTGTCTATTTTTTGCAAAGTGTTCCGCTGCAACATGCTGTAGCGCTAGCATTTTACAAATCGCACCGCTGCAGCACGTGGTAGCGCCAAATTTGTAAATCACTCCGCTGCAGCGCGCTGGAGCGGCAGTATTTTGCAAAATGCTCTGCTGCATCGCGCAATCGCGCCCGCGATTCGCAACTTGAATTGCTGCAGCGCGCGATCGTGCCCGCGGTTCACAACTTGAATCGCTACAGTGCGGGTCAGCGCCAGATTTTGCAAAATGACCCGATGCAGTGCTCTGTAGCGGCATTTCGCAAAATGCTCCGCTGTAGCGCGCGACAGCGTCTGTATTTTACAACTTGACCCGTTGCAGCGCGCGGCAGTGGTTTCTTTTGAAAAATTATGGAAAATTGCATAAATATCTTAGAACTCCTTTATATAAGCCATTTTCCTAAAAAAATAGACAAAATTTGATTAAGGAGTAGTTTAAAGATCAAAAATAAATGAAATTTTCCTTTATTTTAGATATAATTTATGAATTCATCACACCCCCACACTTAAATTCTTGCTCGTCCTCGAATAAGCTTAAAATGGTATTTTGTTTCTATTTTGTAGGCATGATAGTCAATAAAAGATATCAATTGAGAATAATTGTAAGTCAAAGCATGTGCGTAACAAAAATGATCCAAAACATTTGGCATGTAGATGTTCTAACCTCGGATATGAAATAAGGTTAATCAATTAATCTTTAAGAATTTGATTTTCATGCTTGGCACTAGGTGATGGGTAAAGTTCCTTTGGAAACCTGAACTAGAGAGGTGGTAAAAGACTCAATAGTTTTGTGCCATATGTGCTCTTTCTTATGAATCACAAAGATGAAAAGATTAAAGGAGAGATAATTTTCTTCATCCTTTCACATTTTGATCATTTGGAAGAGATGTTTTTCATCATCTCTTTTTAATATTTTTTTCTTTTTTCTTTTTATTCTTAGGGAGAGATACTTTTCTTCATCCCCAATACATATATTTGTGATCATGAAGTCCTACGGGAGCCTAGCACACTCTTTTAGAGTACTCACCATAATCTCTTGTCATTAGTCCAATGCCTTCCCCCACACTTAGTTCATGGAATTAATTTAAATTTTTGGAGATAGATTATCCTCCATTCATTCCTTAGTTAAAACATTTTAGTGCTCATAATGTATTTGATCATTTTTTTGTTAAGCACTCTTTTACTTTATATCAAATTCCTTATTAATATTTTGTGACTTTCATTTCTTTGAAAAATTTAGAAAAAATATGTCATTTTAGAATACCAACAAAATGAGGGAATATGAAAGTTCATAAATTAAGATCTCAAAATAACATACACAAATAAAAATACAAATAAAAAGAAAAATACAACTATTTAATTTTTCGTTTCCTTCTCTTTCTCTACTTCCTCCACGTATGCGGTCTCGCAAGGGTAGCGCATCTCCGGAATGTTGGCACCAATAGGCGGTCATGGCAACACTGAGGGATCCCGTCAACCTTGCAAGCTCAAATCCTCAAACATCATTCCAAGGGCTTCATGAAAGTTGGACTAAAACAGGTGTTGTTGGATGAGTTCTTGTTTAAAGAACCCTGTGTCGGTGGCCAGGGCCTTGCTAAGATCCGCTTGGTGATTGTGGAGACGGCGCAGATGTTTCCCCCTGCACGCCCCTTCTTTTCTTGGGCAGCTTCCGTTCACTTGCCCGGGCATTCAAATTTGAGGGATTAAGGGCACAACCGGGGGGAACGATGGTGTTAGAGGAGAGGATTTTGACCCCTTGGGTCTCGCAAAGCCCTGATATCAAAGACCCGAAGGCCAATGCAGCGCAGGGACCCTTGAGAGCTTTCCAAAGCTGCTCAAAAATAATACTCGAGATGCGAATCTCACCTGGCCTAACCAATGAGCACAAGAGGAGTGCTCTGGAACGGGTCACTTCAGTCAAGTGACTCGTAGGCATGACAAAGCTAGAAATGAAGACTAGCCAAGCACTACTTGAAACAACTCAAGGTTATTACCCATCTTAATTTAAGCCTAATCATATCTTAATTACCATTCCATTAAATTAGCCCAGTCATTAGAACCAAACCCTGAAGGTTTGAAGTAATTCATAACTAAATCCAATATTTTGGATTATTTTAATATTTAATTAATTAGGAAATGGAGGTATTTACTTTGATCTCGAAATTGAAATCCAACTTCACCGTTGCGATCGTTACCACCAAATTAGCTAAGGGTGACGTTTTGGACATGTTTGGAAGTCATCAATTTTTCGCAAATATTTTAATATAATTAAATACCCCAAATTAGCATAATTAAATAATCGTCAGAATCAAATTCCGACTACGCCATTGGATTCCTCACCCCCAAATTAGCTAGGGGTGAATTTTTGGGAATTTTCGGAGCGTGTTTCAAAACTCAGAATTTTTAAATAAATAAGAAAAATAAATAGGCAATCATTGAATTCCCAAATTGCAATTTCCCTATTTTTCTAATTCTCATTTTCAGCTGGCTATCACCTCAGTCGGCGCCCCATACCCCTTGGCTACCCATTGATGGCCTCCCTCCCTAGGCTCATGATGGCCTAGCCCCTACTCCTATGCTCCTCTCCTTCTTTAAGAAGAACCATAGCCCTCTCCTCCTTCTTTTGCTGTCAAGGTAAGCTCAAAAGCTCTCTCCCTTCCCCTCCATTATTGCACCTTGAAGGAGAAAGCTCATCCCCAAGGTCTTGAAGAAAACAAAGGCCCTCCTCTTCTTGCAAGGACTAAGGTACCTCCCATGCTCCCCTCTTTATTTTCCTCATGTTATTGCAATGCTTGAATGTATCCTTAGAAGCCCATAAGTATGTATAGAAGCCATTAAGACTCTTAAAAGCATCATAGAAAACTACTCTGTCTTCCTTGTATTATGCATACCCTTGTATTCATCAGCATATTTTGTAAAGCTAGGATGCTTTGTTTGTGCCGATTTTGGTGTCGATGGAAAGGTATTTGAAAGACCTTTCCATCGATATATGGCACCACTCATGGAATACTCTGGATTAAGAGTATTTGAGCTCGAAAGTAAGCCTTTCAGGTTTCGTCCTAGCGAAATCGCCGTCTGGCGCTGCAGCGCCTGATTTTGCGAAATAGGCCGCTGCAGCGCGCCACAACCCGCTGCATGGTGCCCTGCAGCGGCATTTCGGAAAAATTTAAATAAATCTGTTAATTGATTAATTGAATAGCAAAGTTCACAAAATGGACCGCTACAGCGCGGCATAGCGCGCTGCAGCGGAAATATTTTTTTTTGAAAACTTTAGGAAATATCAAAATGAATTAATTGAACTGCTGTGCACGCCGCAGCGGGCCGCAGCGCACCCCAGTACTAAAAGCGCTACCACGCACTACTGCGCGAAAAGCGCTACCGCGTGAAAAGCGCTCCAGCGCTTGAAATTGCAAAATTTCCAGAATTTTCTGAAAAAATGCCAGTTTTGGCTAAAATGGCCAAAACTTCACTGTTTTGATATTTTAAGATCCCTAGGACCCTAGTCGGACTGAATTATAAAATTGAACATTGCATAAAATTCTATGTTAAAATCAAAAATTGAAACTTTGTCATTTTTAATAAGTGCTCAAACCCTTCCTTATACCTAAAATGTATTGTGCAAATTGCGGGATAACTTAGAATTTCAGTGCTAACAATAACCCAAATTAATATTTAGGTTTTAAACACTAGAAAATTAGAATAAATGACTAAAATATCCCTAACCTTAGTAAGGTTATAACTTGACCATTTGAAGTCCAATTTAGGTCTAATCCTGTGGGGCCCCCGTACTGACAATAAGGAAGTACAGTGCTCCAACTGTGGCAAATCCCCAACTTAAGTAAAGTTAGGTAAACTCAACCTGCCTTAAGTTAAGGACTCGTCACCAAGTACTATAACATCATCAATATACAAATATCAAAGTGCCGGAAGCAATGAATAATAGAGTAACGTCCACAAGCATACATAGTAGGAAAAGAGAATGCAATATAGTAACTCATCACAAAGCAAAAATAAAATACATCCAGAAATAATTATTACAAAATGAAGTTTAAAGAGAATTAAAAATGTCTCTCAATCTCACTGAAATAAAAATGCAATATCTATCTAAACAGCAGCACCATGATCCTCCTCCTGAACCTGCTCCTCTTCTGCGACACAGCCCACGAACATGTCTGAATTTCACATTTGTCAATATCACAAATACCAGGGCTCCAGCCAACAAATAAAAAGGTTACAGTTAGACAATTATCTAAGTACATTTTAGGCTATTTTAATGAACTGAACATTTAAAAGATATCACATTTTAATTTAACTAAACATGCAAGCAGTAAAGGGTGCAACAAGCTATAAAAGAAATGGGTAACTATAAACTATCCATTTATAGCCAGCAACTAGTATGGAGAGCATACAATACAAAATAAAAAGGTGAGGCTAAAGCTAAAAGAAACAACAACTACAATACAATTCTTAACCTAACATGCTTTATGATCATGTTAACACATGCTGAGTATATAAAAGAAACACAAATACTGAAAACATGCAATTCTAGCATCTTAAACATGCCAATATATATAAGTAAACCATACGAGTATACATACAACATGCTAGTTAAGAAAAAGAAAAGAAAAAGGCCACTGAGACATGTGGCGAAAGCCAAGCAATCTATGAAAGGTAAAACCACTGAGACATGTGGCAAAGCGAGCAAGTACTAAAAATAAGGCCACTGAAGCATGTGGCAAACCAAAATAAAAAACAATACTGAACAATCCAACTAAAGTAGCAATAAGCCTAAGACATAGTACTACCATACCAGCCAATGGGCCATCTAGGGCCTCCAATATCAGTCAATCAATCCCCAGCCTAGCCTTCCAAATATGCTAGGTCTGAGTCTAGTCTATACAATACTACTACTGAAAAGGCAGACTAAGCTAGGACATATTCTACCAACTGCAAGCAATACAAAACTGAATGATATGAAATTCAAATATTAACTTAGGATGTATCATCCATCTCCTAAGTTCTCCTATTATGCTCAAGGAATGAAGCTCAATATCCAAGGTATGCAAAGCAATCTAGTCAAAGTAAGCAATAAACTCAATCTAGACTTATGTGATATCTGAAGTTATCTAATTACCAAATCTAACTACTCTGAGAAGATACAAGTTTAGGATCTCCAATATCCAGCTATCGAGTAGAATCTCAGATTTACGTCCTTAAAGTTAATATTAGAACTTAACAAGTTCTAATCCAAAATTACGTGACGACTATATGGTTTAAATAAGTAAATCAATGACCTAATTTATTAATATTTTACTCTCTTACCCAAATCTTGATTAAGTAAATCAAGATCTAAGGATTTAGAACTTAAACCCTATACTGAGTTCAAATCCCTAATCCAAGGTAATATCCTAACTAGGATCTATGGTTCACATTTACAACCCAAATTTAAGGTATAGAATCCTATAAGCTAAAGGATCCAGGAACTAAGAACTTATTGAAAGGTTATCCTACTGATTATAAGATAAAATACTCAATTAAGAACTTGAGAATCTAAGATCTATATTCAATATTTTAGATAATCTCATTATCCTATAAATTGAATTATCCTATACCCTCATGGAAGGTTTCAAAATATTAAACAATCAAACATTTAAGGAATTCCAATTAGAGATGGTTTAATTCAAATTGAAGATCCAAGTCTAAGATCTAAGATTTGATCACTTTAGACTTTAAACTAGAGTTTAACTTAAGAGTTTCCATTTGTGTTTCTTTTAGAATTTAATTCATAGTTAAACTATATGGAGCTTATTAAGGTTGAAATTAACAATTTTAAGTATTAGATTAAACATCAAACTCATATTGATCTTTTTAGGGCTACTTAAGATCTAAGAGTTTAATGTTTGATCACTATAGACCTTAAGCTATATTTTAACTTAGGATGTTTCGTTATTGTTTTTTTTTTTTTTTAGCATTTAAGCTTATAATTTAACTAGTTTGAACTTATCAAGTGACTTTTGAAATGATTACATTTAAGTGTTAAGCTTAAGTGACTTTTTTAAGGTCACTTAAGATCTAAGTGTCTTAATTAGGGCTAAATTGAAGATTTCATAACTTCAATGTTAATATTATTAATATCCCTAATCTAAGGGTCCAGAGAACATTTCTAATCTATCTTAAGGCAGTTTACTGAATTTCCAAGGTCTTAAAAAGCATTTAAACACATTTTGGTCAAAATGACCAAAATGCCCCTCATAAGGCAAAAATTGGGATTTTAGGGTTTGCTTATCCAAATTAGATCAAATCTATTTTAATATGTTTTATATTGGTTAATGAAGTGAGGAACACCCTCATTTTAGATTTTGACCTCTTAATTAAGACTAATTATCACTATTTACTTAATTAAGCCCATTAGGGTGATTAGTGAAAATGCATCTTTAGGCAATCCAACCTTACTCTTAGGTTCTAATAGACTTAACATTGCATTAGGAACTTACTTACCCTAATTCTGAGACTTAATTAAGGTTAAGTTTACTAAACATTAATTAGGTTAATTAAGGAGTGATTAAGAGAAATAAATATGCAAATTTAGGTTTAAGGGTCTAAACTTGTTCTTTAGGGTACAGGGAGCAATCAAAATCCTTAATTTCCATATTTGGATATTTATTAAATTTAATAAGATTTAATTAAGAATAGCAAGGAATTAGGCAAATATTTTTAAATCCAACCATTGGATCTGAAATTTTATTTTATATTTAGATTCCTTGTATTTTTCTGATTTAAATTGTATATTGGATCATACCATTTGGATTCGTATAACTAAAGTTATTCAATTAATTTAATCTGAATGCTTATTTGAATTGGAACTATAGGGTTTAATTATTTAAGTGCATAACCATTAAAAATGTCATCCAATAAATATTAATTAGCCGCGGCTCAATATCAGAACCGCGCGGGTCACGGGTCAGCCCGGCCTAGAACCCACAACTTCATCTTCTTCCTCTCGACGGGTCCCGAGTCAGCCAAGCTTCAGCGCTAAAATTCTCGGCACTCCGGCGATGACAGAGGCTCAACTCGATCTCGACACGTTCTGGGAGTCCAGATTCGTTGATTGAACCAAGAACCCCCATCTGGATCCCTCTGGATCGATAGGGTGCTACTCGACCGAGATGCCTTCCATATGGGCGTCTCAGGCCGACTGTGAGGGGACAATTCTCCTCACAGAGGCCTTGATTTGATCAGGGTTTGATCCCTACACGTTCAGGGAGTCGAGACGTGTCGAACCCCCAACCTATCTTAACCTGAGGCGCAGCCAATCACTGGGTCCTTACTCGGACTCAGCCATTGGCTCGACTACTAGCTCAGTTGATCGATACGATCGACTCGAGCTAGCTTAGCCCCAGGCGACAATCATCACGGGTTTCCTAGTTGGCTAAGGTGCTCTAAACGACATCCAGGGCTCTATCTGGAAGACAGAATGGAAATGAGCTGAAGAAATTTCAATGGGGGAAGGCTATACCTCAAGTCATGCTGTAGGCTCCTGGAGTATAGACGAAGGTGCACTGGGGGTCTGAACACCAGACGGGCCCTCTATCAGCCATTCGAGCTTCTGAAATTTCCGAAATTTGCATGGGAAGACGGGACTCCAGGAGAGCTTCAACCAGACGATTGGGGATTCACAGTGAGCAAAGGGACTCACTGTGAAATCCCGGTATTTATAGGCTTTAGGGATGGACACCAGAGCTTGGGCTGGGAAGAATGTCTCGATCCGAGGGGTTCCCTCAATTTCCCAATTTGGGGTGGACCGGCCTTAGGCTTGGCCGGGAGTGCTAGGGAGGCTAGGGCAAGGTCGCAACGGTCTTCCTGAAGTGGCACGGGAGTGGCAGACTGGCTGGAGGACGTGGCAATACGGGGAAGATTCGGCTGTCGGGCGCGAGCTGGGGAGGAAGATGATCCATAGTCGCGGGGGTTGCCAGGGACGTCTGATGGATCGCTAGTTGGCACGGGACGACGCTGATCACCCGACATCTAACATCCGCACGAAGAGTTGGATCTGCCATCGGATTAGACTTGCGGATCGAATGGGCGATCGGGGAAACTTAAGGCGAATGGGCTAGATGTCGTCGGATCAAATCTCAGAACCACGGAATGGCTGAGATTAGACGGATCCGAGCGAAGGCGTGGGCCGTTGGATTAAATCCGCGGAACGGACGGCCCGGATGGCGCCCGCGGTTTGGAAACCAGCTGACCGTTGGAAAGGTTATATTTGTAATTATGAATTGTCTAAAACCCTAATTTGTAATTAAACTAATTTAAATTAAATCCAAAATATTGCTAAATGACCTCCAAAAATTCTCAAAATTTCACCCTTAGCTAATTTGGGGGTGGGGAACTCAAAAATGAACTCAGATTTTGATTTGGAGATCAAATTATTTTAAGTATTTTTTAGGGCTTAAAAATAGCCAAAAATACTAAATTTACCAATTTAACTCCGATTGATTTCAAACTTCTAGGGTTATGTTTAAATGACCCATTGAATCTAATAAAATCACATTCAAGGCTTGGTTTTGTCTAATTCAACTAGTTTTAGCTAGAGTAACAACCTAGGGTTGTTACAGACTCCCCACTTAAGAACGATATCGTCCCCGACATCATCTAAGTAATGAAAATTCTTATGGAATTTAACAGATCAAAGAAAGTACAAGAAGTGGAAAAATGAGAGAAGAATAATACCTTGGTTTGCAAAGAGCTGTGGATATTTGTTATGCATATCCATCTCTTTCTCCCAAGTAGATTCTTCCAAGGATTGATTTTTCCACTGAATCTTGACCATAGGAATTGATCGATTTCTTAGCTGCTTCTGATCGTGAGCTAAGATTTTGATAGGTTCTTCGGCATACGAAAGATCAGGTTGAATTTCTACTGTTGGAAGTTGAACGAGATGAGAATGGTCTCGAAGACATTTTCTCAATGATCATACATGAAATACATTGTGAACCACGCGGCAAAGCCATCAGGAAGGCTTAATCGGTAGGCAGATGATCCTATTTTGGCCAAAACTTTGAAAGATCCAACATAGCGGGGACTAAGTTTCCCAACTATGCCAAATCTGAAGACACCCTTCATTGGACTGACTTTTAGATAAGCAGAATCCCCCACATTAAATTCTAGGAGACGGTGATAAGAATCATGATACTTGCTTTGATGATCTTGAGCTGAACGCATTCTCTGCTGAATTAATTTTATCTTGCTACTGGTTTCTTCCACTAGCTCCAAACCAAAGAGCTGAATGCTTCCTGTTTCTGAGCAAGCTAGCGGAGTACTACATTTTCTACCATACAACACTTCATAAGGGACCATCTTAATACTGGCTTAAAAACTATTATTGTAGGCAAACTCCACTAATGGGATATGATCTTCCCAGGAACCAGTAAAATCAAGAATACATATCCTAAGCAAATCTTCCAACACTTGGTTCACTCTTTCAGTTTGACCATCTGTTTGAGGATGAAAATCTGTACTCATGGCTAGGATCATACCCAGATCTTGATGCACAGCTTGCCAAAACTTGGAAGTAAATCTGCTGTCTCTATCAGATACAATTGACTTCGAAATCCCATGCAATCTGATAATTTCCTTGATGTATAGTTTTGCTAACTTCTCTACAGAATCAGTTTGATGGATGGGGAGAAAATGTGCTGATTTGGTTAAGCGATCTATTATCACCCAGATCGCATCGGCACCTGATTTTGCACGAGGCAATCCCATGACAAGATCCATGGATATATCAAACTATTTCCATTCAGGGATATCTAATGGATGCGGAAGACCACCAAGTCTTTGGTGTTCAGCCTTCACTAAATTACAAGCATGACATTTGGCCAAAAGTCAGCTATATCTTTCTTCATACCTAGCCACCAAAATAATTGTTTCAAATCATGGTGCATCTTAGTACTGCCTAGATGAATATGATATCCAGAATTATGGCATTCGATTAAAACTTCTTGATGCATGGACTTAGGAATCCACAATCGATTACCTTGATAAACTACACCTTTCCGCAATTGCAAATCTTGACAAAGACCACCTTCAATATCTGCTTTAAGTTTCAGATACTCATCATCTTTGGTTTGCGAGATAGAGACATCTCGATGAAAAGTGGGTTCCACATTAATATTTGCTAATAGCGAACTCAGCATATCGCCACTGACTGGAGAAATCTCAAGCTTATGAAATTCAGGTTCTAAAGAACTGGATGCAATCATAGAGGTTAAAGTAGCACGATGACTAAGAGCATCAGCCACTACATTCGCTTTTCGTGGATGATATTGGATACTGAGGTCATAATCACTGATGAGTTCCAACCATCTCCTCTGGCGACAATTCAACTCTCTATGGGTGAAGATATACTTGAATCTTTGATGATCAGTGAAAATTGAACATTGCACTCCGTACAGATAGTGACGCCATATCTTCAAGGTAAATATTACGGCTGCAAGTTCAAGATCATGAACCGGGTAATTTTGCTCGTGGGGTTTTAGCAGTCGAGAGGCGTAGGTAATTACCTTTCCCTCTTGCATTAAAACACAACCTAGACCGATTCTAGAGGCATCGGTATATACCTGATGTTCAAACCTTCTTTAGGTAGAACAAGAACTGGAGCGGTAGAAAGAGCATCCTTTAGAGTTTGAAATGCTTCCTCGCACTCTGGACTCCAAATGAATGGAATGACCTTTTGAGTCAATTTGGTCAATGGCGAAGCAATCTGGGAAAAGCCCTTAACAAACTTCCTGTAGTATCCCGCTAATCCTAGGAAACTTCTAATGTCGGTGACAGACTTAGGTTGAGCCCAGTCCTGAATGGCTTTTACTTTACTCTGATCTACCCAAATACCCTGAGCATCAACTATGTGCCCCAAAAATGCAATGGAGTTAAGCCAGAACTCGCATTTGGAGAACTTGGCATAAATTTGATGCTCACACAAAGTTTCTAGTACTAACCTCAGATGCTCTTCATGATCTCTTAGAGTTTTGGAATAAATGAGGATATCGTCGATGAAGACGATCACAAACTTGTCCAAATATGGTTTTAGCACTCGTTGAATTAAATCCATAAAGATTGATAGTGCATTGGTGAGTAAGAATGACATCACCAAAAACTCGAAGTGGCCATAACGAGTACGAAAAGCAGTCTTCCCTACATCGTCTTCTTTTACTCGCAATTGATGGTATCCAGACCTTAAATCGATCTTGGAAAATATCATGGTTCCGGATAACTGGTCGAACAAATCATCAATTCTAGGCAGTGGGTATTTGTTCTTTATGGTGACCTTATTCAAGTCACGATAATCTATATACATACGTATAGATCCATCCTTCGTTTTCACAAATAAGACTGGCGCTCCCCAAGGAGACATGCTTGGCCTGATGAAGCCTTTATTCAAGAGCTCTTGTAATTGCTCGTTGAGCTCTTGAAGCTCCTTAGGTGCCATTCTATAAGGTGCTTTGGATATCCTCTGGGTACCAAGGATCAATTCAATAGAGAATTCTACTTCTCTAAAAGGAGGTACATTAGGCAAATTTTCTGGAAATACATCGGTGAATTCTTTGACTACCTTACAATCAGCAAGAGAGATATTTTCTTTTGTTTTGCCCATCATGGTAACTAGGTAGGCATTACAGCCCTTGACAATCAATTGTTCGGCCCTAATGGCATTTATTAAGGATAACTGCATGCTGGTTTTTCCTACAAACGTTTCAGGCTTGCCCTGAGAATGGAGAGTGACTTTCTTTTTATGATAGTTTATCACGGCATTATTGTCACTGAGCCAATTCATCCCAAGGATGATATCAAAGTTAGCTATTGGTAGGATGATTAGTTTGGCTTGAAATTCCTGATCATTTATTTGGACTTTAATATTGCAAAATTTATGGGCACTCAGTTGGATTCCCGATGGAATTCTAACACTCAACTTTTGTGCTAGGTTGCATGCGTGAAGTTTAAGGTTATTGGCAAATCGTTCAGAGATAAACTAGTGACTAGCACCGGTATCGAACAATACATTACAAGGTTGGTTGTTGAATTAAAGTGTGCCTAAATTTACACAGTTTCGCATCAATAGCTTGAAAAGAATGAAAAATACAGAAATGCAATTTTAATAGGAGAGGTTTAGGAGTGTGTACCTAAAACCACATTGTTATCTTCGGCGACTTTAATAGGAGTTAAGGCATATACTCGTGCAGGTCCAATAGGATGATTGTTAGACTGCCATCATTGATAGTTCTGAGAATTGGGGACTGGTGGTTGCGTGTGAGCAACTTCAGAAGCAGGGGCTGGCATTATAGCCAGATTTGGTTCCCTTCGGTTCAGTGGAGTTTCTCAGAACACTTGCTTCTTATGGTAAGGCTTCATTTGAACTCTATCTACCGTTTCCGTGTGGTCGCATTGATAGAACCGGTGGCCTGTACGCCCACAATTGAAACACCTCTGGCCAAAATGGTAACACTTGCCATATGGATGTGGCTTAGTACAGTTTTGAGCTTGTTCAGCAGTAGGTGCTGCTTCCAGCTGATATACTTTCGCAGGGTTAGATCCATGTCTTTTGAAATTTCACTGCGGGTTTAGAGTGGTTTGCACTTTTTACTTAAGATCCTCTTCAGATTGGTGATGCTCAATCACCTTAGCCATTTCCACTAGCTTGAAGAAGCTAGTCAGACAGAGCGGCACTATTTGATTCTTCAGTGAACTTCGGAGTCCGTAAAGAAAGCGGTGGCACTTAGCTGACTCGAAATGTGTGACTTCTGGCGCAAAACAAATCAATCTATGAAGTTCTCTTTCGTATTCCGCCACTAAACGACTTCCTTGAGTCAACCTCATGATTGTATCCGCAATAATATTTTGTGTGAATGGGGGAATGAATTCAGTCTTGAAGGCCTCGATGAACTCATCCCAGGGGATGTCTTCTAACTCGTAGTCAGCGAACTTGGTGTTTCGGATCTCTTCCCACCAATATTCTGCTTCCGCATAAAACAAACGGGTGGTGAGATGAACAGCTTCCGAGTTTGGGACCTTAAGACTAATGAGGTCTCTTTCCACAACCTTCAGCCAATCGGCTGTATCCATTGGGGACAGGTTCCCACCAAAGGTTGGAGGTCTTAACCTTAGAAAATTGTGAAGGAGATTATCCGCCGAATGATATGAAGAAGATGCAACTTGTGGAGCATGAACTGTCGGAGCAGCGACAGTGACTGGAGTTGCACGATCATTCAGTAATATCTGCATAACGAGTGCCTGTTGAGCTTGGTTTTCCAATAGAGTTGCCACTATGGCTCGCAGATGAGCCACCTCATCGTTAGAACTACTAGAGGCAACCATGTTTTTGATAGGAGTAATTGTAGGTGGTGATCCGGAATCCATTCTAGTTAATTAAGAAAAGGAGACAAACTCAGAATTTACTCTAAAGAAGAGAAATCAAAATCTTTCATTAATTATAGAAATAAGGGATTACAATGCCAAAACTGTAAATCTAATGGAGTTGCTTGAGAATGAAATAATATTTGTCCTAACTATCATTCAAATATTATCAATATACTCTGCCCTAAAGTCTACACAAAAGTCCTCAAAAGTGACTTTCCGACGCTTCCTGTTACGTTTCTTCTCGAGCCTTGCCATGGTCTCATACCAACAAACTCCGGTGTAATCCACCATCAGGTCTGTCACAATATCTACATAAAGTGACTCAGGACATTCTATGTGTAGCAGAATTGACTCCACTCAGCTCAACCATTCTTCTGCATATATGGGAAAGTTGAACCCTCGATATACAGCTTGCTGTAGAAGCTTCTCCAGGATCAAAATCCCTTTTATTGAGACTCCTTCAATCTGCCAATTGCTTTCCTGCCTCCATTTGAAGCTACAGCTCCAAACTCTCTTGAAGGCATGCTGATAATAGTCTATATCGGACTCTTTAGAATTCATTTGACTATGAGGACAGAATTTTATTACATTTGTGCTAGACTCTAGATAACTAAATTATTTAGGTGGGAGTATTCTTCTCCTACATTTTTCATAGAGTTACTGACACTACTATGTTATGGATGTCACTTATATTGATGTTTATATTTCAAAAAAATGGTCCATTAGGTAGAAAGTAATCATAGATCCCATTCTGACACCTTATGGTGTTCTTTGATACCAACTGTGGGCCCCCGTACTGACAACAAGGAAGTATGGTGCTCCAACTGTGACAAATCCCTAACTTAAGTAAAGTTAGGTAAACCCAACCTGCCTTAAGTCAAGTACTCATCACCAAGTACTATAACATCATCAATATACAAATATCAAAGTGGCAGAAGCAATGAATAATAGAGTAATATCCACAAGCATACATAGTAGGAAAAGAGAATGCAATATAGTAACTCATCACAATGCAGAAATGAAATACATTCAAAATTAATTATTACAAACTGAAGTTTAAAGAGAATGAAAAATGTCTCTCAATCTCACTAAAATAAAAATGTAATATCTATCTAAATAGCAGCAGCACGATCCTCCTCCTGAACCTGCTCCTCTTCTGCGACACTGCCCACAAACACGTCTGAATATGACATTTGCTGGTATCACAAATGCCAGGGCCTAGCCAACAAATAAAAATGTTACAGTTAGACAATTGTCTAAGTACATTTTAGGCTATTTTAATGAACTGAACATTTTAAAGATATCAGATTTTAATTTAACTAAACATGCAAGCAATAAAGGGTGCAACAAGCTATGAAAGAAATGGGTAACTATAAATTATCCATTTATAGCCAGCAACTAGTATGGAGAACATACAATGAAAAATAAATAAGGTGAGGCTAAAGCTAAAAGAAACAGCAACTATAATACAATTCTGAACCTAACATGCTTTATGATCATGTTAACACATGCTGAGTATATAAAAAAACACAAGTACTGAAAATGTGCAATTCTAGCATCCTAAACATGCCAATATATATAAGTAAACCATACGAGTATACATACAATATGCTAGTTAAGAAAAAGAAAAGAAAAAGGCCACTGAGACATGTGGCGAAAGCCAAGCAATCTATGAAAGGTAAAACCACTGAGACATGTGGCAAAGCGAGCAAGTACTAAAAATAAGGCCACTGAAGCATGTGGCAAAGTAAAACAGAAAACAATACTGAGCAATCCAGCTAAAGAAACAATAAGCATAAGACATAGTACTGCCATACCAGCCAATGGGCCATCCAGGGCCTACAATATCAGTCAATCAATCCCCAGCCTAGCCTTCCAAATATGCTAGGTCTGAGTCCAGTTTATACAATACTACTGCTGAAGAGATAGACTAAGCTAGGACATATTCTACTAACTGCAAGCAATACAAAACTGAATGATATGAAATTCAAATATTAACTTAGGATGTATCATCCATCTCCTAAGTTCTCCTATTATGCTCAAGGAATGAAGCTCAATATCCAAGGTATGCAAAGCAATCTCATCAAAGTAAGCAAGAGAGTTAATCTAGACTTATGTGATATCTGATATTATCTAATTACCAAATCTAACTACTCTGAGAAGATACAAATTTAGGATCTCCAATATCCAGCTATCGAGTAGAATCTCAGATTTACGTCCTTAAAGTTAATATTATAACTTAATAAGTTCTAATCCAGAATCATGTGACAACTATATGGTTTAAGTAAGTAAATCAATGATCTAATTTATTAATATTTTACTCTCTTACCCAAATCTTGATTAA
The DNA here is from genome assembly GCA_016760335.1 of Gastrodia elata. Taxonomy (NCBI): domain Eukaryota; kingdom Viridiplantae; phylum Streptophyta; class Magnoliopsida; order Asparagales; family Orchidaceae; genus Gastrodia; species Gastrodia elata. Next base: position 19,489,121 of record CM028669.1, read on the forward strand.
GTAAATCAAGATCTAAAGATTTAGAACTTAAACCCTATGTTGAATTCAAATCTCAAATCCAAGGTAATGTCCTAACTAGGATCAAGGGTTCACATTTACAACCCAAATTTAAGGTATAGAATCCTATAAGCTGAAGGATCCAGGAACTAAGAACTAATTGAAAGGTTATCCTACTAATTATAAGATAAAATAATCAATTAAGAACTTGAGAATCTAAGATCTATATTCAATCTTTTAGATAATCTCATTATCCTATAGATTGAATTATCATATACCCTCATGGAAGGTTTCAAGAGATTAAATAATCAAACATTTAAATAATTCCAATTGGAGATAGTTTAATTCAAATTGAAGATCTAAGTTTAGGATCTAAGATCTAAGTATCTGAGATTTGATCACTTTAGACTTTAAACTAGAGTTTTAACTTAAGAGTTTCCATTTGTGTTTCTTTTAGAATTTAAGTTCATAGTTAAACTATATGGAGCTTATTAAGGTTGAAATTGACAATTTTAAGTATTAGATTAAACATCAAACTCATATTGATCTTTTTAGGGCTACTTAAGATCTAAGGGTTTGAGGTTTGATCACTTTAGACCTTAAGCTAGATTTTAACTTAGGATGATCCATTATTGTTTTTTTTTTTTAGCATTTAAGCTTATAATTTAACTAGTTTGAACTTATCAAGTGACTTTTGAAATGATTACATTTAAGTGTTAAGCTTAAGTGACTTCTTTAAGTTCACTTAAGATCTAAGTGTCTTAATTAGGGCTAAATTGAAGATTTCATAACTTCAATGTTAATATTATTAATATCCTTAATTTAAGGGTCCAGAGAACATTTCTAATCTATCTTAAGATAGTTTACTAAATTTCCAAGGTCTTAAGGAGCATTTAAACACATTTTGGTCAAAATGACCAAAATGCCCCTCTTAAGGCAAAAATTGGGATTTTAGGGTTTGCTTATCCAAATTAGATTAAATCTATTTTAATATATTTCATATTGGTTAATGAAGTGAGAAACACTCTCATTTTAGATTTTGACCACTTAATTAAGACTAATTATCACTAATTACATAATTAAGCCCATTAGGGTGATTAGTGAAAATAGGCATCTTTAGGGCAATCCAACTTTACCCTTAGGTTCTAATAAACTTAACATTGCATTAGGAACTCACTTACCCTAAATCTGAGACTTAATTAAGGTTAAGTTTACTAAACATTAATTAGGGTAATTAAGGAGTGATTAAGAGAAATAAATATGCAAATTTAGGTTTAAGGGTCTGAACTTGTTCTCTAGGGTTCAGGGAGCAATCAGAGCCCTAAATTTCCATATTTGAATATTTATTAAATTTAATAAGATTTAATTAAGAATAGCAAGTAATTAGGCAAATATTTTTAAATCCAACCATTGGATCTAAAATTTTATTTTATATTTAGATTCCTTGTATTTTTCTAATTCTAATGGTATATTGGATCATACCATTTGGATTTGTATAACTAAAGTTATTCAGTTAATTTAATATGAATATTTATTTAAATTGGAACTATAGGGTTTAATAATTTAAATGCATAACCATTAAAAATGTCATCCAATAAATTTTAATTAGCCGCGGCCCAATATCAGAACCGCGCGGGTCACGGGTCGGCCCGGCCCATAACACACAACTTCATCTTCTTCCACTCGACGGGTCCCGAGTCAGCCGAGCTTCAGCGCCAAAATTCTTGGCACTCTGGCGACGACAGAGGCTCAACTCAATCCCTACACGTTCAGGGAGTCGAGACGCATCGATTGAACCAAGAACCCCCATCTGGATCCCTCTGGATCGACGGGGTGCTACTAGACCGAGATGCCTTCGATACGGGCGTCCTAGGCCAACTGTGAGGGGCAATTCTCCTCATAGAGGCCTTGATTTGACTAGGGTTTGATCCCTACACATTCAGGGAGTCGAGATGTGTCGAACCCCCAACCTATCTTAACCTGAGGCGCAGCCAATCGCTGGGTCCTTACTCGGACTCAGCCATTGGCTTGGCTGCTAGCTCAGTCGATCGATACGATCGACTCGAGCTAGCTTTGCCCCAAGCGACAATCGTCATGGGTTTCCTAGTTGGCTAAGGTGCCCTAGACAACATCCAGGGCTCAATCCAGAAGACAGAATGGAAAGGAGCTGAAGAAATTTCAATGGGGGAAGGCTGTACCTCAAGTCGAGCTGTAGGCTTGGCCGAGGGAAATTGAGGTGCGCCAGAGCTTCCTGGAGGATAGACGAAGGTGCACAGGGGTCTGAACACCCAACAGGCCCTCTATCAGCAGTTCGAGCTTCTGAAATTTCTGGAATTCACCGAGGAAGACAGGACTCCAGCAGAGCTTCAGCCTGGCTATTGGGGATTCACAGTGAGCAAAGGGACTCACTGTGAAATCCTGGAGGTATTTATAGGCTTTAGGGATGGACACCAAAGCTTAGGCTGGGAAGAATGGCTCTGTCTGAGGGGTTCCCTCAATTTCCCAATTTGGGGGGACCGGGCCTCAGGCTTGGCCGGGAGTGCTAGGGAGGCTAGGGCAAGGTCGCAACGGTCTTCCTGACGTGGCATGGGAGTGGCAGACTGGCTGGAGGACTTGGTAGTATGGGGAAGATTCGGCTGTCGGGAGCGAGCTGGGGAGGAAGATGATCCACAGTCATGGGGGTCGCCAGGGCCGTCTGATGGATCACCAGTTGGCACAGGACGACGCTGATCACCCGACATCTAACATCCGCGCGAGGAGTTGGATCAGCCGTCGGATCAAACCCGTGGATCGAACAGGCAATCGGGGATACTTAAGTCGGATGGGCTAGATGTTGTCGAATCAAATCTTAGAACCGTAGAACGGCTGAGATTAGACGGATCCTAGCGAAGGCGCGGGCCGTTGGATTAAATCCGCGGAACGGACGGCCCGGATGGCGCCCGCGGTTTGGAAACCAGCCGACCATTGGAAAGGTTATATTTGCATTTACGAATTGTCTAAAACCCTAATTTGTAATTAAACTAATTTAAATTAAATCCAAAATGTGGCTAAATGACCTCCAAAAATTCCCAAATTTTCACCCTTAGCTTATTTGGGGTGGGGAACTCAAAAATGAACTCAGATTTTGATTTGGAGATCAAATTATTTTAGGTATTTTTCAGGGGTTAAAAATAGCCAAAAATACCAAATTTGCCAATTTAACTCCGATTGATTTCAAACTTCTAGGATTAGATTTAAATGACCTATTGAATCTAATGAAATCACATTCAATACTTGGTTTTGTCTAATTCAACTAGTTTTAGCTAGAGTAACAACTTAGGGTTGTTACAAATCCCAGTTAAAATACTTTGTGTGCTATAGGAAAGCTATAGCCACTGAGTTTGCTGAATTTAGACACCAAATGGAAGAGTTAGCTTTTTGACCACTCTTAACTTAGAAAATTACCAATTTACCCTTAGAAATTCAAAATGACTATAACTAATTCATTAGACCTCAGAATTTAGTGTTCTTAGATTCTATGGAATCCTTGAACAACAACTAATAGTAAACTATGTTTGGACCTCAGAATTTACTAAAATGCCCCTTAGGTTAAAAACCTTAGTTTGGACCTATAGGATCTGTTTCTCATCCAAAGGAACTATTTGGTACTAAGAAACTTCAAATTAGATCCTTAATTCAAAAGTTGACTTCTTGGATCCTTAAGTAGGGGCAAAATAGTCATTTTGCCCAAAATTTAGGTTAAGTGCCCTTAACTTCTAATCTGTATTTTAAATCACTCAAACAAGTATTAGAACTGTATTAAAATCATTCAAGTGAAAAAAAAAATCAGTCATTAAGTCAACTTAGTAAAATTTCCCCAAAATTCTCTAAGTTTTTTCCTTAGGATCTTTCACCTCACATTAGGACTACTCCTAAGATTAGGAGTAGCTCATGTTAGATTTCATTCATTTGATAAGTGGGTTATTCAATGAATGAATCCTTGGTTTTATTAGTTTCTAGAAATTTTACAACTTATTTTGATTATTATCTTTTAACTTTAGATTTAGGATAAGAAGATTCATCCTATTAAGATCGATTTGCTTAATAAGGCTTACCTCAATTATTATATCACTTTTAAACTAACCTAAATCTTATGTCTTATCTCTTTAGTTTATGTGATTAAGCTCAATCTCATGGTGTTTAATCCATAATCTGTAGTTTAGTAGATCTTAATCAGATCTTAGATAGAACATCTAAACTCATTAAATTAGGATGTATGATTCATTAATTGAACTTGTAATCGTGTTTGATTGAATTAGATTAGAACCTGATCGGTTCTAATCCTTTTAACTTATAAGGCCATACTTATAAGTTACACTCGATAGTAGGAATTGGAGATCCTGAACTTGTGTAACTTAGAATAGTTAGAATGATTTAATTAGACAACAATAGTGTCACCATGTTAGAAGAAGTCCCTTGCTTACTTGATTTATTTTGTTGCTACGCATTCCTTGTACTTTGTGCTTAAATTCCTTGTTCATATCATATAAGAAAACTTTGTGCATGAAAGAAAACTTAGAATAATTAGGATAACAGTTATCTTTGGGTTCAGTATATTTAGTAGATTTGGGTGCACATTTATCCTAATGGACAGGGGTAAGGAGTAATAAGGATGCTTAACATTACTTATTGAGGAGTGTGTGTTAAGCTTGGAACCTATATATTCTTACAGACATGCTTGACTCCTCAGCTATTTCTGGATGTGTCCACATAAATAAAGTAAAATAACTAAAAGATTCTGTATTTGTATTTACTGTCTCCTCAATTTTGCTACTGGATTCTGTCTGCCCTAGCCTAGAAAGGCTATAAGAATTTATGTCTGCCCAAGCCCAGAAAGGCTTTGGAGATTTCACCGGCCCGATGGCCAACTTTCTGACATGGCAGTCCTTACATACCTATTTCAGTTTTGGCTTACTGTGTACTATAGTTTGATGCATATTTCAGTTATCTATGTTTCTTTACTTTCCTGCTCACTTGTACATATTTATAGGATGCTAGACTTTGCTGCTTACTATATGTACCATGTTCAAATTTATCATTTAATTTACATATGTCATATGATCATCAACATATTTAGGGTTAGACTTTACTTTCAGTACTCTTACTTATTGTACTATACATGCATATGCTCATTCCTTGCTTAGTTATTGAGGTGTGCTTTTGCCTCATTTGTTGTTTAGTTATAAATATTATATTTATAACTGTCCCTATTTCTTATTGCACTTACTGCTCCTACTGCTTAGTTACTGTTTGTTTTGGTTAAGTATAAAAATGGTGACATTAATAATCCATGTAAAATATTCAGCCTAAAATATACTTAGACAATTGTCTAACAAGAATTTTCTTTTGTTGGATGGGGCCCTGGCATTATGAAATCGATAATGTCAGATTTAGATAGGTTTGAGGAGCTAAATGCTGAAGTAGAGGTGCCTTACTTAGAGGAGGAGCTTCAGCCAGGAGAGCTGGATATTGCTTAGTTCCTTTTAGCCGCTTGTGAGGATGAGCGATTAATCTTTCAGTCTTTTAAACTATTTAAATGTTGTAATAATACAGGTACTGTGACTATGATTTTCTTTATACACTTTATTATTTTTGAGCTATCTTATTATTATTTCTTATGTGATGCATGATGAATGGATGTAGTATTTATTTCATTTAGCTTCCGCACTCTGCTTGTATGTCAGATTTATTGACTGATCCTCTTAAAAGTTCTGTCCACATCCTCCCCTTATTAGTGGATTGTGGATCTTACCTAATCCAATGATAAGATAAGGATTTGCACAAGTGACCCTTCACTCCTTAGCTTAATGATTGTGGGCTTAGGGAGCGGGGTGCCACACTACTCGTATCCGTTAGTTCAGAACGAGGAATATTGGCTAATCCTCCTTCCCATTCGGTATTTTCATGGACAAGTTCTGACACGAGATCAAGGGGGTCTTGGCGAGACTCCAAGAGTTCCAAGTAAGAGCAAGAATATACCTCCTCAAGCCCGTAGAATTGCTCGATTTGAGCAATCCCAAGGGAGACACCATTACCTTGGCAAAAGATCTGCTGTCCGGCCGCATCGATGGCATTTGCATAAATCTCCTGGATAATAGAAGGGTGCATAGGAGATCTCTTAGTCACCATCTCCCTCCAACCTCGAGGGTTGACTTGTTCTACTGGAGCGGGCAAGACGGTGCTGAAACTCCTCTTCAAAATTAATTTCCACTGAGAAGTGATTGAATAAAATTGCTGCTTGGCTTCAGCGGAAGAGAACATTTTTTTATTAAAGGTTCCCCTGAAAGAAGAGGCTTCGACCTCCCTTCTTGGAATTGCTTTCTTCCCGGAAGATATGATGAGATGTTAGATGGAAGCTGGAGAGATCAAGAGTGTGAGTAAGTAAGAGAGTTAAGAATAGTGCAAGGATAACCCCCCCTCCATTGCCTCCCTTATATAGCCAAGAAAATACAAGGCAAGAGAGTATGGTTAATGGGTCTTTCCCATGCCATAAATGTAGTGATCCATGTGAAGGGAGGGGGCAGCTTTTTAGTCCCACTTTTTGACTGCATGGTTCCCATTACAGAAAAAAAAAAAAAAATTTTGCAGCTGGAGCAAACCGCAATAGCGCGCGATAGCGAAATTTCTGCTACAGCGTGCCATTGTGGGATTTTTGCAGAGGCGCGGTATACCCGCTACAGCGCGCTGTCACGAAATTTCCACTGCAGCGCTGAAAAGAATATTTTTTTTCTTTTTTTTTTTTATAATTGGGTTGCCTCCCAATAAGCGCTTAATTTAACATCTTTAGATAGACTCGCGAATGATCAACTAATTGGATCCGGAGGTTTCTTCTTCCATAAGCTAAAGATGCTAGAGTGAGCACAACCCTCGGGGTGGCTCGAACCCTCGCCATCTCTTACTTCCCTCAACGGATCTAGTTCTTCGAATTCATGTTTAGGGTAAGTCTTCTTCTTCCTTTTTCCTCTTCTAGTTTTTCTTTTTCTTACTCCTTCCTTGCTCCCCTTTTCCGAGGAAGGAGTCGAGCTATGATCAGAATTCCTTTCTTCCAGCATCAGATCCTTAAGAACATCATCAACCCATAATCTTTCTTTTCTTAATTTCTTCCAAACTTCTTTTCCATTTCTCTTCATTTAAAGAAGGTGGGTTTGAGGTAAATTAATTCAGTTTTCCCCTTGACGTTCACACTCATAACCCCGCGGCTTATATCAATGATAGCCTTTACACTCATCAGGAAGGGTCTCCTAAAAATGATCGTGGAATTCTTATTCCATCGATCCCATTCACAAATCACAAAATCGGTGGGAACAATAAAACTTTCCAATTCTATTGCAACATTTCTTACCATACCGAGAGGGGTAAGGGATTCAAGATTGGCAAACTCTAAAATTATGGAGATGTATTCCATTCCTCCTATCTTCAGTTGTTCGTAAATATGGTAGGGCATGACGTTGATCGAAGCACCAAGATCACATAAAGGATCTAAAAATACTTCATTCCTAATTGTGCAAGGAATGCTCAACCTCCCAGGGTCTTCGCATTTTGGAGCGATAATCTTCTCACATTCATCGCCCCTATCTTCTTCCCATGCCTCTAGCTTATAATCTGTTGCACTCGTTATTTCAGTCTTAGTTCCCCCGAACACCTCTTCCGAATGAATAATACTAACCAACTCCCTAGGGTTTACTTCAGTGAAACTGGGTAGAGCCCCTTGCTGCTGAGTGATCAGCTGCTTGGAGATTTGCCCTAGTTGGGTTTCTATATTCCTAAGGGAAGCCTCTACCATTGGATAGAGGCATCGTGGCGCATGATAGTCGCTTCGATGCGGTGCGGATCATTTCAGCCTTGAAGGAGTTGAAAGCTCCTTCTAAGTTCGGGTGATGATTATTATTGTTATTTCTATTATCAATGCCTTATTGATTTGATGAACTTCCCCCATATTGATTTCCATTATTATTATTGTTACTCCAAGAGAAATTAGGGTGCTTTTCACCCTGGATTGTAGGTGTTGGAGTAAGGGTTATTTATAGAGTTGTTATTTCTTAGATAATTGACTTGTTCAGTGTTGGTTTGTACAAAGGGGTTATTTAAGTTGCAGCTTTCACTGTTATGCCTACCCCCGCACAATTCACAATGTATCTCCAAAACAATATTAACATTCATTCTTTCAATTTTTTCATTCAAGGCTTGTATCTCTTGTTGTAATGTCATTATTTGGTTGGACTCATTTACCTTTATAGTTTCCTTTTTTAGCCTTTCAGAAGGCCACTGATATGCATTGTTAGCCATTTCTTCCTAGAGGTCATAAGCTTCCTCTTGGGTTTTATCGCTAATAGAGCTGCTGGTAGCTGCATCATTGAGTGTCCTTGTAAGAGGGTTCAAATCATTGTAAAAGGTTTGCACTTGCATCCATAAAGAAAACCCATGATGTGGGCAACGCCTTAAGCATTCTTTAAACTGGTCCCATCCATCATATAGTGTCTCCCCTTCCAATTGAGTAAAGTTGGTTATCTCAATTCTCAACTGAGCGGTTTTCGCTGGAGGGAAATATTTGGCTAAGAATTTCTTAGCCAAATCATCCCATGTCCGGATAGAATCGCTTGGAAGAGAGCTGAGACAACTCTTAGCTCTGTCTCATAAAGAGAATCGGAAAAGCCATAATTTAACCACGTCTTCAAAGACGTCGTTAAACCTGAAGGTGTCACATATTTCAAGAAAAGTTGAAATATGTGAATTCAAATTTTCAGTGGCTAATCCCCCAAACTGATTATTTTGCACCATACTCAGTGTGGAGAGTTTGATCTCAAAGTTATTGACTTTAATATTAGGCCTAACAATTGCATGGGGATTCCCATAACAATGGGAAGTGCATACTCTCTTTGTGCTCTCCCCCTAGGCACTCCTACTAGCTCTCCTAATGACTCTACAGGATTTTCATTAGCGTTATCCATAACGGCTTGTTGGTTCGAAAGGTTTTATTCTCTCCTAGCCTGCAAGTGGGTTCTTTCAATTTCTAGGTCAAACAGATAATTCGTGCAAACTCTTCTACTCATACACCAAATAATCAGGCTATCAAGAACAAATTTAACAATAATATTCATAAATTTTAAAAAAACAAAAAAGTAAATATTTATAATTACATAAATCAAAAACTAAAAGTATATGCAAGATAATACTTAAATCACTAGCTGCTTATAGATTATCCATAATACGAAAAAAATTCCAATTCCCCGGCAACGGCGCCAAAAACTTGACAGACTGTAAATACACGTCTGCATTTACACGCAAGTGTACGTGGTATGAAGTAATAAGTGGAAAGCGTTAGTTTTTGGGATTTATCGAACTATATAGAATTGGTTGTTTTGTTACTAAGGTTTATCTATTCACACTAATGTTTAAGCTATGATGTATATGGTTTGAGTTGGTTCTGAACTAAGCACAATAATAACTAAGTAGAATTTGAATCAGATAAAAGGAAGAGGAGAGTTAGGTTCATCCCACATGTCATGATAAGTTACTAATGCATGATGATTCCTCAAGCGAAGTCTTTCATTTACTTCAAATTAAATCAAGTGCACATTGTTCCTCCTTGAGTTTTATCTCAATGTTTCACAAGTTCAAATCCTGTGCACAAAATGAACACACGATCTGTTCTATTTCAGCACAAAGATTCTTATAAGATTTTTGATTTGTAATTTTCATCTTATCTCTTGATCAAGGAGATGAGGAATATTAAATTTTTAAGATCTTATAAGCATTAGTTCCACTAAGAGCGTTATTTGCATCGCACATAATTGAAATGAGGGAATAATATGCTAGGCTCAATGACTATGTCACCTCGTTCATGAGCTCACAACTACTTCTTTCCCTCCCTCAATTATGTTGAGCTAAGGAGCTCACTTAGTGGGTCTTAGCATCACACGCATCAACACTTTAGTTGAGATTAGATTAAGGTGCACTAAGCTCAAAAACTTTTCTCACATAGTTCTAAGCTCTTATGCACTCATAACTAGCATCTAACCAAAGGTGAGCTATTGAGCATAAGACACCTTAGTTCTTGAGTTCATTAGTTCATTTTCCTTTAATTCACAATCAAGACTAAAATAATACTAAGCATTTCTTGAGCAAGGCATTGAGTTCATACATTTTATTAATATTTGAGGAAAACTTCATACACTTAAAATGTAACTATCAAACACATGGGATTATCCCAACCCTCCCTTAGAGAGATTTAGCTATCCATTACAAAAGAGATGAAAAAAAACACATACATGGATACCATTTCATGATAAACTAAGAAAAGAAATTACAAAAGTAGAGTTTAGAAGATACTAGGAATGTTCCTTAGAAGTTCTCCAGATCCTTCTTCTCCTTCTTGAAGTTTCTTCCTTAGGTCGCTAGTGCTGCCTTCCTTCTTCTTCTCCTTGGTAAATTGGCTCTTCCACTCTTGGGGAGTTCCTCTCTTCCATTATGCAACCCTTCTTCTTACTTAAGTGATTTGGGCAAAAATTAGATCTCTCCTCTAGTTAGAAGGAGTGATATATATAGGAGAGGGGCTGCATTCATCCCCACTTAAGATCCAAACCAGCATTTTCATTTAAAAATTCTGAGCAATGATGTGAAAAATCCCAATTGATGGTGAGGTGACCAATATCTTCATTTGTTTAGCCAATACATCACCTCAAAAGCCTCCTTTTTATTTAAAAATGTTTCAGCTGCAGAGGGAATGATGGCTGGGGACAAGATGTAGGTTAGGGGTCTTGTCCCAGCATATTAAATGCTTCTGCCAGAGAAAATTACAGCGGGCCGCTGCAGCGCACTGCGACGTGCAATGGCGCAAGCAATTTTCGCTAAGTGTCCCGCTGCTGCGCGCTACCGCATCTATTTTTTGCAAACTGTCCCGCTGCAGCGCGCTGTAAAGCTAGCATTTTGCAAATCGCACCGCTGAAGCACGCTGGGGCGGGAGCATTTTGCAAAATGCTCCGCTGCAGCGCGCGGTAGTGCCAAAATTTGTAAATCGCTCTGCTGCAGCGCGCGATCGCGCCCGCGGTTCGCAACTTGAACCGCTGCAGCATGCGATTGCGCCTGCGGTTCGCAACTTGAACTGCTGTGGCACACGTCAGCGCCAGATTTTTGCAAAATGACCCGCTGCACCACGCTGGAGCGGTAGCATTTCGCAAATGCTCCACTGCAGCACGCGACAGCGTCCGTATTTCGCAACTTGACCTGCTGCAGCGCGCAACTGCGGTTTCCTTTGAAAAAATGTGGAAAATTGCATAAATGTCTCAGAACTCCTTTGGATAAGTCATTTTCCTGAAAAAGACAAAATTTGATTAAGGAGCAATTTAAAGATCAGAAATGAATGAAATTTTCCTTTATTTTAGATATAATTTATGGATTCATCACACAGCATCTATAGTTCAAGTGAGAGAGGGTCGAGCCGAAACTAGCTTGACAGAAGAAGGGACAAAGGCTGTACCTGAGTTAGGAAAGTGGCTGCGATTGAGACAAAGCAATGGGCTCTAAGTACTCCAGACAGTTGCAAAAGCTAGCTGGGGGTCTAAACGCTAGACGCACACCCACTATCAGTAGTTCGTAGTACTGAAATTGTCGGGAATGCCGAGAGCCTTAGAAACTTTAGCTGGGGATCATAGTGAGAAAATTGACTCACTGTGATGACCCAGGTGTATTTATAAGCCAAGGGAGAGTATGGGGTGGCTACTGAGGTCGGGAGCCATGGCATAGGCTTGGTCCGAGGGTGCTCCCTAAGTTTCCAAAATTGGGATGGGCCCAAGCCTCCAGGTCACCACACTAGCTCGCCACAACTGGAAGGGTCCTAACGGCCTAAGGGCAAGACAAGAGGGAGTGGGGGATAGCGCTGGCATGGCATTGTACGCGCAAATTTTCTGTCGGGTGCATAATAGAGTGAAGACGACGATCCACAGTGGCAGGGTCCATCTCCGTCATCTGATCGTGAGACCGTTGAGGATAGACGGTCTGATGAGGCTCCTGATTAACAAAACCGTGGAGAAGATCTCGAGTGTTGGATGGGAGATGCCGATCGAGCAGATAGGATTAGGTTACGGCGTGTGGGATACGGACCGTTAGATGGAGGCGCGGAGATGCGTGCTATCGCATCGGGTGGTTCAAACCTATGCGCCACTGTCGGGACTCGCAGCAGATCTGCCGCGATCCCGACAGCAAATCCCGTGAATTAAAAATATAAATATAATTAATTTAATTAATATTAATTCATTTAATAATTAATTAAATTTTTATTAATTCCATAATCCAATTTAGGCTTATATGAACTCCAAAAATTTTCAAAAATTCACCCTTAGCTAATTAGGGTATGAGGAATTCAAAAATGAAATTATATTTTGATTTGAAGATTAATTTAATTTAAGTATTTTTTCATAGCTTTAAAAATAAGCAAAAATACAAAAATTCTCAATTTAGTTCCGATTGATTCCAAACTTATAGGGTTAGGTTTAAATAATCTATTGAGTCTAATGGAATCAAAATTAAAACTTAGTTTAGCTTAATTAATCTGGATTTAGCTAGGGTAACAACTAGAGCTGTTACAAAGGATATACATAGAATGAATGTAAGAATCAGTCACTAAGTTTATACATACATACAGAGTGCAGAAGCAAAAAGAAATAAACATTATATCCATTCACCATACATCAAGTAAAAGTAATACTATAGCTCAGCAAATAATAATATGTAGAAAGGTAAACACAGTCACATATACCTATATTATTACAATATTTTAATTAAAGTTTAGAAATGAAATAAAATAACTCTCATTCTCACAAGAATAAGCAGACAGCTAAATATCGTCTGCTCCAAGCTACTGCGCCTCCTCCATGTAAGGATCCTCCTCAGGCTCTAGCTCCTCAAACTGATCAAGATCTGACATTATCAATTTCACAATGCTAGGGTCCCAGCCAATAAAAAAAAGTCTTATTTGACAAAATGTCTAAGAACATTTTAGGCAAGTAATTTATTAAGCACTTATTAATATCACCATTTTACTTTAAACCAAATAAAACATCAATCCAGTATAGGAGCAGATAAGCATACAAGAGAAATATGACAAGTTATAAATATATTATTTATAATTAAGCAAGAATTGAGATAAAAGCACACATCAAGTAAGCTAAACAAGGCAGGGCATACGTATGTAACACAGTAAGTAAAAGTTCTAAAGGAAAAGTCAAAACTAAACATGCTGATGATCATATGACATATGATGATTTAAAACATAAATTTATAAGTGGTACATATTGTAAGAAGTAAAGTTTAGCATCCTATACGTGTCTCTATAAAAGTAAGCATGTATAACAGGAAAATACAATTAACTGAAATAACATGCATCATCAACATAATAAATAGTAAGCTGAAAATTGAAAAGAACGTATAACTGCGATATCATAAAGAATGGCCAATTTGGCCCAATAATATTCCCATAGCCTTTTTGGGCTAGGGTAGAGTGCAAATTCCCATAGCCTTTCTGGGCTAGGGCATAAAGAACAAGATAGAAGTAAAGCAAAGTTAAGGAGGCAGACAATACTATGCAATTATCTTTTAGTTATTTTACTTTTGTTTCTGTTGACACATCCAGAATCAGTTGAGGAGTCAAGTATATCTACAAGACTAAGCGGATTCCAAGCTTAACACACACTTCTCAATGAATAATGTTAAGCATCCTTATTTCTCCTTACCCCTGTCTATTAGGGTAATGTGCACCTTAATCGACCATAGACTGAACCCAAATGCAAATATTTTTTCTAATATTTTAAGTTTTCATTTTCATGCCACAATGTGTTCTTATATGATATATTCAAGGAAAGTAAGCACAAAGTTCAAGGAATGCATAGCACAAAATTAAGTAGTAAGCTAGAGACTCTACTAAATATTATGATATCATTTATTATCTAATTAAGCCATTCTAACTATTCTAAGTTACACAAGTTAAGGATCTTCAATTCTTACTATCAAGTGTAACTTATAAGCATAGCCTTATAAGTTAAAAAGGATTAGAACTTATCAGGTTCTAATCTAATTCAATCAAATACGACTACAGGTTTAGAATCAAATCATAATATCCTAATTAAATGAATTTAGATGTTTTATCTAAGATCTGATCAAGATCTACTAAACTATAGATTATAGATTAAATGCCACAAAATTGGGCTTATTCATATAATCCAAAAGGGTAAGATTTAAGATCTAGGTTTCAATCTAAATGTAAACTAATTAATCAAGGCAAATCCTATTAAATAAATCAAACTCATAAATCTAAAGTTAAAAGATAAAAGAATCAAAATTAAATTGAAAATTCTAAAAATTAATAAAACCAAGGATTCATTCATTCTAAAATCCCATTTTTTAATGAATGAAATCTAACCTATGATCTAGTCCTAGTCTTAAGAATATCCCTATTGTGAGGTGAAAGATCCTAAAGAAAATACTTAAATAAAATTATGAAATTTTACTAAGTTGATTGAATTGTTGAGTTTTATTATTTAAATGATTTTGTTAGAGTTTTAACATTGGTTTTAGTGATATAGAAGCTAATTTAAGAGTTAACGATGCTTAACCAAAATTTTTGGCAAAATAACCATTTTGCCCCTACTTTAGGATCCAAAAAGCTATTTTTTGAATTAAGGTTCCAAATTAAACTTTTATTACCAAATGATCTTTTACTATCTAACATAAAAATAGATAGTAAGTATGCTTAATTTGGATAAGAAACAGATCCTATAGGTCCAAACTAAAGATTTTGACCTAAGGGGCAATGTTGTAATTTACACCTAATGGAATCTAAATTTTTTATGTAGTTTATTGTCGGTTACAGTTCAAGGATTCTATAGAGTCTAAGAACACTATATTCTAAAGTCAAATTGCTAAGTTATAGCTATTTAAAATTTTAAGGGCAATTCGGTAATTTTGTCGGTCAACGGGGACAAAAACTAAACTTTTCCGTTTGAAATTCAAATTCAGCAAACTCAACTTTTATAGCTTCCCTATAGTATACTGAGTGCTTTGACAGGGAGTATACCTAATTTGAATTTCAAATTGTCAAGTTATGGCATAACTAAGGTTATGGGTATTTTGGTCATTTCTGATTTTCTAAGTTTCATATCCTAAATATTATTTTAGTTTATTGATGACACTGAAATTCTAGGCTTGTTAGCACTTTGAGTTTCTAAATATGGAGTTGAATTGACCAAGTTATGGTCAATTAAAGATTATGGGCATTTTTATTATTTTTAAGGTAGTCTTAAATGTTACTTCTTAAACTAAGCTCCAAATGGGGAAACTAATACTTCTATAGTGATGGCATTGTTCTCCTAAGTATTTTAAGACCCATATTGCATATATTTGGACAACTAGATTAAAAGTTGTAACGGTTTGATTAGGACCTAAAATGTCAGTAGGTTAAATACAATCCGGATCGAATTTTTGAATTATGTCATTTGATTATTTTTATTTTTTTGAGTAAAATGAGTTCTATATTTGCTATGTTTGGATGAGTATTTTTAAAGTTATTAAACTTTAAAATTATATTTAATTTTATTTATTTTAATCAATAATTAACCTAAGAATAGGTTAATTAAATATACTATATTAACTTATTCAGTATTAAGCTAATTAATTATTAATTAATTAAGCTACTGCTTTTGTACACATATATATAATTTTGTATTTTTTGTTTATACAATAAGTATACTTACATATATATATATATATATATATATATATATATATATATAATTTCATTTCTAAAGTCTCTGTTCAATATAATTTAAATTTTTTTTTACATAACCTAAAATTTTTGTTTGTAATTATATACATGCATATATTGTATTATATCCATGTATATATATAACTACCTTATATTCCTAAAGTCTCTACTCAAATAATCCCTAAGTTAATTTATAATATAAGCATAGATATGTATACCTACACTTATATGAAGAATATATATATATATATATACAATTTATTATTTGATATTTTTCTTTTGGAATTTCTGTGGGCATTTATCATGAAGGTGGGACCTGTGGGTGACATGCGCCACGCCTTTACTGGACGCAGAGAAGGAGGTGGGGCCCATGGGTACACACGGCGACCCGAGAGAGGCCGCGGGTCGTGATAGTGGGCCCCACTGCCTGGCGTGAGGGGACACGCGACAGGTGCGGGCCTTATGCGCTAAATGTGGCAGCCGAGGGGGCTACGCGTCGCACGCGGAGGGGCCGAGAGGGGCCCACAGGCGCGACTACGCTGAATCAGCGGGTCCGCGCCAATGGTTAGTGTTAGGGCATTTTCGAAGGGGATGATGCAATTATTGAGCACACAAGATATGGATAATGGCATTAAACATACAAAGGTACGAATGGAGTATCGTAATAAGCTCAGAGAGGGGGAGGGCAGTACCTGCGATCGATGACAGTAAGGGTTTAGGGATGGAGAGACGACAATTTGAGCTCGAAAGATTCGAAAATGTGCACGCTGGCACCTCTATGCGCGTGTGGGAGCTAAATGGAAGCGTGACGGACCTGCCGAGGCTCGGGGAGGCGAGGACTAGCTGAGCACGCGGCAGGATCGCCGTGTGGAACCCTAGGGTTCGTGGCGGGGAGGAAAAGTGGGAGCCGTCTGATCTTAGATCAACGGCTCTGATCGATCCGTCCGATCTAATGTGGATCAAACAGCGGGCGCAGAAAGTTGTTGGATGGCGTCAGCACTTAACGGCACCACGGAAAATAGATTTAAATAATATAATTAAATTAATTAATAAATTTCTAATTTTTAACTATTAAATCTAATTAGTTAATTAGCACCAAAAAAATTCTAAATATTCACCCCTAGCTTATTGAGTGGTCAGGAATGCAACGGTGAAGTTGGATTTTTGATTTGACGAGTATTTTAATTTCCAAATTTTCGGGGTATTTAGATATTATTAAAATATTTGTCAAAATTTCGACGACTTCCGATTGACACGAAAACATCACCCCTAGCTAATTTTGGGGTAATGAGTGCAATGGCGAAGTTCGATTTTTGATTTGAGATCAATTTAGATGGGTCAATTTCTATGGTTTCTAGATTTTCCAAAAGTCAAGATTTGACCCATTTAACTCCTGAGTTGGACTAGGTCTTAGTAGATGACTCCTAATGACTTGATTAAAACTTAGGATCAAGATTAAGAATAAGATTAGTCCTAATTGACTAGGGTAATAACTTGGATTGTTATAATGGGTTTCTGATAGCACACTGAGTACAATGAGAGTTATTATGCTAAATTTGAACTTAATTGGTTAATATAAATCTTAATTATGATTTAGGGTAATTAGTGATTGATTAGTGAAATAAATTACATAAAAAGATTTTAACTTTACAAACATCTTCTTCTCTATCTAGTGAGTGTTTAGAGACCTAAAATATAAAACTTAACTAATAATTGTGCTTAATATTCACTAATTAATTTTTAGGTAATTAAGAATGATTAAAGAAACTAATTACAAAAACTTGAATACATTTATAAATTAATATTCTTTATATTTTTCTAATTAAAATGATATATTGGATCCTTAAATTTGAATGTGATTTAACTAAGTTATGACATTAATCAAAATAGAGTTAAATATTTAAGTAATTAAAAAGATGATTAGTGAAACTAATTCCCAAATGGAAAATTTAATGACGTATTAATAATCATTGTATTTTTCTAATCACTTTGAGATATAACATCAATGCGGCTGTTCTGCGTGCAAGATGGCATCGAGTTAGGCCTGACACGGCTAAACCTGAGGGGGCTGAAACATCAAAATCCTCCTAGCTCCGGCCACCTCCGGCTGAGACACTCTGTCAATAATGCCAGGGAATATTCCCTTAAAGATGTCAACTTTAATAATTCGAAGCTTATGGAAAACTAATTCAAATTTAATTATTTGTATGACTCTTAATTTACTTATCCAAATATAACAAAATTATATATCAAAATGATCAGAAAAATGTGTAGAACAATAATATGAAATTTAATTTTAGTTTTGACTAATATTTAAGCTAGGATATGCTATTGAGTGATTTGAAAACTACACATATCATAAAGAGGGAGTGTGTGTTATAGAAAATCTCACTACTTATGGTTAAGTAGACATGCTTAACTCCTTTTTTCTGTAATGTTCCTGCAAAACAAAACCTTAAATAAGGTAAATAACTTAACTTTGCATTTCTCGCAATCATATTGATTGTGAATGACTTATCATAATCTTATAACTATGTTTACTCAATCATTGAGACTAAATTTTATTTTACTTCACTGTATTGTATTTTCAACTATTTATACATTACATTATTTATAGTTTTATTTTAGTTTACTTGCAGTGTATGTTTATTTATTTACTCTCATTTATCCTTACATTGTTTTACTTTTACTATTATTTATCATATTTTTTATTAGACATATACACATTTTCCCATTATGTTTCACATACACATTAGTACTATTAGTTATTGGATATTGTTTCTTCCTTGCATATTTCATATAGGATAAAACAACCTCCTATAAGTTGCCTAGTGCACCGCTTATTTATATATTATAAGTGACTAATGTGATAAATGATTATTTAAATAAAATTTAGTGTAACCTTAAAATACACATAACTATTTTAAGTCTAATAATTTATTTTTCTTTTATTAGGTATGCTTTACGATATTAAATATCAAATATGGTACAGATTAGAAGCATATTATGGAGTTTGGAGCTGATCCTGACCTTTTAGCATTACCCTTGAAAACTCTTCGTTATAACTGTTTGTAATAACTTCAATTCTAAATATTTTTATTTTATTTCCTGCCATGATGCATTTTCTTCTTTTTCTATGTATTAATTGGATGATATATATATATATATATATATATATATGTATATATATTGCTATTTTATTTACTAAATTTTATTCTCAAAAAAATACTTATCACGTAGTGCTTAATAGTGAGTTAGTTTCATACTAATTCAGTATTAAGTATTACGATAACTACTAGTATTATGTTAGAACTTAGCACAAGGTTGTTAGGAGTACGATTACCCAAAAAAAATATTCTTGAAATTTAGGTTCTCAAATGAAACAGAAATGATTTGTTCTGTCAATGAGTTGAACAATTGATTTTTTAACGGAGAAGAGAGATTTCACACGTCGCAATCACTGTTACTCGGCTTTCTCCTGTGGAGCTCCTCGTGTTTCGTTTGAACTCTCTGAGCGATTCCGTGTAATTGCGAGTTACCCCGATTCGGAAGTAATTGGATTACACAGTTGTTCGACATACGAGTACAAAATTGAATTACACTGTAAAATTTTTTCACACGTTTTACTTCAAACCAAACGCAAATCATCTCATTTTACCTGAATTTTTTTTTTACTTTATTTCGATTTTAATTCAAATCAAACAACTCATTAATGAATTAAAAGGAAACTATTTTAAAATTAAAATTTAATTTGCTATTTTTATTATTGTATTTTTAATTTCTAACAATCAAAATCTGATCTCTAGAACAGCGGATGCAGGCATCCTCACCTTGTCGCCCCGGTCTCTCTGCCGCAGCCATAAACCTAAAAAGGCTTCTTTTTCGCGAATCCCTCCATTTTCGCCATCTCAAACTCATCCAAAGCTGCTTCTTCCGTTTGGGCTTCTTCGAAGATGAGTACCTCTTCAATCTCCTCCTGCGCTCCTCCTTCAACTCCGGCCAGCCTTTCCATGCTCTCACCCTCTTCTCGCGCGCCCCAAAACCCAACCTTTTTCACTTCAACACCGCAATTCGAGGCCTCGTCTCGGCCGATCTCATGGCTGAGGCTGTTCAGTTTTACTGCAACATGCGCCAGGAAGGTTTCTCCCCTGATAACTTCACATTCCCCTTTGTTCTAAAGGCCTGCGCGCATCTTCGTGATTTGGAGGCCGGAGTGAAGATGCATACGCAGCTCTTAAAATCTGGCTTTGACCTGGACGTATTCGTCATGACCGGCCTGGTCTCCTTCTATGCCAAATGCCGCAGATTAGATGACGCCCACAAGCTGTTCGATGAAATGCCCGTGACAAATGCAGTGTCATGGACAGCGATGATCAGCGGATACTATCGTGAAGGCAAGCCGAGGGATTCGGTGGACTTGTTCCGAAGGTCGCTGGAGATGGGCTTGATGCCTGATAGCTTCGCCCTTGTTAGAGTTCTGGCAGCTTGCGCCCAATTGGGAGATTTCCTAACAGGGGAATGGATCCATGAGATCATGGCTGAGAAGGAGATGCTCCAGAATGTGTTTGTCGCCACCTCACTCGTCGACATGTACACCAAATGTGGAAAGATGAAGGAAGCCCGCCGCGTGTTCGATGGAATGCCGCAGAGGGACGTCGTTTCATGGAGCGCGATGATCGGAGGGTACTCTTCCAACGGGCTCCCCAGGGAGGCGCTGCAACTGTTCTTCGAAATGGAAACTGCAAACTTGAAGCCGGATTGCTTCACCATGGTTGGAGTTCTTTCAGCTTGCGCGAAGCTCGGAGCTCTTGACTTGGGCGAAAGAGTCAGTCGCCGTATGCGCTCGGATGAATTCCTCTCCAATCCGGTTCTTGGGACGGCGCTGATCGACATGTATGCCAAGTGCGGAAGCGCAGCTAGATCATGGGCGATTTTCTGTCGAATGCACGAGAGGGATCTCGTAGTTTGGAACGCCATGATCAATGGCCTCTCCATGACTGGTTATGGAAGTGTTTCCTTCGGGCTGTTTGCTCAAATGGAGAAGCTGCGGATAATCCCCGACGGAAACACTTTCGTGGGCCTCCTCTGCGCGTGTACACACGGAGGATTGGTGGAAGACGGGCGGGCTTATTTCGATAATATGTTCAATGCTTACTCCTTGAATCCCAGAATTGAGCACTACGGATGCATGGTGGATCTTCTCGGCCGCAACGGCTTGTTAGAGGAGGCTTGTCAGCTGATAATGGAGATGCCGATGGAGGCTAATGCGGTTGTTTGGGGAGCTCTGCTGGGCGGCTGTAGGATACATAGGAACACTGATTTGGCAGAGCTTGCATTGAAGAAATTAATTGTGCTGGAACCTCAAAGCTCTGGGAACTACGTTCTGCTATCCAACATCTATGCTTTAAACAGGAGGTGGGATGAGTCTGCTGAGCTCAGATTGGCTATGAAGAAGAGGGGAATTCAAAAGATCCCTGGTTATAGCTGGGTGGAGCTCCATGGCTCCGTACACGAGTTCCATGTAGGGGACAAGTCCCATCCGATGGCGGAGAAAATCTATGAAAAGCTTGATGAACTTAGTAAGCAGCTGAAGGCAATGGGATACATGCCGACGACAGAGGCCGTCTTATTCGATATAGAAAGCGAAGAGAGGGAGAATGCGCTTGAGTATCACAGCGAGAAGCTGGCAATTGCATTTGTGCTTGTATGTTCTAGACCCGAAGAGACGATAAGGGTGGTGAAGAATCTTAGGGTTTGCAATGACTGTCATTCAGCTATAAAGCTCATATCTAAGATCTATTGGTGTAGAGAGATAATTGTTAGGGATACTAATAGGTTCCATTGCTTCAGACAGGGCAATTGTTCATGTGGTGACTATTGGTGAAAAGTAATATAGAGCAATAATTAAATTATTCACTGTTTATCTCTTGTAGCAAGTCGCATGCTTCCTCCTGCACTTGCACCTACTTGAATGTTCTCATCACTCTTATATCAAGTTCAAATTTCATTGATAACATGATTGTCTCATTAAAACTTAATTTCTCATAAAAACAAAAAAAAATTTCATCACCCTTATAATGGGCATAAAGGTAGTAAAAGTTATGCTCGATTCTAAGTACAATGCCTTTTTTTTTATCTAACTTCTTATCCATGCTTTCTTCATTCAGAAATTCAAGCAACAACATAATTTTAGGTATATTCTAAGTATAATTACTAGGATGAAAAAATTGTTTGTCCCTTGATTTTGATAAAAACAATAAAGTCTGGAGATAGATAAGTCATCCACGCCACAGGGATCGAGTTTTGTGATATTTGATCCCCATATCAGTTGATCTGTCGCCAACTCCTTGACTTATATTTTTTTTTCATTGGCTTATGTCATGCTATTGGATTTGTTAAGGTCTCACTTTGTTGGAAGCTTCACAAGCGTGTACTTTAGAGACAATGTCTCGAAAGTTGTTCAGCATGAGTGGTCATCCAATAATCCCATTGCAAAATTTCGATCACCAAAAAATTTTCATCTCAAATCTCATTGTCCTCTTTAGTGACACAAAGCACCATCATGAAGATCTCATTGTGTAGATCTTACCACTTAAACTTAAATGTTATCCAGTTAGTGGTTGTAAGTTGTGAAGCCGATGCCCAATGTTGAGTACAATAATGTCCAAGTGTGTACACATACTCCATGTGCCTTTTACGAGTTTGGACTCAGGTGGTGTCAATAATACTCTAAATTGTTATGGCATTATGGAATGTGCTCATGAAAATTGGGAGATGAGCTTCACTAAATAAAATACTTATCTAACTATTATGATGATTAGTTGAGAAAACTATTCCTTCACAACTCCTCTATAGACCTCTAGATCTTATTGTCTTTATGACAGACCTAAATTATGTATGTATGCGTTCATACGCAAATGTACGTGGCTCAAATTAATATGAGATTGTAAGATCCTGAGATTTACTATCATATGGGAACGATTTTTAGATTTGTTATTAAACTGCATCTATTTTTAATAATATTTAAGAAATCAATTTTGTTATTTTTAGTTCATAAATTATAATTCCAAAATTAATTTGGTTCTGAAACAGTTTTGAAACATTGGGACAAGTTGAGATTAAACATACAGTTTATCATAGTTCATACAAGTTATCATTCTTCTCAAATCTATGTCAAGTAAATGAAATTTATCTCAGTTTCATTATCAAGAGATTTAATATTCTAAAATGCATATATTAAATGCACTAAATCTTATCTAGTATTTTGAGATGAACACAATGAGGTTCAATTTTGGCACATAGATAACAATGTGATCTTTTTAGTGAATGCAATTACCTCTTATGTTTAAGCGATAAAATACTCAATTTTAGTTAAGTATCACATGATCTTGATTATATCAATGACTTATACGCATCTACTCTTAGTTTAGCTAAGGACTTGAGCTGCTAAACTAGATGAGCTTATGTCACATCGCTCATAGCTTGAAGCGCTCAAATTCCTTGCATAAGTTAAGGATGAGCAGTGGAGCTTTAAAGGTGGTTCTCGGCTCATGTGCGTCAAGTTCTTATCACAAATCTTATGAATCGAGCTATCAAGCTCAGAGAATATTATGTTATATTCTCTTATGGCTCAAATGATCAAGCTTTTGTCCTAAGTTGTGCATGGGTTGCTTTCGCACATCAAGTGTTGTCATGGCCATTCATGGCATTAATGCTCAAAAGTGCACAGCTTTTTGAGCAAAAGCGATTCATCAAACTCAATGAGAGTTTCATTTAAATATGTAGTATTAAAAAGATTCATCATTATCCAACTTGTGCATACAATAAAATATTTAAATATTTTCAAATTTAAATGATATTTCATTGATTAGAAGAGCTATAAAAATTACACCATAATTTCTACATGCTATTGCCCAACCCTTCCCAAAGAGAGGTTTAGGTTGCCATTCCAAATAATAAATAAAAGAAGCAACAAGAGATGTTGAGCATTTTCATTATACTTACAAAGATATATCAAGAAAGCAAGTTGAGAATACGAAACTCAGGAACAGCTCTCGGCATTCTTTGTGTCTTCTTCTCTCCTCAATCTTCTTCTCTTCTCCTTGCTCTTTGTGCCTTCCTTTCTTCTCAAACTGCAGCTTCCTTCTCCTCCTTAGGGTTGGGAACTCCTGAGCCTTATTTTCCAAACAAAATTCACAACACTTGCTAAGTTTTTCGTCTTTCCTTTTATAATCTTCTATCCAGTCTTCTGCTCTTCAAAGCAGCCAGATTTTCTCCTCTTGAAAGTTGGAGTTGAATTCTATTATATTGCCTTATTTTCTTGGAAATGAGGGGGTGTAATGCTTTACATTAATTTTGGATGTGGGAAAATAGAAAGTTTTAAATATTTGGGTTGTCCCAATGCTGTCTTGGAGCAAGTTTCCAAGACAGTTTGACGGCACGCACTACAGTGCACTGTAGCATCTTGGTTTCTGTTCATCGAGCGTTACATTACTCTGTAGTGCCTTGCTTTCTGGAATTCTGGCACTATGTCATATTGTAGTGCCTTGCTTTTTGTATAATCGGTGTTGTGGCACTCTATAGCACCTTAGTATCAGGAAGTTGGGCGATATGACACGCAGTAGCGCCCGAGTCTCAGAAATTTGGGCGCTATGGCACGCTATAGCCCCTAAGTCTCTAGAATTTGGGTGCCGTGGGGCGCTGTAGCGCCTTGCTCTCGGGAATACGGGCGTTGTGGCGTGCTATAATGCATTGTAGTGCCATTTTCATTCATTTTTTCTTTTCATTTCAATTTGATCTCTTCTCACCTGAAATGGCTTAAAAACACACTAAAAGTACAATTAATCCTAAGAAAAATATAAACTCTAACACAAAATTCTTCATATTTATTGGGTTCATCACTCTATATGTATGCTTTATATGATTAATAGAGAATTATATGCGCACTAGTGTGGACACTCAAACACCATGTTTATATAATATGTAACCAAATATGATATGTCCCACTTCTTTCTTTCTGACTACAACTATTATTACACGACTAACTCTTTCTGTTGTTCTATTTATCTTTCAACAATAAATTTTCTAAATATACCCTATGAAAAATGCATTTTCTATAGATTATGCTTAACGATAAATACTTCAAGGTGAAGTAGCCACTCACATTATACCCTTTTAGCATTATGAAGAGCATAAAATTTCTATCTCATGCTTGATCCTTGTTCGTTGATTATGGGGTGGCTGATAATATAACATGGCTTTGATTCATCAACTAGCATAGAAATGAAATAAGAAAACATCAATAATTTGTCAACTTGGTGGATGCAATAATTCTTGCCCAAGTGAAATGAGCTTGGCCCCCAATCTGGGCAAGAGGTTCCCTATCACTCAATTCGCATTTGCAATCTTTTTTTCTATTATCCCAAGTTCATCCCCCTTTATCTTATTCTCGCACTTCTTCTTAAAATTTGCCACTTTATCTGCATTGATTTACTAATAAGAATGGAAGAGCAATTCTAACATATATTTTGAAGGTTTCTTTGGGATATAAAACTGAAGTGGTTTTGTAATGGCTATCCCAAAAGAAAATTTTGCAATGTGTTTGTCTTCATCCATTACACCATGTATAGCCTGAGTAAACCAAACCACAATCATTATAGGGCTTGTTATGTTTTTGCCTTAGAAGAAGCAATATTTTTGAAAACTTATAAAGGTGTTATTGTCACTATAAAGTAATTCATAATGAAGTCAATTAATAAAAAGTTAGTGGTGTTCTCGTGAGGAAGTGTATTAATATATATTATAGTGGATTCCATTAGAGTAGTCATGAAATGCTTGCACTTGACATTATCACTGATATTGTATAGTGACCATATCCCAAAATGATCCACATAATCATTAGGATCATTGATCCTATAGTAATGTAGTATCAAGGACCATAATTCTAATACTGATTGTAATTATCGATGTTAGACTCACATCTTTTATGCCAATTGCAACATTCAATACCAACTTACCACTCAAATACTCATTGGAATTGTCAGTACTAGAGAACACTTTTGGTACTCACTAATACAATTGATATAACCAGAATTTATAGCAAAAATATAGTGCTAAAATATTCATATCACCATATATATCCATATACTTTGAGTCAAAAATAATATTTTATCGGGTAATTGAAAAAAACAGATTGCATGGACTGAATTACCAGATTATGGGACAAATTCGCTACAGCGCGCCATGGTGGCCTATTAAAAACACCTTACCTGGAAGCAGAACTACAGACCTGGAGCAAGACCGCTGCAGCACGCCATGGCCTGCCAGAGCGCGCTATAACGTTATATCGATAAGGATAAATTTAAACTATATAAATGAGTAATTGAACAGTAACACAAAAGTTAGCACGATGTCGCGCCACGGCGCGCCGCAGCGTCATTTCTTGAGGATTTATTATAATTTTATAAACGAGAAATTGAACAGTGTTACGAAACTTTCTCCACTATAGCGCGCCACAGCGGGTAAATTTTCATTTTATAAGACTATAGTTGAACTAATTGAACAGTGAGCCCGCAGGTTTTTCTGCTGTAGTGCGTCGCAGCGTGCCACAGTGGACGCTGTAGTGACCAAACAAAAAAGACACTAACTTACATGCAGGAAAAGCATTTGGAGCACTGTCGCTACAGCGTGCCGCAGTGTAACAGGATTTGGAACGCAGTTGCCGCAACGCGCCGCAGCGGAACAGTGTTTGGAACGCTGCTGCCGCAGCACGCTGCAGCGGGCGGTCTAGAAATGCTAAAAATAGAAATTAAGGCAGCATGGGGAAGGCCACAATATATGACTTTTGCCTTCCCCTGCTTCTTGAAAAATATGACTTAATCCCTGTTGAATTCCAATAAGTTTAGTTAAATAAAAAATTTAAAAGGGATTGGATTAAAGTCAAGGAAGAGAAAAAGTCACACATTTAAAGCTTTGCGGCTGAGTGCATCCCTATTTAAGGGTCAATCTCAGACCTTGAAGGGGTTCCAACTTTTGCTATTCAAAGATCAGAAAGAAAAGCTATAGTAGGAGAAAGAAGGAGAACTCTCCAAGGGAAAAAGAAGACCAAGAACATGAGAAAATGGAAGACTACAAATAATGAAGGGTGGAATTTCAAAAGGACAGTGCAGGAAGAGTAAGGAGAACCTCAGAAAACCTATGGGTGATTCCTTGTATTTTTTCTAAACTCCCTTGATTTATTCTTGCCATGAACTGATGGCGACGTTCACTTTTCTTTGCATGTATGCTCTTTCTTACTTAAAAATGGAA